>CM042157.1:34139843-34175227 GCA_023376005.1 Doryteuthis pealeii | reverse complement strand
CCACCAGAGAGATGCTAATGAGGACTGATGGTGAGTTTTCATTCGATTTGGATTTAGTTAACCCATACATCTTTCTCGATTTTTGTTGGCTAAGTAACATAGGACTAGCTGTCACTTTGCATAAATTCAAAATTAATAAATTGATAAAGTTTTCATACACATAAAGTGTATAGTACATTATTATTGATGCTTCAATTAAGGCACATATCTTCAAAAACTGTCGGGCATAGAGAAATGGCCATTAAAAAAGAAAACACATGTTGGTGTACTTACTTTTATATAATTTTATATAGTTATATATTAATATATATATATATATACATATGTCAGTGCACATACAATCATCTAGCAAAGCACACGACACGACATTATGATAGCTAAAAACAATTAGATATAATATCGTATTATTATATGAATTCTATTTGTGATTAATTATAGATTATATAATTTATATTATAATTCTTTTAGTATTCTATATCACTAATTAAATATATACTGAATATATATACACTACATGATATATGGATAATATTGTATTTATTAGTTATATTATTATTTAGAGTTTTTATTTTGTGTTTGTTAGATGCCGTTACGCCATCCCTCACATTCTCCACTTAGCATTATTTCGGTCTTACTTCCTGGCAACGTATTATGGAAACGACCTTCTTAACAAATTGCCTATATATTAATTACGAATCAATTATAATGGATTTGTCATTTAAAGACTAGTAACTCTTCCATTGCAGTTATGTGTATAACATGAGTTTTATTCAGACTAGGCTGTATTTAAGATTGACTATCAAAACTGATTAATTCCAAATACAGTACTATTACGAGCTTTATACTAATAAAATCACACACGTAAAATAATCACTATATGTTCAAAACACGGTCTATAACAATTTATTATGATTTCAAAAAGTAATTTGCGTTATTGTTGAATTACGTTATCTAGAAAGATAATTTTAGATTAATATGTAAAGACTTATTCACATTTGATGAACATGGATCACTATTATTAGTGTGGCATCATCTTAAATAATATATGATTATTATAGAGATAACAGAAACTTCAAACAAGATATTTATACTGGCTACCTTTGTTTATCTACTCTTTTTAAATTTTTTTAATATTCTTTCTCTTAACACACTCTGTATATGTAATTAAGGAGGTATCCGAATTATCATTAGTCCCCTCACGTAGGAGTAAAATCCAGTCTCGTAATGTTAAACGTTTCTATAATTACATGAGTCTAATTTTTGTATTAAGGTATCTTATATTAATATAATATTATTATTTATTATATATATAATATATATATAAAATTATAAGATTATAAAAACTAAATATTGATGAAACATAAGAAGATGTAATTAATGATCATTTGATATTAAAAAAATTACAATTACTCTTATTATCCAATCTAAAAAAAGAAACCACTCTGAAGGATATCGTAATTAATTCTTACCCATTATCACATTAAACTTAACCCTTAAAACCTTATCCTTAACCCTGTCTGATTCCTAACTAGATTCAAAATAAATAAATAATTTATCATCATCAGAGGGTCCCCCGTGGGGAGGTTTAGGAAATTACCTTATCAATTGGACTGGAACCATTATCGATTACCTTACTGCTACTTGAAAATCAAAACTTCAACATTGTCAATTATTAGCTACCAATTCTGACCGAAGAAGCGATGGACTACCTATTTTAATTTAAATGATTACAATTCTAGACGAAATCATGAGTCAACTTATTATAGTAGTATCCATCTAATTGATAAAAACCCCCGGAGCTTCCGAAACCTCGAAGAGGGATATTCCGAAAATTAGGAACAGGTTAAATAGACATCAATCTCATACCTATTCATTGCATTGTTCAATAACTCTAGCTTCTTATTTTTTTTTTTTCTTAAACACATACATTAAAAATGCTTTTCACGCAACTATAAAACCATATATTATATTATTAGATATATTATATATATATATTATATATATACACACACATATTAATATATATAATTAATAATATATATATATGAGAAGAGAATTTAAAAATATAACAACACAGATGGTTATGGATCAGGGGAAACAATTTAATGTGTAATACTTAACAATTCGGTATATTTTACCACTCCTTCAGGACCTTGTTAAGCATAATGTTTATGTGAGGGACAAAATGAAAGAAATGTTTAAGTGTATAGTGAATGTGGACATATGATTGTTATTAACCGTTACATTTTTATTATGCGCGTTGTTTTACGAAAGCCAATTGAAGTGATCATTGCATTGCAAAAATGGAAGGTGAAGATCAAATAGGAATGACGCTGTATTGACATGAAGGCGGAGAACGAATGTAACAATATATATATATATATATATATAATATAATATATTAGATATAGAGAGAGAGAGAGAGAGAGATAGATAGATAGATAGAATTGCTTTGCATTTGCAGTTTTGGAATAACAGAGTGTTCAATATCGATGATAGAAACGTTATATCTGTTAGGATAGCGTAGACACATACGGAGTAGTGACTGTCAAGTTCCATGCCTATGTGAATAATCAAACAAGCAGATTGATTATGTATATACTATCCTAACTTATATATAAATCTAACATGTCCACATTTAACGTCGATGAAGGATACATTACACATCCGGTGCATATATTGACCAGGATTAGGCTTAGGCCAACTGGTATACCTGCAATTTCCAGCTGCAATGAAGTGGCAGTGCCTGTTAGGGTCCATCTAAGGGTTAATAGAACAAAATGGTTTAACAAAAAAGTTGTGGGGATTATTTTCCCTTTGCAGAAGAGTTATCTTCCGGGTGTGCGTTTGTTCCACTAGGCGGACCTCTGGTATTTAAGCGTCCTAGTTTAACTTCTCTTCCCCTCTTTTGCCTAGATCTTCTCTAACGAAGAGGTTTATCTACCACTTTTATCGGTGGAGCTTCGCCCCCCCACTCGTCCACTGTAGTGATTTATACAGATGGACTATTCTTAGTCTCATGTCTGTACCTTTTATATTATGGTGTACTTTATATATCTTGAGTAACTTTTATGTATGTATGTTTTATGTACACTATTATGTATCTTCTATTGTTTAGTATCTTGTTATTCATGTGCTGTTATATAAAATTGTTTTGTCTCTCCACCTGTGTCGGAGTTGTAATGTTCAATATTTAATGTTCATGAATCTTCCAAAGTAAATAACCCATCAAGAAGTGTAAAACAAAACGTCTTTGACATAAAATGACCGACAAGTTGGCATGTCGTAATAACCACCTACGCAACCAAACTGGCACAATATAAAATATGTTTTTTGCATAGAAGTAAGTGTAAGGGATTATTCTTCCTTGTCCTGGAGGAGTTGTCTGCCCGCCGTGTGTCGCTTTGTTCCACCAGGGACGTATGATATTTAAGCGGCTGATTCGAATTTAATCTTCCTCTTTCCTCACTACGAGACCACATGGGTTAGAACAGGTCTACCCCTTTCTCGGTCGGTCTCCTTGTAAGTCATTTCTATCTATGGACGCTCCAGTCCTTTTATATATGTAGGTGTATCTACTCTTGTATTTGTATCTTATGTATCCATGTACTCTTCTATTATGTATCCTTTGTATTCATGTGCTGTTATCTATTAAATGTATTGTCCCTCAACCCTTGTCGGAGTTGTATGTTCTTCAAATATTCACTTTGAATCTTACATAAGTAAGTAAAGTCGTCGGGGCGCCCTAAAGTCGGTATCAGCCAATCAGCGAGGGAGTCTATCCCCTTTTCACTTACGCTAGACCAAGGAGATTGTTTTTAGCATCTGAGGTGGAGCGCCACACCTACCGTCAGCTTCTTACTTTACCGCACAGATCCCTGTGCTACTCATTCGCTGAGTTGGCGAGGACCGGTATCGAACTAGGAACCTTGTGGTTTCTAGCCGAACGCTCTACCGACTGAGCTAACCCGAAGTAGAAGATAATAAAAAAAGAAGAAAATTATATCAACACAGAAACATGAACAAATCTGTATGTGTAAACTTACACACACGTTTTTGCATACACGTCGTGAAATTTGGTGTCATTAAATATGAACTTTAAGTTTTCTTTGAAGAGCGATATTTATACCATTTTATTATGCTGATTTTTTTGTTGTATTTTTTAAACAGAATATTTTCTATAATTATTCCATACCATGAAGTTTGACACTACATTCTTCAATCGGGCACACACACACACACACACACACACACACACACACACACACATACACACGCACACGCACGCAATACATACATAAATACATACTGACAGACAAACAGACAAATGCACACACACACACACACATACATACATACATACTGACTGAAGACAGAAAGACAGACAGACCAGACAAATACACACACACAACACACAACACACACATATATATTATATATATATATATATATATATAATATATATATATATATATATATAACTGTATTTAAAGGTTGCAGTAACTAGAGTTCTGGAGAAGCTTGTGATTGCATGATGTGGTCTCACTTTTCATTATACTGCATATATTATATATATAATATATATATATATTGTGTGTGTGTGTGTGTGTGTGTGTGTGTGTATTTCCTATAAGTCTAACATAAACAAAGGGGAACCACTCTGACTGATAAATTTATTTATTTCCCCATTAAACTAACCTTAATCCTGACCCTAACACTAAACCCTAACCCTAAAACCCTAACCCTAACCCTAAACCCGAACCCCGTCTTTTTTCCTAGTAGATCAATAAGTAAATAAATAATTTATCAGTCAAGAGTGGTTCCCCTTTGTTTATGCTAGACTTATATGAAATAACATATATATATGTGTGTGTGTGTGTGTGTGTTGTTGTGTGTGTCTTTCTCTCTCTCTCTCTTTCTCTTCTCTCTCTCTCTCGTCTCTCTCTCTCTCTCTCTCTCTCCTCTCTCTGACTGTTGTCTGTGTGTGTGTGTGTCTGTTTGTGTCTGTGTAATAATGATAGCTGACAAATTCACATGCTCCGAAATATGGAAAGTCCTCACTAATAAATACTAAAATCCTCTATAAAAAAATGACAATAAAGTTTACTTACAATAAAAAAAAAACGCCTACAAATTCGAGAAACAATTTTCATAAAAAAACCTTCACATAAACAAAATAATATTTAACACTGGCAGAAATATATCAAACAACTTTAATTACGAAAGAACTAACCATTGAAGGCTAAAGAATGGCCCGTAAAAACATAACACACCTCACATGGTTTAATGGTTAACAAGGTAGATTTATAGGCCATTGTTAGTGAGTTCGATTCTCATTGGGCGCTCTATATGTTTGGCTTTGTGCCACATCTAAGCTAAGCTTAGTAAATAACTATAACTTATAGCATTGGTGATAGTGAGACTCCTTAGAAAATGCCTTTTTGGATTTTCATATTATCATTATTATTACTAGCAAATATATGCACCCTCCGGGTGCAAGTATTTAAGTTTTAATATAATAAAATATCATATTAAATTAGAAAGGCTAATGAAACTGACTAAGAATGCAGATAAAAAGATCTGCAACAGAGGGTATAAATCGAAAAATAGAAAAACTTTGAAACTAACTATTCCATCATTTTCCCATTACTCCCCTCTTTCATTGGTAAATTTTCCTAATTTAACTATTTAGTTAAAAATAGGAAGTAAAGATAAATATTACAGTTATTTCTTCTTGTAAATAAATTTCTTTTAAGATTTATCCACGAGATTTTTGTTTATATTTCTTAAGATAAACAAACAATTAGAAATCAATATACCAAGCACATATTTATTAAATAAAATTTTAAATATCAACATGCAAATTAGCCTTCTCGTTCACACTGTAAACCGCTATTTTGTTGTATATATAAATACAATTGCTGTTATTAGTACGTAGATATGGTCAACCAGTATTAATAATGTAAAACAATTTTATTAATAACTGAAGGTTTAAAAGAATGAAATCATGGAGAATTTGACATAAATAATTAAGGGAATTGTGACTTGAGTAGTAATATAGTTTCGGTTACAGACAGAAAAACACACAATCTCCATTATAATAAGATTAGCGGGACCTGTGGATATATCACATTATGATAATTTGATTATTACAACGTTTAATATGGTTACCTAAGAGCAATTGCAAAATAGTTCAATATGTAAAAAGTATAATAATCTTTAACACTCTCTCTCACACACATTTTTCTTTCTTTTCTTCTTTCCTTATTGTCATTATGATCGATTGAAGCTGACTAGTGTTATCGCTTCCGCGCGTTCAAACGCTTTCTCCATCTTTCTCCAACTTTTTTTCTTTCTTTCTTTCTTTCATATTATATTTTTTTATTCTCTTTCTTTCTTTCTTTATAATCAAAACAGAATAGTCCATTGTTTAGCTGATGTGACGACACTCATAAGAAATAAGAATTCGGCGGATGAGCAATACCAGATAATCCGGATTTACATTTTTGCATTTCATCTTGGACTATTTGGACGGTCTGATTTTTAACAAGAAGGTGTTGCGAGATGATAACGGTCGTACTTTTAAGGAACACGAGTATTAATATATAGACTATTATTATTATTATTATTATTATTATTATTATTATTATTATTATTGTTGTTGTTGTTGTTGTTGAAGAATCAATCTCGGTTTTTGTCATCTGCTTAATGTTTTCGATAAAGCCTTGCGTCTGTTGTACAAGTTCGGAGTCCATTTATGCAACAGACGTTTGGATAAAAGGTAAACAAGCTGAAAAAAAAAGCGGGGAAAAAAGCGCGGTAACATTAGCATCAACAATAACAACAATTATGAAATCAAGTAAAAAGCTGAAGTAATAACATTCGAAGGGGGAAAAAAAGAAAGAAAAACATTAAGAGTCAGTGAAGAATATTCAATAGGGAACATTAAGCAGACAATCAGGAAATATTGAAAATTATGGAACGAAAAAAAAAGAACAAAAAAAAAAAAAAAAAACAAAAAAAACAAAATCAGGAGACATAAAAAGAAAGATTGGTGAAGGTAAAGAATAATCAAATCTTGGCATTTGAAAAAGAATCTATTTTTCCTGATAAATTTGATGAAAGTGTTTCTGATCTATCCAATTTCTATAAGTGTGTGTGTGTGTATGTGTGTGTGTGTGTAGAGAGAGAGAGAGGGGGGGGGGAGAGAGAGTTTAAGTGGTTATTGACAGATAAAGAACAAAAATGAACAAGGGAAGATCATAGTTGAAGAAAGAAGAAAAGAAAGAAAGAAAGAGGTTTAAGGAAAGAAGGAAAGAAGGAAGATGGGATGTGAATAAAGAAAGAAAAAGAAAGAAAGAAAGAAAGAAAGAAAGAAAATGAGAGACGCGGATGAGAAGGAATGAAGGAAAGAAAGAAAGAGAAGGATGAGGATGAGAAATGAAAAAGAGAAAAGAGGAAAAGAGAGCGACGAAATGAGGAGAATGGGAATAAAAGGTGGTGTGTATATGTGTGTGTATATGTGTGTGTGTGTGTAAACTCTCTCTCTCTCTCCTTCCTCTCTCTCTCCCTCTCTCTCTCTCCTCTCTCTCTCTCTCTCTCTCTCTCTCTCTCACGTACACGAGTATTAATATATAGTTATTATTATAATTATCATTATTGTTTTATTATTATTATTATTATTATTATTATTATTATTGTTGTTGTTGTTGTTGTTGTTGTTGTTGGTGGTGGTGGTGGTGGTGGTGCGGATCGTCGTCGTCGTCATTGTTATTCTTGAA
The DNA here is from genome assembly GCA_023376005.1 of Doryteuthis pealeii. Taxonomy (NCBI): domain Eukaryota; kingdom Metazoa; phylum Mollusca; class Cephalopoda; order Myopsida; family Loliginidae; genus Doryteuthis; species Doryteuthis pealeii. The sequence continues at coordinate 34,167,446 of CM042157.1, read as the reverse complement.
GAGTCAATCTACTTTTTTGTCATCTCCTTAATGTTTTCTATAAAGCCTTGCGTCTGTTGTACAAGTTCGGAGAAATAAATAAATAATAAAGAAAAAAAGAAAGAAAGAAAATGAGAAGACGTGGATGAGAAGAATGAAAGAAAGAAAGAAAAAAGAAGATGAGGATTAGAATGAAAAAGAAAAAGAAAGAGAGGAAGAAAGAAAGAAAGAAAGTATGCCACGAGAACAAGGATAAAAAAGAGATAAGGAAAATGAAAAAAAAAAGAAAAGAAAGATAAGGAAAGGAATAGATTTTTTTTAGATCATCCCCAAAAATGAATATCTCGATAAGAACACAAAAAAACCGAATTGAATTTCCTTTCAATACAGATTAGAAGTTAAAAAGAAAATATCAAATTCGAACTTCCCAATTCAATCAAAAAAAATAATATCCCATTTATATATATCATTTTTTTTTTCATGTATGGGCCGATAAGAACATAAAAAAGCAAGTAATCCCTGTTGGCCTGAAAGATACACTGAAGAGATATCAATGCATAGACATAATTGCACAGAAAATTATTTATACGTATATATACCGTTGAAGTCAAGTGTTTACATATACTTTAGCTAAATATATTTGAACTCAGTTTTTCACAATCCTTGATCAAATTTCACTGTTTTTCTTTGTTAAAATTATTGTCCAAATCCTAGGGGTTCAGTTGTTTAATCTTTGTCTGTAGTTATCCTTTTTATTCCAGTATGAAGTGTTCATTGTAATCCCAGTCTGTAATGTTCTTTGTAATCCTAGTCTGTAGCTTTCCTTGTTATCCCAGTCTGAAGAGTTCATTGTAATCCCAGTCTGTAATGTTCCTTGTAATCCTAGTCTGTAGCTTTCCTTGTTATCCTAGTCTGAAGAGTTCATTGTAATCCCAGTATTTAATGTTCCTTGTAATCCTAGTCTTTATCTTTCCTTGTTATCCCAGTCTGAAGAGTTCACTGTAATCCAGTCTGTAATGTTCCTTGTAATCCTAGTCTGTAGCTTTCCTTGTTATCCCAGTCTGAAGAGTTCACTGTAATCCCAGTCTGTAATGTTCCTTGTAATCCTAGTCTGTATCTTTCCTTGTTATCCAGTCTGAAAGTTCACTGTAATCCCAGTCTGTAATGTTCCTTGTAATCCTAGTCTGTAGCTTTCCTTGTTATCCCAGTCTGAAGAGTTCATTGTAATCCCAGTCTGTAATGTTCCTTGTAATCCTAGTCTGTAGCTTTCCTTGTTATCCAGTCTGAAGAGTTCACTGTAATCCCAGTCTGTAATGTTCCTTGTAATCCTAGTCTGTAGCTTTCCTTGTTATCCCAGTCTGAAGAGTTCACTGTAATCCCGTCTGTAATGTTCCTTGTAATCCTAGTCTGTAGCTTTCCTTGTTATCCCAGTCTGAAGAGTTCACTGTAATCCCAGTCTGTAATGTTCCTTGTAATCCTAGTCTGTAGCTTTCCTTGTATCCCAGTCTGAAGAGTTCACTAATCCCAGTCTGTAATGTTCCTTGTAATCCTAGTCGTAGCTTTCCTTGTTATCCCAGTCTGAAGAGTCCATTGTAATCCAGTCTGTAATGTTCCTTGTAATCCTAGTCTGTAGCTTTCCTTGTTATCCCAGTCTGAAGAGTTCATTGTAATCCCAGTCTGTAGTGCTCCTTGTAATCCTAGTCTGTAGCTTTCCTTGTTATCCCAGTCTGAAGCGTTCATTATAATCCCAGTCTGTAATGTTCCTTGTAATCATAGTGTGTAGCTTTCCTTGTTATCCCAGTCTGAAGAGTTCATTGTAATCCCAGTCTGTAATGTTTCTTGTAATCCTAGTCTGTAGCTTTCCTTGTTACCCTAGTCTGAAGCGTTCATTATAATCCCAGTCTGTAAATGTTCCTTGTAATCCTAGTGTGTAGCTTTCCTTGTTATCCCAGTCTGAAGAGTTCATGTAATCCCAGTCTGTAATGTTCCTTGTAATCCTAGTCTGTAGCTTTCTTCAGTGATATCTATAAGTCCAAGTCTTTAGTATTCCTTGTAATCCTAGTCTGTAGTGCTCCTTGTAATCCTAGTTTCTAGCTTTCAATGTTATCCTAGTCTGTAGGTTTCCTTGTAATCCTAGTCTGTAGAGTTCATTTTTATCTTAGTATGCAGTATTCCTTGTAATCCATGTCTCTAGTATTCCTTATAACCAAAATATAGATTTTGCCTGACAGAAAGTTCAATTAGCAATTGATTTGAGGACATTTGCAAACGATCTTAAATGTTTTCTGTGCTCGTCTCTGATTGACTAATTTTTACCGGAAGTCCCTGCTGTTGTTGGGAAAGTTCATATATAAGAGTGCATCTTATATCTAGATATTCCAACATTGGTACGTTAGAGTCACTTCTTCTGGAGGTTTCGCTAATTTCTTGACCCTCCTTACTAACCGCTGCACCCGGGACCTTATTCTTTACCGAAAAATAAAATAAAGGTTGACATGCCGTAAAATCCAAGCAATCAATCAATTTATCAAGATTTGAGAACGTGAAAGACATTGAAATAATTACGCAAAAGAGACATTTCAGAAGTGCTTCTACCCGTCATAAACTCACTGGAGTAAGCGAGTTAGATTCGAAAGCGACTCTTTTGAAGAAAATGAACGTTTTATTCATCGTTCATTTCTGTCTTGTTAAATACAGGACAGACAATCGAGAGAGGTAGAGAGAGAGAGAGAAAGAGAGAGAGAGAGGGGGAGAGAGGTGGAAAGAGAGAGAGAGAGGGGAGTGATGAAAAGAGGTGTAAATAGACGGGTACAAAGGGGATGAATAAAGGGGGATGGAGAAAGAGGGTGTAGATAGTTGTACTAATTTGCTGCATCCGCTTAATACATGGTTGATCGTTTCATCTCTGTCTCCACACGCCCTTCATTTGCTGTTCTGTTGTGTCTTATCTATTTTTGCTTTGATATAATTTGTTTTAATGGCATTGTTTTGTGCTGTAATTATGAGCGATTCGGTTTCTCTCTTGAGGTTTCCTTTTCTTAACCATGTCCAGATCTTTACATGTACAACCTCCCCAATTTGTCGTTTGAAATATCCATATAATTCTTATTCTTCCCATTTCTGTTTTCTTGTTTTTGTTGTTTTTCTGCTTATTATCGTTACTAGTACAAAATAAAAAAACGTCCTCCGGGCGATGTAAAAACAGATTTTTGAAATATATTGCCTGAGGGGTGGGAGTAAAAAATTCAATGTCAGCGAGTTTGTACCCTAAGTAAGTAAAATCATCAAATTCATTAAAGGATTAAAAAATAAAACAATTTGAAATGTAAACTTTAAATATGTATTAAAATAAAACAAACTATATATAGATATATAATACCAGTCATGTATTTATTAAAACTTGTTTAAAAAAAACCAATGAGGACTGTCTAATGTTGCATGTTCAAATTTTGAGTGTATTTATTCTATGTTATGACGATTTTCGGTAATGTGACGTATGCAGTGACGTAATTTTTGTTACAGAAAAACCGGGAGCGAATCTGCATTATTAATATATTTGATTCCCTTAGAGTTTTCACACCTTTCTTAGAAGATGGTTCTCTGAAGGCTGAGTGACAGCAAGTCATCTCAGGTCTCCTGGACTCTTCTGAGTATTCTATTTGATGTTGCCGTTGTTTGGGTGGTCTCGATTTTTCCTCTGGTATCCAATTCAACTAGACTATTTTCTACGCACTTCGGAACCGTTCCAAGTGCTCTAATTACGATTGGTACGACGCTTACTTTCATGTTCCACAGTTTGTTTGTTTTCTCTTCACTAGCAAGGTCCAAATTATTATTATTATTATTATTATTATTATTATTATTATTATTTATATTATATAGTTTTTCACACCAGCGTTAGCTGATGGTATTTCACTGGAGGCTGAGTGACAACAAGTCTCCTAAGTTTTCCAGGACTCTTCTGAGTATTCTAGCCGATTGTAGCAATGCAGTAGTCTGGATGGTCTCAATTCTTCCTCTGATTTCTAGTTCCTCCAGTCTTTTTCCAAGTTTATTGGGACCGTTCCAAGCACACCAACTTCAATTGGTTTAACTCTCATTTTCCACAGCATTTTCTAATTCTCTGGCAAGGTCCAGGTATTTATCCATCTTTTCATTTTCCTTCAGCTTCATCCTGTGATCTGCTGGAACCGCAAACTCCACAAGTTGACATGTTATTATTATTATTATTATTTTATTATTATTATTATTATTATTATTATTTACTCCTTTTGAGTTTTCACATCAGCATTAGCTGATGGTCTTTCACTGGAGTCTGAGTGACAGCAAGTCTCCTCAGGTCTCCAGGACTCTTCTGAGTATTCTGGCAGATTGCAACAGTGCAGTGTTCTGAATGGTTTCAATCCTTCCTCTGATATCCAAACTTTCCAAACCCTTTTCTAATCCTTTTGGGACTGTTCCAAGTGCACCAACTACAATTGGTATAACTTTCACTTTCATATTCCATAACTTTTTCAGTTCTCTGGCAAGGTCCAGATATTTGTCAATTTTTTCATTTTCCTTTAACTTCACCCTGTGATCCGCTGGCACTGCAAAATCCACCAGTTGACAAGTTCTTTCTTTTTTGTTAATCAACACTAGGTCTGGTCTTCTTGCTGGGATAAGGTGATCCGTTTTAATTTCAAAGTCCCAGAGAATTTTGTGCGTTTCGTTCTCAAGAACAGATTCTGGTTTATGCATATACCATTTTGTTGTGTGGTCAAAATTTAATTTCTTGCATAATTCCCAGTGGATCACCTTCCCAACTCAGTCGTGTCTAGTTTTGTATTCTCGTTGTGCTAGTTTGCTACATTCGCAGAGTATATGGTTAACAGTCTCATCTCTATTACCGCAAAGTCTACTTTTACTATTTTGTTGGGTCTTATCAATTTTCGCTTTGATGTAGTTTGTTATTATTATTATTATTATTATTATTATTATTATTATTTCTTAAGCAATAAACTCTTGGTTAATACGTTTTCTTTTTCTTATTATCATTAAAGTCCTTCTTCGGGTTCTTTTAAATAAAGCCTGTAGCGTGATTTTGTCGGAAAATGTATGTTTCCCATGGAGATTGATCCACTCTATTTTAAAATAAATTTTATTTATTTCTGAAATTTTTTATTCCCGATAAAAATCGGATTTATTGTGGCTCCAAAAAGAGGGTATGATTTACAAGTTATATACAATGCTGGATCGATTCCTGTATTTGTTTCTCTTTTTATGTAAAACGTTAAATGCTAAACTTAACCGAATATTAACTGGTATTTATTTATGTGGAAACTATGAGCAAAATAAGGTTAATAGTTGTAAATGGGAGATGCAATTTTATTCATTCTTTTTTCGTTGTTGTTGTTTGTTGTTGTTGCTCTTCTTCTTCTTCTTCTTCTTCTTCTTCTTCTTCTTCTTCTTCTTCTTCTTCTTCTTCTTTCATTCTTCTTCTTCTTCTTTCATTCTTCTTCTTCTTCTTTTTATTCTTCTTCTACTTCTTTTTATTCGTATTCTTATTCAATAATTATCCTCTTATTCTTCTTCATCTTTCATTCTTCTTCTTCTTCTTCTTCTTCTTTCATTCTTCTTATTCTTTTCATTGTTTTTCTTATTCAACAATTATCTTCTTCTTTATTCATTCTTCTTCTTTCATTCTTCTTCTTCTTTCATTCTTCTTCTTCTCTTTCTTCTTCTTCTTTCTTCTTCTTTTCTTCTTCTTCTTCTTTCATTCTTCTTCTTCTTTCATTCTTTCTTCTTTCATTTTCTTTTTTTCTTCTTCTTCTTCTTCTTCTTCTTCTTCTTCTTCTTCTTCTTCTTCTTCTTCTTCTTCTTCTTCTTCTTTCATTCTTCTTCTTCTTCTTCTTCTTCTTCACAGTCCTCTTTGTCTATTTTCTTGTCTCCAGTAAATAACACCGTGCCCTATTCACAACGCGCACTGAGCCAAAAACAGAAAAATAATTAAAAATAATAATAATAATAATAATTAATAATAATAATAATAATAATAAAGAAAAAACTGCCTTAAGATATCAAGAGCAAAAATAAATAAAAAGAATAAAATGCCCCTCCCTCCCATCCCCCCGCCAACACGCATACATATTTTAAATGGGAAAGAAATGTCATAGTCCAGCAGATAAAAGAGACGAAAGTCCCAGTATCGGCTAGTCACGTCTTGTCCCAGCCGACGGCCACGCCACGAAGCCTCTCTCTAAAAACAGTCAACACAGAAGCAACTCAATCGAAGCGTATATGTCGATATCGATTAGTCTCTCCTGGTCTGACAGCTTCTTTTCTTGTAACGGCGTCCAAGGGGCGATCTTCGCCTACTCTTTTAAATTATGGTAATTATTTGTTATTGGCTACAGCCAGGTCAGGGTCCTGGGAAAAGGACGCTGGGGTTAGGCGAGGCGACAGAGCGGCGACGAAGGTCAGGAAAGAATCGGCTTGCCATCCAAGGGAAAAAGTGCAAGAAGAAAGAAGGAGAGAACCTAGCGGCTGAAACACGCTGCCATATTGTCTCGTAGTCAATGGTGGTGGGTATTGTCATCACCTTCATTAATTACATTTATAGTATTAATTGTACTATTTATACATTTATTATCACTTTATTTAATGAATGTTCCCACAAACAGTATCTGTCACTGAGAATAAAGTGACAGTAAGTATATTCACAGTTCCAGGACCCTCCGTAGTATTTTAGGCGATTTTCACTTCTTCGCATTTCAATTCCTCTAAACTGTTTTTTTTTTATTTTTATTTTTATTTTTTTTTTTTGCAAAGCTCTTCAAAATTCATAATTATCCTGCAGCGTTGACAGCAAAAATTCCCATAACTCCCCTCTCTCATCCTCTTGCCCCCCCCCCTCTCTCTCTCTCTCTCTCTCTCTCTCTCTCTCTCTCTCTCTCTCTCTCTCTCTCTCTCCACCTATCAATCATCACTCGTGACAAGTCCTCAACAGGGCATTCAATGTTCGTACAGAGCTGATCGAGGGTCCGTCCACTCTGAAGGCTCGTGGTGTAATGGTTAGAGTCGTAGAAAATGGATTCGTCGACCCGAGTTCAAATCCTGGACGAGGCTGTTTGTATTTCACATAGCAATAATACCATTGGGAAAGGTATGCATCCAATTCTCTCTCTCCAGCTATGGGTAAATAGTAGGACAGATTAGGCTCTTTAAGCTTGGCTGGGTAACCAGTCTAGAGGGAAAACTGAATTCAAACCTGGTAAACACCGCTTAAGAAATTGACCTTGTGTCACATCCTGGAGGAGTTGGTAAATATATATAGAGAGAAGTCAGTATTATTTTCATTTTTGCGTAATTTCCAGTAGTTATTAGGCTTTTCTTGCTTTTCTGGATCCTAAAAAAAATGTTATCTAGCCCCGGGGACAATACGATCCCTGGTGGAGAACCACTGATTTAGACGACAATTTACGAATCGCACATTGTAAAGCAAACACCAATATATATATATATATATATATATATATATATATATATATATATATATATGATATTTTTTAAGAAGCCAAATTGCGATTATTGAGATTTGGAATACATTTAGCATTTATAGCATCCACGTGGCGAGTAAAATATAATGAGATTAGCCTCAGGGAATCCCCCCCCCCCAAAAAAAAAAAAGCAGCATTTATATTCTTATTTTGAACGAAGCGGTTGGGAAAACCTTAAAATATTTAACATCTCATCATCATGTCACGCAAGCAGCACGGATATCCATGACAATCTCTTGCCACCCCTATCTATCACTCATTGCACCTGGAGGGTCCTCTGTGCAGCAACCATCATCCTCGCATAGTTGGTCTATGTAGGTCCTTGGTGGGCGGCCCACATTAGCATGTCCATTTGCCGTCTTCCAGAGGAGAAAGTCACTTATGATATCGTTCTTGCTTCTCCAGCAGTGTCCTGCGGGCCTAGTCCGTATCACTCGGATGGTTTGTGAGATGGGGGGCAGGTGTCCATACAGCTGCTTCCTTGTGGGGTTCTGCTTCCACGACTTGTTCAAGACTGAACGCAGCATTCGTGTGCAACTCCCATCTAACTTATTCTCAAGCGCTTCATTAGTGTCCAAGTGGTGCAGTCATACAGCAGCACTGATATGACCACAGCCTGGAAGAATTGTCGCTTTAGCTTGTCAGTGAGATCGGATTTCCATATTACTGATAGTTTGTTTGTGGCCGACCATGCAGACTACGCTGATGACCTAGAACTTCTTGCAGTGAAATTCATTGCTCTTGTGTCTAGAAAATCTGGTAAATCATCTCGTCTAATGAACGGACACCTTGTTATTTCGGTGAAATATTGGTTGTTAAAATTCGTTCTTTACTCATAATTGAGCATTTTGCTCAATTATGAGTAATGAACGAATGTACTCAGATCACAATAATAATAGGACTTTATTTGAATAGAATGAGTTATGAGATGAATAGATAGTGAACTTTGAAATATTCTATCATACAGATAAAAAGTACCAAGAAAATTTGGTACAGCTGTGGAGAGAAAATTTCGTAAGCAAAAAAGAAAAAAGAAAGATCAAAAACATTTGATGAAATTTTTTAAATAAGTTTCAAACACAAAAATAAATGCATTAGGATTTCTTAAAATTTCTTTTGTATTTTTAAAAATTACTATATAAACTAGCAACAGAAAACACCCTCCGGGTGTCGTAAGAATTCATTTTTGAAAGACATTGCCTGAGAAAGTGGGAGTTAAAAATTCAATGTCAGAGAGTTTGTATCATAATTAAGATAAATCCTCATATTTATTAAAGGAGTAAAAAAAAAAAAATAAATAAATAAAATAAAACAATTTGAAATGAAAAATGAGCCCCGTCCCTCTCAAATAAAATGTTGCGTGCATGTAATAATCAAATAATTATTTTGAATATTTTCCACATCAATTTCCACAAAATCGTAGGTATTTATTTATTTGTAAACTTTTTAGTTAATTTCTTGTTACTGTGAAAAAAAAAAGGACGAGAGTAAAAAAACAATATTTAAAATTGCTTACTCAAATTTTGGGTGTATATAGCATAATAATATTGTGACGTTAGCTGTGACGTAGAGCTATGACGTAGTTTTTGTTACAGACAGAAATACAGAAAATCTCCATTATTAATAGAAATTACGCTAATAGAAATTACGCTATGTATTTTTTTCTTTTTGCACTATGCAATATCTGACCTGGAGTGAAAGTATCTGTTAGGGTCACTTCTAAGTGTTAAATAGAAAAAAATGAGTTTTTTAAAGAATTTGTTAAAAAATTAAGTTTGAATTTTTTAAATTCAATAATGAATAAAACCAAAACATCTTCGGCATAAAAGGAGTCATATAAAACTGGTAACGAAAAGAAAGAAAGAAAGAAGAATGAAGAAAGAAAGAATGAATGAAAGAAAGAAAGAAAGAAAGAAAAGAAAGAAAGAGGAAAGAAGATGCGAATTAAAAAGATAAAAAAGAAAAAGGCAAAAATGAGAAGAAAGACATGCTGTAAAACCCAACAAACTATGCAAATATATATATATATATATATATATATATATATATATATATATATATATATATACAAACACACACATATATATAACACACACACACATATATATACACACACATATATATACACACACATATTATACAATGTATATCCTCATCATAATTATCAACATCATGTCTCGTTTACTGCATGGATTCCCATCTCTCTCTCTCTCTCTCTCTCTCTCTCTCTCTCTCTCTCTCTCTCTCTCTCTCTCTCTCTCTCTCTCTCCAACCGTCCCTATCGGTGATCGCTCCCGGCAGATCTTCTCCACGGCATCCAGAATCTGCACTGAATTGATTGGTGTAGATTTTCGCTGGTCGGTCTGTAGTGGTATATTCATGTTTAGGTCCACAGAAGAAAATCACTTATGAGTTCGTTCGTGCTCCAACTGCAGCGTCCAGCATGTCTTGTTCGTCTTACTTGGATGATTTCTATGACAGAAATCGAACCCACATTGCCGTTTCCATTCCTCTTCGCCAATAACTATTATTGCATCCAATATTTAATTAGATTGTAAATTTATGGCTATATTTGAAAACTAAACAATCTAATCTTATATCAAATAAATTTCGATAACAACAAAAAAAATTTTTTTAAATAAAAATAAATAAATAAAATAGCAATAAAATTTCATATTTGATTTTCATCGTCTTTATATTTAGATTCATTTCTTGAGATATTTTTCTCGTCATTTTTTTTTTTTTAAATTTTTTTTTTTTTTTTATTTATTTTTTTTTTTTCTTACTTTTTTTACAGCTAGAACTTTTTAAAAACTTTTTTTGGAATGCTACACATTTTGAAATGTTGACAATACAAACTGCTTGGTCTAGCACTAGGGAAAAGGGGATAGACCCTCGCTGATTGGCTGATACCGACTTTAGGCCACCCCGACGACTTTTTGAAAGTTGACAATACAGAGGCGTTCAACTTTCTGCGATAGCGCATACCCAACCGTTCTTTTGTCACCTTAGCTCAGTCAGTAGAGCATTCGACTAGGAATCGCAAGGTTCTTGGTTTGATACCGGTCCTCGCCAACACAGCGAATGAGTAGCACAGGGATCTGTATGGCAAAGTAAGGAGCTGATGGTAGGAGTGGCGCTCCATCTCAGAGGCTAAAAAAACAATCTCGTTCGTCTAGCGCTAGTGAAAAGGGGATAGATTCCTCGCTGTCTTGTTGATACCGACATTAGACCACACCACAGACTAGTTTAATATATGCATTATTAATTATATAATAGAGCAACACCATGAAGCTAAGAGGTTTAGAAGAAAGCAACGGCAACAAAGTATCGACACATCAACATCTTCAGGGACAGCCTTCAACTGCGACATCTGTGGTCGAGAATGTTTTTCAAACATCGGACTTCACAGTCACAGGAGGCACTGCAACTTCAGGGGTACAAGAACTATATTATATTCTTCCGAGACTGAAATGCCAATGATGAATGAAAAACTGGCAAAGAAAGAAAGAAAAGAAAAGAAAGAAAGAAAAGGATGGAAGAAAAGACAAAGAAGAAAGTGTTGAGAATTAAAGGATGGAAATGAAAAAGACAAAGAAAGAAAGAAAGAAAGAAAGAAAGAAAGGGAGTGTTGAGAATTAAAAGGATGGAAAAGAAAAAGACAAAGAAAGAAAGAAAGAAAGAAGAAAGAAAGAAGGGAGTGTTGAGAATTAAAAGGATGGAAATGAAAAAGAAAAGAAAGAAAAAAAAAAGAAAGAAAGAAAGGAGTGTTCAGAATTAAAAGGATGGAAATGAAAAAGAAAAGAAAGAAAGAAAAGAAGGAAGTGTTCAGAATTAAAAGGATGAAAATAAAAAGAAAGAAAGAAAGAAAGAAAGAAGAAAGAAAGAAAGAAAGGGGTGTTCAGAATTAAAATATTTACCTCTGTGGATTGAATAAAAGGTTCAGTTTGAAGTTCTGTTAAGGCACCTGATTACACATGAAGGCTCCGGAGTTCAACAAGAATGTTTTCGTGTTCGAAGAAAAGGTTCCTGGGTCAAGTAGGTTCCCAAGTTCGATAAGAAACACCCGAAGAAGGTCGGAAGGCACATCGACTGAAACGTTGTGTAGATAACAATAAAGATGAGGACAATAGACAGAATAATCCAAATAAACTAAATTATCAGAGAAAAATGTTTAGTTTTTTCGGTTTTGGTGAGAATCCTAGGTTCCTTCGTCAGTGGTCGCAAGTATACTGAGAAAGAATCAGCGCTTAAGTAATGTATCAGCCACGCAGTATGACCAGCGATTGGCTAAGGAATAGACCCATATGATCTCGCCTAGTCTATAAGACTAGGCGGGGAACTAGAGCACACGGAGCTGTTGAGTACGAATGATTCTAAAATAGATCTATTTGACCAATAGCTTGTTTTTCTTTCTTTGTTTAATGGCATATCCATGGGACAACGCATTTTTTGCACTGGTCATCACAAGAGCTTCGGTTGTGAAAAAAAAAAACCTTGTGCCTGGTGGAAAGCCGGGAAAATAAATACCCAGACACTGTCGTAGTGAGTTCGATTCTCACGGGATGTCTCGTGTTTGTGCCTAACTAGGATAAACACTTAATTGACGACACTAAGTATACATATAGTATCAACGCTCTCCCTCATACCTTTCCCAAGAGTATTAGTCCGAAAGTGAATTAATAGCTCGAATGGAGTTCGAACTCGCTAACTACGATGTCGCATTCCAACACGTTAGCCATTATGCCACGACAACTCCACCTTGTACAAGAAGAGTAGTGACACTATTTTACCCATAGCTGGGGGGGATGAGGGAGTTCATACATTTCCCATGGGTATTGGACCAAAAGTGAACTTGAGAATCACATCCTATTCGTGGAGAGGGGTTGCGTAAATATATACACTATACAGATCTCTAGAACCGGGGCCTCACCATCAGATGCCACCAGATCACAGTGGAAGCGTGATGGGCCCATAACCTGTTAAGTTTTTAAGGGCCATCCTTGGCCAGTAGATTCTTGGTAAAGAATAATCCGGTAACGAATCCTTTGGTAATCCTCTCGGGTAGAGAATCCTAGGTTCCTTTGTTAATGGTTGCAAGTATACTGAGAAAGAACTAGCGCTTAAGTAATGTATCAGCCACGCAGTATGGCCAGTGATTGGCTAAGGAATAGACCACATGATCTCGCCTAGTCTAGGGGGGAACTAGAGCACACCTTATATCCAAAAATTTCCAGGCACCTCGCGTGGTGTAATGGTTTGCAAGTTAGACTCACAGACCATTGTTAGTGAGTTTGATTCTCACTGGGCGCCCCACACTTCCGGTCATGTGCCACATCTAAGCAAAGCTTAGTAAATAACTATGTCCAAAAATTTCCTGGCACCTCGCGTGGTGTAATGGTTTGCAAGCTAGATTAGCAAACCATTGATAGTGAGTTCGATTCTCAGTGGGTGCCCCACACTTCTGGCCTTGTGCCACATCTGAGCTATGCTTAGTAAATAACTATATCCAAAAATTTCCAGGCACCACATGTGGTGCAATGGTTAGCAAGCTAGATTAGCAGACCATTGTTAGTGAGTTCAAATCTCACTGGGTGCCCCACACTTCTGGCTTGTGCCGCATCTAAGCTAAGCTTAGTTAATAACTATATCCAAAAATTTCATGTGGCGTAATGGTTTGCACGCTTGATTTGCGGACTATTGTTAGTGAGTTCGATTCTCACTGGGTGCCCCATACTCCTGGCCTTGTGCCACATCTAAGCTAAGCTTACTAAATAAATATATCCAAAAATTTCCAACACACCGAAGTTAAGCAGCGATGGGCCTGTTCAATACTTTGAATGTTGACGATTTAAGCAACAGAAGGTACTGTAAGCAACCTGATATCAAAATGACTTGATTCGGCATTAAATGACCCGAAAGGGTTTGATATGCCTTTAAACAAAACAAAACAACCAACCAACCAACAAACCATTAGATGTAGTTTAATGTCATACCCAAGACAGTTGATTAATGAAGAGTTACACACTCCAGAATTGGATTCTATGGAACTACCTGACAATTAGTCTAGGAGAAGGAAAACTATGAGATCAAACCTGTTAAACTCCGCTTAAAAATGACCTTCTTGTGCGGAGGGGTTAGGTAAATACATACACCCAACATGTCTTCTAGAACAGGAGCCTCACCATCAGATTAGATTGTATATAACCTAGATATTGCACAGTTGGTTGGTTGGTTGGTTGGGTTTTTAATGGCATGTCTTTCTTTCTTCTCATTTTTGTCTTTTTCTTTTTTATCCTTTTAATTCACATCACCCTCTTTCTTTCTTTCTTTCTTTCTTTCTTCTTTCTTTCTTTTCTTTCTTTCTTTCTTTCTTTCTTTTCTTTTTTTTCTTTTTTTACCAGTTTTATATGGGTCATTTTATACCGAAGACGTTTTTATTTTATTCATTATTGAAGTATACTCATTTTTTTTAAAACTCAATTTCTTAACACATTCTTTAAAAACTCATTTTTTTTCTATTTAATACATAGATGGGACCCTAACAGGTACTACCACTCCGGGTCAGATATTGGATATGCAAAAACATGCAATGAACCTAGCGTATATATATTATTTTAAAATTCATTTTTTTCTATTTAACATTTAGATGGGATCAGTTTAGTGCCCTACCCAGGACACTAGAGTAACGGGTTCGATTCCCATCGAGGTGTAATTGTACCAAACTAAGCCGAGTTTACTAAGTGACCACACCGAGTATCGATCTTGTATCAACGCTTTCCTTTTTCACACGCCCCCCGCACCCGATTTCCTCTGACTTGCCCACTTCATGGCTATTCATAAAATTTAACCAACTCGCACAAAACTTTATCCCCCCCCCACTTCATATTTTTAAAATTTTTAAAATTTTTATTTTACTGTTTCTGTTTTTTGACGGCCATCTTATTTGTCAAATCTCGCCTTCGCCTCTTTTCATTTGTTATTGATTTTGTTATGAATATATATAAATACAAATTTTATTATTTTTAATTTTCATAATGAAATGCTGAAATTGAAATGTTGAATATCGAGCGACCAATTTTAAACTGTTAACGAAGGCGGGCGGGCGGTAGGGGCGGATGGCCGGGTGGGTGTGTTTTCCCCCCAAAATCTGACGGGTGTAATGAAATCCCCGCAACTGATAGCTCCACTTAGTCTCACTCATGCAGATTGAAAATTTGATTTTGGACGGAATTAAATTCAAATTAACAAAACAGAAAAGAGAAAAAAAAGGGGGGGTAGAATGAAATTGGGAAAAGTGGGGTGGGGTGGGGTGTAGAATGAAGTGGGGAAACACACTCAAAAGTTTCGATCAGTTTTCGTGTGTCCATAACTTTAATACAACAACAACAAAAAAATAATCACATAACGAAGACAGAGCAAAAGCCTCGTGGGCCGTCCGCGCTGCGAGAGAGAGAGAGAGAGAGAGAGAGAGAGAGAGAGAGAGAGAGAGAGAGAGAGAGAAGAGTCTGTGTGGTGGGGGAGAGTTTTTCATCGGTATGAATATTCATTAAATGCAAAATTCGAAATATCCAAATACGGAAATGATCGTAGAAAGATATCTGAGCAAAAACATGAACTCGAGAGAACTTGTTCTGCTCTCAAATCGCTTAAATGCTGTCGAAAGGCGACTGTTAAGTATGAGACCAAGATTGCTTTGGTTTGGTTGTTTGGGATTTACGGCATGTCAACCCCTTTGGGTCATTTTATGCCGATCTTTTTCTATTTAACCCATAGATGAAGGGCCAGAGTGAACCTGTTAGGTAATTGTTGTACCGGCCGTTCCTACAGTGGAGAATATACACCGGTTCTCACTATAAATAGTGAGACACCGAGTGAAAAGGTTGTACTGTTACCGTTTAACGGCAAGCTAGCCGTTCCTGTACCATTATTGTAAATACACTTGTCTTATTTTACCCTACCTCGACTTGACTTCTTTTTTACTGTTGGATTAACATCACAACAGTAATGATGAGGAAAGATTACAGTTACACCATCTTTGGTTGGTTGGCTGGTTGGTTGGATTTTACGGCATGTCAACCCTTATTGGATTATTTTATGCTGAAGACGTTTTGTTTTATACATTCTTGATTGATATTCAAATTTTTCTAAACTCAACCTTTTTAAACACATTTTTAAAGACTCATTTTGTTCTATTTAACCCATAGATGAGACCCTAACAGGTACTACCACTCCAAGTCAGAGTGGACCTGGGAGTAATGATGATAAAATATTACTCCCCATTCCCCAGAGCTCCAGAACTGGAACTTCACCATCAGATAGGGATTAACATCATACCCAGGACAACAAGACCCTCAGTCACCGCCTTCTAGCACATATATAATAAAAAGGGTTGGTGTTTTGCAATAAGGGCAATAGGGTCGGGGCAATCATATAGGCGCTAGGGCTTGACGTGAGCAGCCGAGTGATCGTGGTGGGGCTCTCCAACCACCCGTCTAGCCAAAGTAATGATCAAAGTGGAGTTTTGTATATCATGGGAGGTTTATCCATCTGGATTCCATCTTTAAGCTACACGGGCCGCTAACCACCAGGTGGCCCCATGGCGGAGGGGACTTACCCCTCTGCAGAGGTGCAGTCGGTGTAGTCTAAAGACACAGCCGACAGAGCTAACGAGACCAAGTCACTTTCTATTTAGAGAATTTATGTTAGCTACATAATAGCATATGCGTGGTGTAATAGTTAGAGTCGTAAGAAATGGACTCGTCGACCAGAGTTCAAATCCTGGACAAGTCTATTTGCATTTCACATAGCGCTAATACCATTGGGAAAGGTATGCATCCAATTACTCTCCCTCCAGCTATAGGTAATTAGTAGGGTAGACTGGGCTCTTTCACTTTGGTTAGGTAATCAGTCTAGGAGACGGAAAACTCTGAATTCAAACATGTTAAACTCCGCTTTAGAAATTGACCTGGTATCACATACTGCTCGTGCGGGGGAGTTGCTATATATATATATCTATAGATTAGAAAAAAAATAATGTTCACCAACTTCAATTTCATAAATACTGGTGGTTGACCCTCAACATTCTAGCACCTATATATATTTACCAAACCCTCCGTACGAGCAGGATGTGATACAAGGTCAATTTCTTAAGCGGAGTTCAACAGGTTTGAATTCAGAGTTTTCTTTCTCCTAGACAGGTTCCCTAACCAAGGTTAAAGAGCGCAGTCTACACTACTATTTATCCATAGCTGGAGGAAGATTAGGATTCATACCTTTCCCAACGGTATTAGCGCTAAGTGAAATGCAATTACCGCACTTATATGATTAAAAGGGTTGGGTGCTTGCTATCAGAGCAATTTGAAGAATACATTTGGGGCAATCATATAGCTGCTGAGGCTTGACATGAACAGCCGATTGATCGGAAGAGGCCTCACCGACCGCCTGTTTAGCCCCAGTAAGGGCCGAAGTGGAGACCATTTTGTAACCAATTCGTATACCACGCAGCCAAAAAAATCTTCTTATCAGGCATTATGTCACCACACTAGCTCAGTCGGTAGAGCGTTTGGCTAGAAACCACAAGGTTCCTAGTTCGATACCGGCCCTCGCCAACTCAGCGTATGAGTAGCACAGGGATCTGTGTGGTAAAGTAAGGAGCTGATGGTAGGTGTGGCGCTCCACCTCAGATGCAAAAACAATCTCCTTCGTCTAGCGCTAGTGAAAAGGGGATAGACTCCTTCGCTGATTGGCTGATACCGACTTTAGGCCACCCCGACGACTTTACTTTTACTTATATATATATATATGTGTGTATTTAGGCAGCATTCTTTCATTTATACATGTAGAATGAAACAAAAGGCACATCTCCTGTTTAAAAATTTTATTTTTGATCTTTTCTAATTTTCTGGCCAACTTTTTAATGTTTGGGTGAAATTGGTGGATAAGTCCACCAAAGTTCAGTTCCCGAGTACTTTCGGCACTTCGGAGTGCCATCATCAGGGGTGATATATTCCATTTTTTTATTTTTTTTATTATATTAATGTAGAGGCTGGAAGGAGAAGAATTGGTGAGAAAGGGGTTATAGGCATTTTAGAATGTGTGTACTGTATTGGAAATTAATTTTGTTTAAGGATGGTTTGTATTGTTTTATGCATAAAGCTTCTAGTATTTGGAGTTTTTGTTTATTTTTTCTTTGTGCAGAATGTATATATATATATATATATATATATATATATATATATATATATATATATATATATATATACTTCCAGTATTGTTAGAATGATTGTCCTTAATACATTAATTTATGATACAATTACTTCAAATATATTTTCCTTTGAGACGTTCAGAAATTGCATTTATATTTTGACGCCACCGGTCTTCCATAGGTTTCTAAAGGGAATTTTTTATGACCGTTCCTTTTTTGCTTTTCAATACAAAGGAAATGCACCGATTCAATAATTTCCCTCCATTAAAAGTCCCCAAAAGTTTTCAAACTTTTTTCATACATTCGTTCATTTCTACCATCTTTTTTTCTTTTAGGAATCAAATGACGATTGATATTATGAATGCCTTATAATCAATGAATATATATATATAATATATGCACTTATATATATATATATATATATATATATATAAGTGCATATATATGTATATGTGCATATATATTTATAAGTTCATATATATAAACGCATATATATGTGCATATATATAAGGGCGTATATACAAGTGCACATATATATAAGCGCGTATATACAAGTGCACACACACACACACACACACATATATATATATATATATATATATATATATATATATAAGTACATATATAAGGATTGTTTATATAAATGCATATATATATAGATATGAGTGCATATACATTACATACATCTACATATAAATATCTATATATATGTATGTATTTTCAATATATATATATATGTGTGTGTGTGTGTGTGTGTGTGTGTGTATGTGTGTGTGTGTGTGTGTGTGTGTGTGTGTGTGTTAAATGTAATCCCAATGCTCTTCTTACATATCTCGGGTTGCAATTCAAATGGGAAAACAGTGCATTAAAAGCATTAAGGAGACTAAAACGGCGCGCACGCGTATTTAAATGGACGTCATCACGACAGTCTATGTTCTTTTCTAAGCATTCTATAACGACATTGATGAAACATACTTTAAAATCTCTTAGGCCGATCTATGCCACCTTCAATGCATTTGTGTATCTCTCAAGACGGAAGCCTATACGTATGATAGAACTCTTTATATGTCTTTTCATGATAGATCTTTTTATGATAGATCTTTTTATAGATATTTTTATACGTTTACGCAATATGAAAACTGAACGTAATTGTGTATATTCAGATTTTCAATGTTTGTCAGGGTAACTCATTAGGATTCTTTCTTTTTACTTAAGACGTGTTTTCGTAATGTTAATAGCATTAATGAAAGAAAAAGAAAGAAATCTAAATAATGAATGAATTAAAATAAAAAAGATGAATGAGGACATTTTTAGTTATATAAAAAAAAGAACGAAGATCTTAATATAAATAAATAGATAGTAGTATTTCTATCATGGCATAGTAAAAAAAGTTGTACCAGGAATCTTTTTCTCTTTTCAATTTTTTTTTATTGTTCTAGAGGACAGAATACGACCGACTTTGAAATATATCCAAGCGTTTCTATAAAGTAAAAAAAAAAAAAAAATGATAGGAAAATATATACAGTCATACTTACGTCATTTTCGAATATACGCCGCTTTTCAAAAATAATGAAATCTTAAAATCTTAAAAACTATATAGAATATTATATTGTTATAAAGGGAAGTAACCGGATAATACCTCACGTATGCAAATGAGTACGTATAAAAGAACAACACGAAGATTAGCTCAGTGATGTGAGGTGATCTCCACCCACGAAGGTTGTTTTCGTATTCTCGGATGTAAACCCACGTGCTACAACTCTTCAGAAGATAAGTAATCTTTACCAATCCTCTTTTACGCTCAGAGACTTTTTACCTTGCCGGCCGAGAGCCATTTTTGTTATTTGTATTCATTGTAATAATAAACTATTATTACAACCACTCGCAATCTTCTCGTTAATGTATTTCTAATACATAACAAGTATTATTGCTGGAACATTTTAACCATATTTTTGTGTTTAAAAAAAATGGCAGTATGGCTCCAAAAATGATATTAGTGAAAATAGTAAGCTTCATAATTTACTGCAACTTATCGATTCAGTTGATATAATTAAGTGCAATTTAACGATTCAGTTAGCTAACATAAAAACAAACTAGGCTAGCCTAGTCTATGCTTTATAATTTACTACTATTAACCGATTCAGTTGACTAACATAAAAACAAACTAGGCTGGACTAGGCAAAGCTTCATAATTTACAGCAATTTACCGATTCAGTTGGCTAACATAAAAACAAACTAGGCTAGCCTAGTCTAAGCCTC
The DNA here is from genome assembly GCA_023376005.1 of Doryteuthis pealeii. Classification (NCBI taxonomy): domain Eukaryota; kingdom Metazoa; phylum Mollusca; class Cephalopoda; order Myopsida; family Loliginidae; genus Doryteuthis; species Doryteuthis pealeii. The sequence continues at coordinate 34,147,463 of CM042157.1, read as the reverse complement.
ATAATTTAACGAAAAACACCGCACATAAAAAATAGGCTAGTATACATTTAGGTTTGATAATTTACCAAAATTAACCGATTACTAACATAAAAAACTAGGCTAGTCTAAGCCTAGGTAGGATAATTGCCTCTAAATAATGGCTCGTTTTTCGACTTAGGTTGTGTCCTTTAGAACCAATTAATGACGTACGGGGAGGTATTATTGTATTTAATAATTGTAATAAAAGTAATAAGTTAAGATTAGACTTAGAGATCCAGACGCCCTTGCACCATCGGATCTGATACACGTTACCCCTCATCAACACACACACACACACCTCAATCTCCAACAAACAAACAAACAAACAAACAAACAACACGACTACTTAACATATCGTCGACATGATAGCCCTGCAAAAAAGAAACACAAAATGACAACAATAAAATTTTTTTAAAAAATCTGTTTTAATTAGTTGGTTGGTTGTATTTTACGGCATATCAACCCTTGTTGGGTTATTTTATACCGAAGACGTTTTGATTTATTCATTCTTCTTGGGTATTCATTTTTTCAAACTCATTTTTTGTAACTAATTTTAAAACTCTCTTTTTTTAATCTGTTTAACTCATAGATAGGACCCTAAAAGGTACTACAATTCCAGATCATTCCAGAGTTGACCTGGGAGTAATGACAATCAATGTTTACTCCACACTCTCCAAACTCCAGAATTGGAACCTCAACACTAGATGCAGTTTAACGTCGTACTAGGACACCAAAACCCTCAGCCACCGCTTTCTAGCACATATGATAAAAATGTTCGGGTTTGCCATAAGGGCAATACGGTCGGGATAATCATATAGGTTCTAAGACTGGTGTGACCAGCCGATTAATCCGAGAAGGCTTCTCCGATCGATCGTTTAGCCTAAGTAAGGGCCAAAATGGAGTGTTCCATATCTGCTCAGCCACCAAGATTCCTTCCTTAAGCATCACAGTTGATGTATTCTATTACCCAGTCGACAGTGCGACCTTTCCGTGGCGTGGAACAGGGATTGCGTATCTTGAGTTAACAAGGGTGAAAAAAAATGACTAGTTCGAAGAAAACGGTGGGAACTAGGTATTAGAATATGGACTTTTTCTAATAGTCGAAATTTTGGAGTAAAGGTGGCGGAGTGGCCTATTGTCGGTATCAGCCGAACAGTGAGAGAGGCTATACCCTTTTCGCCAGCGCTAAACCATGGAATGTTTTTTGCTGAGGTGAAGCGCCGCACCTAACAACAGCTCCGCACAGATCAGATTACCCATACACTGAGTTGGCGGGGACCGGTATCGAACCAGGAACCTTCTGATTTCTTGTAAATAAATAAATTTTCTTTAGCTGAGTCACAATGACCGCCATATTGAAAAGGATTTCTTAAAATGAATAAATAAATAAAGAAGAAATAACTATTACTCCCAGGATTTCGTTTTAATGAAAAAAGAATTGAATTAACGAAACACATGTTAATGAGAATAAAAAGAAAAGAAAAGAAAAAGAAAAGAAAGAAAGAAAGAAAGAAAGAAAGAAAGAAAATAAAACCTAATTGATCGGAACAAAGAAAAAGGTCTTTGTATCAGAACTTTCAAGCGAAATCGATGTACAGTAGTGGGTGTAATTAGCCAAGGTAGGGTCGGGGGTAATAATTGTGACGTCTATGAAAATTATCCAATCAAGACAATTTATTAGGTATTAGAATAATAAAATTTTGCCCCAAAAAAATCTCAGAAAATAGTTTTAAAAAAAACAAAAAAAAAAAAAAAATTACTAATTAGTAAAACTATTCATTAGTATAATCATATAATAACCCCTACAAAGATTAACAATTCTTTTTAGCCACACAGGATATCAATTACAATATGTTAATTATTAGCAATTTTCGTTTTCAGAATTTATTCATTAAGGCCGAAATATTAATGCACCGTGATATTAGTTAACAATATTTGGGTTCACGACAGCCTCAGATATCAAACGTCTCGGGGGTATCGAATATTTTACATGAAGTTTAGCATCCAACAAAAGAGCAACTGTACGTCCACTTTCCTCTCATTACACAAGCCACCGAAATACGACGAACAAGACATGCTGGATACTGTTGGAGGAGCAAGAACGAATTCATAAGTGATGTTCTCTTGTGGGGTCAAGACAGATATCAAACGCCTCGAGGGTATCGAATATTTTACATGAAGTTGAGCATCCAACAAAAGAGCAACTGTACGTCCACTTTCCTCCCATTAGACAAGCCACCCAAATAAGACGAACAAGACATGCTGGATACTGTTGGAGGAGCAAGAACGAATTCATAAGTGATGTTCTCTTGTGGGATCAAGACAAATATCAAACGTCTCGGGGGTATCGAATATTTTAAATGATGAAGTTTATCACCCCACAAAAGTACGTCCACTTTCTTCCCATTACACAAGCCACCCAAATACGACGAACAAGACATGCTGGATACTGTTGGAGGAGCAAGAACGAATTCATAAGTGATGTTCTCTTGTGGGATCAAGACAGATATCAAACGCCTCGAGGGTATCGAATATTTTACATGAAGTTTAGCATCCAACAAAAGAGCAACTGTACGTTCACTTTCCCCCCATTATACAAGCTACCCAAATACGACGAACAAAACATGCTGGATACTGTTGGAGAAGCAAGGACGAATTCATAAGTGATGTTCTCTTGTGGGTTTCCGACAGCCTCAGATATCAAACGCCTCAAGGGTATCGAATATTTTACAAGATGAAGTTTATCATCCCACAAAAGTACGCCCACTTTCCTCCTATTGCATAAGCCATCTAAATAAGACATATTGGATACTGCTGGAGAAGCAAGGACGAACTCTTAAGTGACGTTCTCATGTGGAAACCTATACATAAGAGGTAGGACCTTCGTGGCATATTGGGAAACATGTTGAACTGCGATTTCGTAGTAAGCGAGTTCGAACACCAATCGTGCCATTACGTTTCCTTTTGGACTAATAATACTCTTGGAAAAGGTGTGTGTCCCCTCAACTGACAGCTAAGTATGAAATTACACAAACCATCCAAATAAGACAAACAAGACATGCTGTACACTGCTGGAGAAGTAAGGACAAACTCATAAGTGACGTTCTCTTGTGGACACCTACACATAAGGAGTCGGAACTTTGTGGCGTATTGGTTAACATGCTGGCCTGCAACATTGTTGTAAGTGAGTTCGAATTCCAGTCGTGCTATAACGCCCCCTTTCTGAGTAATACTCTTGGAAAAAGTGTAAACCCCTCACCTCTCAGTTATAGGTTAAACAGTACCACTACTGTTCTTCTACAAGAATGACGTTGGAATTAAATAACCCCAGGAGTTAAACAAACTAAATCTACATATGGTCACATTAGTACATGCCGACCAACAAAAATTTACATCAATCAGCTCTCTGCGGATTCTGGATGCCGTGCAGAAGACCTGCCACGGGCGATGGCTGACAGGGACGGGTGGCGAGAGAGAGAGAGAGAGAGAGAGAGAGAGAGAGAGAGAGAGAGTTAAATCAAGATTATCATATTTTTTACATATTGAAATAACTAGCATCGGTTATGGGAATCCGTGCTGTCAGCGTGACCTGATGGGTGATGTTGCAGTTGCAGTTGTTGATGATGATGATGATGAAAAATCCTTTCCCTTTATTGTTCCTTAATTGTCTGCCCTTTGGAATTCTTGATCAATAAATTAGGAATTTCATATGAATATGGATTAAACAGAAAAATATGATTTTATATTTACTAGAAATAAACGTACAACCAGAGCCAAACAATTGACATGATTTAACAAAATAAAGAGAGGAAGTTGAACTATTTCATCTGAAAAATTATTTGTCCAAGTAGATCAACAAAGAAGAGTAAAATTTAATATTTCATCAATCCTTTTATATGGATGGTGAGAAAATAAAGCCACATTTACATTGACTTTCAAAAACTTGTAAAAGACTATTCTATTACCAATATTTTTAAAAGAAAAATAATCACTTATACCGTCGTATATATATATATATATATATATATATATATATATATATATATATATATATATATATAGATTGATAGAAGAATGAATAGGATTAATACATAGATATATAGATAAATGAGTTGTAATTGATAGATCGATAAATAGATAGAAAAACAAGTATATTTTGAAATATATACACACACACACACACATATATATATATATATATATATATATATATATATATATATATATATATATAGAGAGAGAGAGAGAGAGAGAGAGATAGATAGATAGACAGAAATGAGTAGAATTCATCTAGCTAGTTAGATAAATAGATAGATAGATTTTCCACTGGGTTGATGAATTGAATAAACTTCTATGTAACTAAACGTAATGCAGAGATGTACGTATATGAGTATAAACATGTAAGCGTAGGCGTGTACGTTTGATTGATCAACTCCCTATAACTGCGACCAGTCAATGCTGTTTTTTTCTCATTTATTTAGCCATCTATTTAAATATCTATATCTCCAGAAGTCTATCCCCAGATACATCAACATCTCAATATTTTGAAATTCAGAAAGACCACTTTAATTACTTGTCTATTACAAAGATCTTTACCTAAAAACCAAATAATCAGAGTATGGTGCTTTTTGAATCTTTTTGAAAAAGAAATTAAATTCATAAATATTATTAATGATTTTAAGCAATGTTTTGGGTAACAGAAGAACCCTTCATATCCCAAGATACACATTTATTTGCAATTGTACGAGAATGTCCACAAGAGTCATGCAATATATCATATACTGAAATATGTTTAATTTTCATGGTAAGATGCTAATCATATCTTCCAATTGATAAAGTTTGGAAATACAGACTTTAAACATTTGCATTTGGGTGTTACGTAATGGGCATGACGTCGAGTCGTGAGGAAAGCCTGGTGTGTGGATTAGAACGGAAAAGTTTAAGTGATGATTTGGCGTGGTTTTATTGGGCGGGCGAATGGTGCGTGACGGAGGTGAGAAAGGAGGGGTGAGAGGTCAGAGAGAAAATTGAGTCAGAGAAATTGCTTTACTGAAATAAGATATTGATTTCTTACTCTCGGCAGTTGTAATCTACGAGAAATAAAATACTCATGAGTGAAATGAAGCGGCCTTGTTATTACTAAAACCTCTAAATGACACAAGGCAAGATAATACTCAGCCCCAAGTTGGCGTCGAGACTACATGATATCATAGAACTACCAACAACTGAACAGCTGCCCAGCAACGAGGATTCCAGGCTATGCGATGTAGTACCGGTACAGAGATAGGTATATTGAATATTTCTTTATCCACACATCATTCACTCCTATAGAAGTAGTAAACGTACCGTAAGCAACGTTGACACGTCATCTCTCCATTCGGAAATGAGTGCAAGACGTAACGAAGAGTAGACACGTTATCATCTCAGCTATTCCGACACTGGGAATTAGAAATTAAAAGGCAAAAAAAAAAATCTAAATTAAACTAAATTCTTGCACGATATATCAGACATGAAGTGTCAATTTCATGTACAGACACAAACTTTTAGATTTTGTTAAAAGATTCAGAATCTTGAATCTATTCAATTGTTATAGTGTATATCACCATATAGACTAATGGAATGCGCCGACAGTTACTTTAAGTAACAGGGACATTTATGGCTTGAGAGGAAGCCAATGCGAGTCAGCTCGTAACTCTATTTGTCGGACGCAATTCCCACTTTTCTTTACTATAATTGTCTACTCTTTTGTTAATACATTTTCCTACATTTGTTACCCGTCGTTTTGTTCTTATTTGACCCCTTAAAACCATACAACATCAATAAACAGATTTTTTGCATCTGTCGTCTTTAACCCTTTACTCTAGCCAACTAACTGAATACTTGAACTACTACTATGGGGAATACCTGTCCGAGCGGCTTTTACTTTCCTCGAGCCAGACAGAAGAGTGAAAGAGGGTTTGGGTTTTGTCGCTTCTTCTTTTATAGTGCTGGCTAGCTTACCCCACCTAGAAACCACTGGCAGACATGGGATGTAACTGGCCTGCGTTAAAAAATTTCCAAAGTTCAAAGGTTTACCAAGTGATATATAATCGCCTTTTTATACTGAATTTTGAAAAGAAAAAAAAAACATTCATTGTGTTTAGTCAGGTCTGTTTTTTAAGATGTACTTAAATACTCCATAAAAAGTTGTACATAATAATAACACTTATTCCAAAATCTGTGGTCACAAATAAATAGTTATAACACTGTTCTATGCATTTCACGTAAGAGCTTCTGTCTTCGAGATGTGATCTGATTAGAAAAAATGAGTATGATATTTGGATATAGTGTATAAAAAAAAACTGCCTTAAAATCTGCAATTATATATTCGACCTTGAAAACATCGCAGGCCAGTGTTATTCGGGGGATGTAATCCCAACAATGTTAGTGTTTTTGTGGGGGGGGGGGTTCTGTTAATGATGTCTTTCTATATTAGAGGTAGCACAGCTTGATTTTAATTTACTATGGGACCATATACACAATACATATTTATATATATGCAATACATATTTACATACATAGAATATGTACATGTGTGTAATGGAAATGGACACTGCTACACGTGTTCAAATCCAGGATAAAGCTGATAGGGTCAGTCATCTGAGGTCATTTCTTGATGGTTAACTTGGAATTGGAAAATAAAGAGCTCTCGAGAAAGAAAAAAAACGACAATAATAACTGTATTATTTGTATTATTATTGTATTATTTGGATTATTCGGACTATTGTCCTCATCTTCACTGTTTTCTGTACAATATGCCCTCCGGCCTTCTTCAGGTACTTCTTGTCGGACTCAGAAACCTTCTTTTTGAACTCGGGAACCTTCTTGTCGTAATCGGGAGCCATCACGGAATTTTGAACCTAACACTTTATTTAGTCCATGGGGGTATCCTGCTCTCATTCCACCAACCATCGCAGGGTTAGAGGTGTTAAGCTGTGTTAATTATTATTCTATGTTACTGCTGCCCCTGACCAGGATTGAACCTGCAGTCTAGGAATAACTGTCACTTAGAACTGTCTTAACAAAACTTCTTGCAGTGTTTCATCGATGTTGTAGTGGAAAAAGTCATCAACAGTTGTTAATCCGTAGTTAAATCAGTGCTAAAGGGCCAGGTTCGACTAGAAACAACGAGGCTCCTAGTTCGATACCGGCCCTCGCCAACTCAGCGTATGAGTAGCACAGGGATCTATGCAGTAAAGTAAGGAGCTGATGGTAGATGTTGCCCTCCACCTCAGAAACTAAAATAATCTACTTGGTCTAGCGCTAGTGAAAAGGGGATAGACTCATTGGCTGATTGGTTGATACCAGCTTTAGCCCTCTCCACCATATATATATTAGAGAAATAAAATGTTCCAAAAAATAGATGTTTTTAAATGACTGGATTACATATTTCCAACTCAAAACAAAAGTCTCTTTTTCTTTCCTATTATATTGTCCCGGGAAAGGTTTTACATAAACCGAAACGTTTAAACGTCGACATCAACATTTTTTAAACACTTTGAATTTCAAATTTTTTGATATTCTCGGAATCAATTCCATATTTTACTCCCATATATATATATA
>CM042157.1:34117343-34132343 GCA_023376005.1 Doryteuthis pealeii | reverse complement strand
ATTAGAAAACAAAGGGGATAAAGGGGGAAAATAAAAAAAAAAAAAAAAAAAAAAAAAAAAGAAGAGAAATAACACAAAAAAAAAGAAAGAGAGGGAGAAAGAGTAAAAAAAATGAAAGGTGAAAGCGAAACAAAGCTAAGTATGTTAAAAAAAAAAAAAAAAAAAAAAAATTTTCTATTAACGGTTTTTATTCATTTGTTCACTTTTGTTTTTGAAATTATGACACGCTCACACCGTTGCTACACATTGCTACATTGCAACATCTTACCGAATGTCAGCCTTGTTCTCAACAAACTTTTAAGAAAGAAAAAAAAGAAAAGAGAGAAATAAGAAATTACAGTTATTCGCCCATTCATAAAGGAGGAGAAGAAGAAAGAGAGGAAAAAAAGGAGAGGAAAAGGAAATAAGAAGAGAAATTATAACCACACAAATATAAAAAAACAAAAACATAAGCACGTCATTTCTGAAATCCGTCCTGACGATAAAGCTTCGCTTGAAATCGATTAGACATATTAACATCTTTTTGTCTTTATTTTTACGCATTGTATTGCCTTCGAATTTTATTATTTTATATATATATATATATATATATATATATATATATATATATATTATAATATATATCGAGTACAACATTATATTGTGGGAATTTTTATATCTATCAACAGATTATTAATTTTTTTTACTTATGTTTGTGTACATTCCTCAACATGTTCATATATATATATATATATATATAATATATATAATATATATATATATATATATATATATATATTTATCAGTATCAGATTTTTTAATCGCGTTACGACTTTCCTCACCTAATTAAACTAAAAATATGTGGGATATTAAAAAAGAAATAATATAAATTGAAAAAGAACAAATATTTAAAGAAAATTTTTGAATAAGGAATAAATCAAACAGCCAAACTATATATATCACTACCGCTAGACCAAGGAGATTGTTTTTGCGTCTGAGGTGGAGCGCAACACCTACCATCAGCTCCTTACTTTACCGCACAGATCCCTGTGCTACTTATACGTTAAGTTGGCGACGGTCGATATCGAACTAGGAACCTTGTGGTTTCTAGCCGAACGATCTACCGACTGAGCTAAGGGGATAGACTTCTCTGATCGGCTGATACCGACTTTAGGCCACTCCGACGGTTTACTTTACTTTATATATATATATATATATATATATATATATATATATATATATTTATTTATTTGCTGAATTTTTTAAATATAAAAATTTATCAGAAGCAACTACTCAGGTTTCAGGTTATTTCACCATCGTCAGGTCGCTACTAGTGTTTCTTTGAAACATCAGTAGCAACCTGACGATGGTGTTTCTTTAAAACACCAGTAGCAACCTGACGATGGTGAAATAACCTGAAACCTGAGTAGTTGCTTCTGATAAATTTTTATAGTTAAAAAATTCAGCAAATAAATAAAGCTCCTACAAATTTGTGGTTGAGCACTGTTATTTCTTTGTTTCACCCCAAACAAATTTTTTAAAATATATATATATATATATATATATATATATTATATATATATATATATTATTATATATATATATATCAAGGTGTATGGTTGCACTATTACAATTGAAGAGGCAGTTGTGAGCCAATGCGCAGTATTATTAGGAGAGTGCTCAATAACTGTGATAGAGCGTTAATAAATAAATAAATATTTTAGTATATATTTATTTGCATGGAAACAAGTCTGATACCATTGGTTTCATGCTATGTATGCTTAATTGCTTAAATCGTCGTGCAGCGAAAAAAAAAATTTGAAAATCGCGTAGGCGAGAAACTACCCCAGTAACCAGGTGTTTACTCCATGTCCAGACTACATTAACATATATATATATATATATATATATATATGTTAAGTTTTTAATGGCCATAATTGGCCAGTTGAATCTAGGTAGAGAGTCCTCCGATTTGGTTCCTTTTGTAACCCTCTCAGGTAGAGAATCCTAGGTTCCTTCGTCGATTATTGTGAGTAGACTGAGAAAGAATCAGCGCTTAAGTAATATATCAGCCATGCAGTATGGCCAGCGATTGGCTAAGGAACAGACCACATGATCTCGCCTAGTCTATAAGTATAGGCAGGGAACTAGCACACAGCTTATATAAGTAAAATGTCTACGCGATATATATATATATATATATATATATATATATATATAGTCTGTATTATCTAGCTATGTATATCTCTCTCTATATATATATATATACTAGCAGGATTATCCGGTCGTTGACCAGACTAAGATGAGTTTAGGGACACCAAGGAGTGAGAGAGAAATCTGAAGACAGTAGTAAGAGAGACGGGTAGGATGAAAACAATTCATCAAATTAAATTCCTCGAGAATTCGTATATTTCGTTTATTTCAGTATTTTTAGTATTTTTTGTTTTATTTTGTTTTCATTTAAATAATCTACTTATAATTTCCTCTGCCTTTTGGTCTCAATCTTTAAGAAAACTTGGGCACGTAATTTATAATGAATACTTTGTTCGATAAATTTTGTGCTGTAATGGGTAAGCAAGGACTTGCAGAGCCATTACTAATGAAAAAGCGAGTTCAATCCTCGTTGGATGCTCCATAGTTGCGATATAGATGACGGATAACTCTTAATTTAAACTTGTTAAACCTCACTTAAGAAATTGGCGAACGGATTGGTAAATTTTTTTTTTTCTTAACTAAAGGCTTCTTTTGGGCTAACTTTAGTCATTGCAATCAATTGAATGAACTACAAAACATTTTTCTTTGATCAATCCTTTATTTAGCCCATGTTCTTCCGAACGGGAGATAACATCCCTAGCAGAGAGAGGCACACCCTCTCGCTTAAAAGTCAGGTTGTATCTAAAATCTGAATCTAGTCATGTGTTTGTCGGGACGTGTTCTCCAGCGTTCATGGGGGATATAACCGTTCTGGTAGTTTTCCACACCTTGATCTCAAAACCAACAGTCCCTTATTCAGCTACATTATTTTGTCAATAATTCAAGACACCATGAGTTGTAACAAAATAATTCAAACCACCTTTGCTTCACTTAGATATTATTGGCCGTGCGCCACATCCTGTCCGTGGCAGAGAGTTTATTTTAATACGTGTTCAATTACTTTTATATAAATAGTTCAATGATTCCGAATGAATACTTCGTTACATCTACTGGAGGCTGGATTCCTACTGATCACCCTCATCAAATTGACCCTCTGTCTCATAGCAACACTGAGTTACATCCGAAGTTTGCAACTTTCTTTTGATGTAATTCTATTCATTTAAATCTCCCTATACTTATTACCGTCCTGTCGGTGGGGCGTTAGAATGCACCGACTGGTAAGATTCCCCCAAATGGGGCCACCTGTTGGCCGTGGATGGCGACGCGTGATGTTTAAGGACGGAGTCTTGGTGGATGAGCAGTCCATGACCTGTAACACTCCACTTAGGCTAGACGTGCGGTCGGAGAGGCCCCCTTCGATCAATCGGCCTGTCACGTCAAGCCTTAGCATCTATATGATTGCCCCGCCTCTTGCTCTTATAGCAAGCCCAACCCCTTTTTATCATATGGGTGCTAGAAGGCAGTGGCTGCGGGTATACATGTCCTGGGAATGACGTTAAACTCTATCTGATGGTGAGGTTCCAGTTTTGGAGGTTTGAGGAATGTGGAGCACCCCTTCATCACCATTGCTCCCTGGTCCACTCTGACCCGGAGTGGTAGTACCTGTTAAGGTCCCATCTATGGGTTAAATAGAAAAACATGAGTTGATAAACAAAATTGTATTATTCATTAAGAATGCATTTATTTCACAACTTTGTCGGCAATGACCCACGAGGTTGATATGCGTAAAACAAAACAAAACAAACCAAACTAAACCGGCCTAGCCGATGGGGGGGGGGGGGCAGTGGCTTCGGCCTTGGTTTACAAGCTAATAGCGTTGATCCCAGGGGGCTATAGCCCCAGGCAACACCTGCTCCCTTGATTTAAAAGGGACAGGGCTGGGTTTATTGCCTAGTGCCTGGGTTAAATAGAAGAATGTATTTATATAAAAAATAGTATTATCCATTAAGAATTGATTTATTTTCAAACTTTATCGGCATTAAATGACCGTAAAACAAAACAAACTATACCTATTAATCCAATGGGATTAAACCGCGGTTTTTTCTGGGGGGAGGAGGAGGATAGGGGGTAATAGTTTTATGGACACAATAACAACACTTATTGCTTTACATCTTTTTCTTTTTCTTTTGACAAAGAAGTTCAATAGATAAGAACTGCAGGTTTCGGATCCTAATCTTTTTCTGATAATAAAAGGCATCGCCGAGAAGTCGAATGCCCACCGGATATTGCATGCTTAATCGGGATCAGATAATCCTTTATACTGGATCAGATAATCCCTTTATACCATCCGTTATCCACGCTGATATTTATCAGTTTATCAATCAGATATCTCCAACATCTTAAGTAGAGAAGCCATCCGCCCGCAGATCATAACCCCGTTTAATAGATTGGATGACGCACTAGGATTATATATATATATATATATATATATATATATATATATATATATACATGCATATATAATATAATATCATATAATATCATATATATACATATATACATAATATATATATATACATATATATATATACATATATATATACATACATATTATATACATATATAATATATATAATATATATATTTTACATACATATAATACACATACATATATTATATATAATTATACATATACATACATATATATATATACATATATACATACCACACATATATATATAATATACATACAATACATACACATACATATATATATATACATACATATATATACACATAATATATAATATACATAACATATACATCACAATATATATATATACATACATATATATATATATATATATATATATTATATATATATATAATTCCTCTCAACCCCACAGCCTTCAAATATATCGATGGATTATCAAAAAGTATCAAGACTTAATATTCAAAACTTGAACGAAGGCTGTGATTGGTTGGTTGGTTTGATTGGTTCGTTTGGTTTGTTGGTTGATAAATAGATTGATTGGTAGGTAGGTAGATAGGTAGATAAGTGGTATGTTGTATTTTACGACATGTCAACACTTGCTGGGTTATTTTTTGCCGATGACCCTTTGTTTTATTTATACTTGATAGGTATTCAATATTTTTTAAACTCAATTTTTTAAAACACATTTTTTTAAAGTCTTTTTTTATATTTAACCCATATATAGGACCCCAACAGGTACTTCCTCTCTGGTTCAGAGTGGACCTCGGAACAATGGCGATGAAAGGGTACTCCACACTCCCCAGAGCTCCAGGATTAGAACTTCACCATTAAATGCAATTTAAAGTCATACCCAGGACATTAAGACCCAATGACCCTCAGTAACCGTTTTATAGAGCACATACATGATAAAAAGTTTGGGGTTTGTCATAATGGAAATAGGGCCAGGACAATCATATAGATGATAAGGCTTGATGTGACCAGCCGATTGATCGAAGGGGGGCTCTTCGCCCACCCGTCTAACCTAAACTTTCTTTTTAATTACCGTTTTCTTTTTAATGGCCGTTTTCTTTTTAATGGCCGTTTTCACTGCCTTTTTTCTTTTTCTTTTTTTTTTTCCGATGTCCATTGAAAAAATAGCGTTTTGATAAAAGAAAGAGAAATTTTTTTTTTTTTTAATTTAAAAAAATAAAAAAAATAAGTAAGGACCAAAGTGGAGTATTGCATGTCATTGACTGCTCAGAAACAAGTATTTCCATCCTTAAACATGACGGGTGGCAAGCCACGGCCAACAGGTGGCCCTATTCAGGGAATTCTACCCCTCTGCAGGGATGCAGTCTGTGTATTCTTCTGTCCCAACCACCTGGGCGGAAAGTGATTATCTTCACACAGCATTATCGATGTTAATTCTTAATTCTTTTTTATAAACAATTTTTGGTGAAACACAGGTATATGAAAGTGCAGTAATTTCCATACTAATCACATCTTGTTTCTTAAACTGAAAATTAGTCGCAAGGTTAAGATCTGAAAATATAGTGGACACTAAAATACCAGATTGAGACAAAGGTTGTAAAAATGGAGGGAAAAAATGGTATTTCTAAAGAAATCTGGGTAATTTATGAGGAAGTGCGTCCCGGTCTCCGGTCTCAGAAATTGCTACCCGGGGACTATAGAAATAACGTCTCCAGCTATGCCGTCTCGGCGGTGTTAGTTGAAAGAAAACAACCAACTTAAGGCGTTAAATGTATTTTAGAGGGTGGGGGGGGCTTCTCTTTTTTGTCGTAATTCTTATTTAATTATCATAATTTGTAATTCTTGTTCATTTATAGAAATTTGTCGTAATTCTTGTTTATTTATAGAAATTTGTCGTAATTCTTGTTTATTTATCGTAATTTGTCGTAATTCTTGTTTATTTATCGTAATTTGTCGTAATTCTTGTTTAGATATGAAGATGGATATATAGTTTGGAATAGACTGAGATAGATAGATAGATAAACAAACAAAATAATATAGATAGATATGAACAAATGGAGACGACATAGCTGGGGACGTTATTTTAATAGTCACCGGGTAGCAATTTCTGAGGCAGGAGACCGGGACGCACTTCCTCATAAATTACTAAAATCTGTATATTAATATTCATGTTCCTTAATCATCAGACCCTTATCCTTTTTCAACAGCCTTTGGTTAAAAATCAAACCGTCCAAATCAACCAAAATGAAATTTAAAAAAAATGTAAATCCCGATTATCTGGTGTTGTTTATCCACCTTGGTCATCACCGTAGCTAAATAATGGACCATTCTGATTTCATTATAATGAAAGAAAGGGAAGAAAAGGGAAGGCTACATAGAAAAATATAAGAAGAAGAAAGAAAGAAAGAAAGAACGAAAGAAAGAATGAAAGAACGAAAAAAAGAACGGGAGAAAGAAAGAAAGAAAAAAGAAAGAAAGAAAGAGAATAGGGGTAGAAATAGAGAGAGGGGGTAAGCGATGAAACAAATCTGTTTCAATCAAACATAAGGAAACGATGTAAAGAGGGAAAGAAAAAAAAGAGTGAGTGTGAGAGAGTTAAATCAAGATTATTATACATTTTACATATTGAACTATTTGGCAATAGCTCTTTAAGTAAACATCAAACGTTGTAATAAATTATCATACTGTGATATATCCACTGTTCATGTCGTCCAACATCATCATAATCCTCCTCATGATCATCATCATGTCAGGCTATTAGCACGGATATCCATGACAATCTCTCCCAGCCATCACTATCATGCATTGCTTCCGCGAGGTCCTCTGTGCAGCATCCAGTATCCGCACAGAGCTGGTCAGTGCAAATCTTTGTTGGGCGGCCCACACTAGCGTGCCCATGTGCTGGTTTTCATCATAGGAGAACGTTACTTATGAGTTCGTCCTTATTTCTCCAGCAGTGCTCAGCATATCTTGTTCGTCTCACTCGGATGGTTTGTTGATAGGGGGCAAGTGGCCGTACAGCTGTTTTTTATTAGGGTGTTTATTTCCACGATTTGTTTAAAAAGAAATGAATGAAAGGAACAAATGGAGGAATGAAGTAAATATATCAAACGTTGTATTATTAAATTAAGCTGTGGTATATCAACAGGCCTCTAGTTATTAATGTTGTTATAATAGTTAGGCTCTATTGGGCATATCAGCTCTCAGCGCTGTGCTATTAAGAAAAAAGAAAGATTTCTTATAAATTCAATATTGAAGAAGTTTTTAAAGCAGGAGGGGTTGGCACATTATCATTTTTGATGCGGATTTTGAATTCAGAATTGTTCTTCTCCTAGACTGGTTATCATACCATGGTTTAAAAAACAGTCTGTCATACTATTTTACATGTAACGGGAGAGAGAATAATTGGATGCATACCTATCCTAAAGCTTCTAGTTGTTAAGTTTTTAAGGACCATAATTGGCCAGTTGATTCTAGGTAGAGAGTCCTCCAATTTGGTTCCTTTGGTAATCCTCTCAGGTAGAGATTCCTAGGTTCCTTCGTCGATGCTTGCCAGTAAACTGAGGAAGAATCAGCGCTTTAGTAATATATCAGCCACGCAGTATAGCCAGCGATTGGCTAAGGAACAGACCACATGATCTCGCCTAGTCTATAAGTATAGACGGGGAACTAGCACACACGTTATATCTAACAAAATGGGCACCTCATTTGGTGTAATGGTTAGCAAGCTCGCTTCGGCAAACCATTGTTAGTGAGTTCGATTCTCATTGGGAGCCCCATACTTCTGGCCTTGTGCCATATCTAAGCTAAGCTTAGTAAATAACTATATCTAACAAAGGGCACCTCACGCGTGGGTAATGGTTAGCAAGCTCGCTTCGCAAACCATTGTTAGTGAGTTCGATTCTCATTGAAGCCCCATACTTCTGGCTTGTGCCATATCTAAGCTAAGCTTAGTAAATAACTATATCTAACACTAGTGCCATGCGAAATGCAAACAGTCTTGTCCCTGATTTGAACTCGGTTCCTCGTGTCCATTTTCTACGACGATAACCATTACACGAAGCACGCTTTTTTAAAAGATACATTTTCTCATTTGGCTAATACGTTACTTTGCAAGAAATACGATTTTTTTTTTTCTTCTTCCTTTTTGCCGTTGCGGTATGATTAAGGCAAATTCCCATTTACCTGCCTGATATTGGCTGGCTTGTGTATATATCTGGCTGATAGCATTCTTTTTCTTTCACATGATGTTATCAGAGTCTCTTTCTCATTGTCGAGGGAAATCTGCACACCTGTGAAAACGAACGAGTTTCGGAATCAGTAATCTAACTCTATTAGATTATCATAACTAGTCGGCATTATGAGAAAACGCCGTCAAAGTTAAGTCAATTATCAATCATTATTTAAAGACAATTGGTGCTGCTGATGCTGCTGATGCTGCTGATGCTGTTGCTGTTGTTGCTGATGCTGTTGTTGCTGCTGCTGCTGCTGCTGATGATGATGATGATGATGGTGATGTGCTAAATTCGCTCAGCTAACAAAGTGCCACTAAAAGATGTGATGAAAAAGGTGGGAATATGTGATAATTAAAAGAAAAATGCTAGATACATGAAAGAAAGAAGGAAGAGAAGAAGAAAAAGAATGATATGTGAAAGAAAAGAAAGAAGAAGGAAGGAAGGAAGGAAGGAAGGAATGAATGATATGGGAAAAAAAAGGAAAATGCTAGATACATTGAAGAAAGAAGAAGAAAAAAGAAAACCATGGATATGTGAAAAGAAAGAACGAAAGAAAGAAAGAAGGAAATAATGATTTTTGAGAAAAAAAAAAAAAAACAAGAAAGGAAGAAAGAAAGAAGGAAGTAAAGAAATAATGATATGTGAGTAAGAAAGAAAATGCTAGATACATTGAAAAGAAAGAAGAAAAGAAAGAAACCATGATATGTGAAAAGAAAGAACGAAAGAAGGAGTGAATGAATGTGTGGATAAAGAAATATTCATTATACCTATCTCTGTACCGGTACTACATCGCATAGTCTGGAATCCTTGTTGCTGGCGCAGCTGTTCAGTTGTTGGCAGTTCTATGGATATCATGTAGTCTCGACGCCAACTTGGGGCTGAGGATTATCTTTCTTTGTGTCCATTTAAGAGGTTTAGTAATAACAAGGCCGCTTCATTTCACTCATGAGTATTTTATTTCCGTAGATTTACAACTGCCGAGAGTAAGAAATCAATATCTTATTTTATAAAGTAATTTCTCAGACTCAAATTTTCTCTCTGACCTTTCACCCCTCCTTTCTCCCCTCCGTCACGAGCCATTCACACGCCCAAATAAAACTACGCCCAAATCATAAACTTAAACTTTTCCGTTCTAATCCACACATCAGGCTTTCCTCACGGCGCTACGAGTCATGCCCATTACGTAACACCCAAATGCAGATGTTTAAAGTCTGTTTTCATCCACTTATTGTCAATTGGAAATGATTAGCATCTTACCAGGAAAAATTAAACATATTTCAAGTATATTGATATATTGCAATGATCTTGGTGGAAATTCTCGTACAAATTGGAAATAAATGTGTATCTTGGGATATGAAGGGTTCTTCTGTTAACCAAAAACATTGCTTAAAATCATTAATAATATTTATGAATTTAATTTCTTTTTTAAAAATATTAAAAAAGCACCATACTCCTGATTATTTGGTTTTTAGGTAAAGATCTTTGTAATAGACAAAGTAATTAAAGTGGTCTTTCTGAATTTCAAAATATTGGAAATGTCTGATAGTATCTGGGGATAGACTTCTGGAGATATAGATATTTAATAGATGGCTAAATAATGAGAAAAAAAACAGCATTGGACTGGTCGCAGTTATAGGGAGTTGCTCAATCAAACGTACACGCCTAACGCTTAACATGTTATACTCATATACGGACTCTCTGCATTACGTTTAAGTTACATAGAAGTTTATTCAATTCATCAACCCAGTGAAAATTATCAATCTATTTATCTAACTAGCTAGATGAATTCTACTCATTTCTGTCTATCTAGTCTATCTATCTATCTCTCTCTCTCGTCTCTCTCTCTCTCTATATATTATATTATATATTAATATATAGTGTGTGTGTGTGTGTGTGTGGTGTGTGTGTATAATTTCAAAATATACTTGTTTTTCTATCTATTATCATCTAATCACACTTACAACTCTTTATCTATATATCTATGTATTAAATCCTATATTATCCAACCTATCAACTAAGAACACATAACGACGTATAGGAACTCTAATTTCTATAAATATCATATGCGTTAATAGACATACAGTAACTTTTCACATAGTTTGAAAAGTAAAATATCAGATGTACTACCGTCGACAATAATATTAATAAAAAGATAAAATAATACACTACTTATATTAAATATAGATTAAGAAGAATGAATAGGATATGTAATAACATATTTAGAGTGTAAGAGTTGCTTGATAGATATAGATATAAATAGATAGAAAATCAAGTATTATTTTGAAATATATACAACACACACACACACACACACACAATATATATATATATATATAATATACAATACTAGAAGAGAGAAGAGAGAGAGAGAGATAGATAGATAGATATAGAAGAGTAGAGAATTCTATGCTAGAAATAGTATAGACGGATAGATTGATAGATTTTCCACTGGGTGAGAATTGAATAACTTCTATGTAACTAAACGTAATGCAGAGAATGTCCGTATATGAGTATAAACAATGTAAGCGTAGGCGTGTACGTTTGATTGAGCAACTCCCTATAACTGCGACCAGTCAATGCTGTTTTTTTTCTCATTTATTTAGCCATCTATTTAAATATCTATATCTCCAGAAGTCTATCCCCAGATACATCAACATTTCAAATATTTTGAAATTCAGAAAGACCACTTTAATTACTTGTCTATTACAAAGATCTTTACCTAAAAACCAAATAATCAGAGTATGGTGCTTTTTTAATATTTTTAAAAAAAGAAATTAAATTCATAATATTATTAATGATTTTAAGCAATGTTATTGGATAACAGAAGAACCCTTCATATCCCAAGATACACATTTATTTGCAATTGTACGAGAATTTCCACAGAGTCATGCCTATATCATATACTGAAATATGTTTAATTTTCCTGGATTATACAAGATCCAATCTTTATTATAATTAAAAGGAAATCAGACTTTAAACAATTTGTCTACTTTGGGCATACTCGACGTAGCGCCGTGAGAAAATTCCTGTGGTTTAGTCACCCACGGCAATACACAAGCATTATGATTTGGCGTAGTTATGGCGTGTGAATGGTGGCGTACGGAGGGGAGAAAAGAGGGGTGAAGGTAAAGAAGAGAAAATTTGAGTCTGAGAAATTACTTTTAAAATAAGATATTGACTTACTCTCGGCAGTTGTAATCTACGGGAAATAAAATACTCATGAGTGAAAATGAAGGCGGCCTTGTTATTACTAAACCTCTAAACAGCTGACACCAATACGGAATAGTACATATAATACCTCACGACCAGGCTGACGACTCCCACTGAAGATTTAACAGAACTGACACAACCCATCAACCTCCATGCTCCACATAACGTCACAATCCATAGAACTGGACACTCTACCAGAGAGAGTACCAAGAGACGATATATCATATATCGTTTCGATATATATATGAGTCAAGATCCATCGCCAGTCAATTCACTCACTCATTACAAACCATATCTACACATTCCTAACATCAACGGAAGAGGACGCCCAAAAAAGCTATAGACAATCGCACTACATCATATACACAAATCATCTTCATCAACACAACGTACGAATAAAGAACTTAGCATATTAATTAAATAATAGCGTTCGCGCATAAACCGAAATATTATAATTATCTCGCTATGAACATAATTTACATGGAGACGGTAGCAATCTACTACGACGGCATAGCACATTAGTACCGTGCCTCAGTCTAACGACGCCGTACCGAGATTCCGGCAGACTCTAGACTGCCCAATTAAACGTATCACTATACATATGATAGTCTCGGCTTCCCCGCACTCGCATCAGAGGATTATTTCTCTTATCACACTTGTGTCATTTATCCTACAGCACTATCTTAAATAGAAACGTCCGACCCTTCACTACTCGCGTGCGAGGTGAGAGTATTTTATTTCCGCTAAGAACACTGACTATCACATAACCTGTGGCTTCAACGATGTAGCAAATGCACCTATATACTCGTGTGAGTGACAATTACGCCATTCACACATAATACAGATTACTGCTCTCTGCGACCTTACACGCTCGTGGTTGCGGCCGCGCTCGCGACTCGCATTCTACCACACACGACGCGCGCGAGAGGTTCATCGAATTCTTCGCAACGGCGCGCGCGCAAATCAGTACGATCTACAATACAACTCTCTTGCTCCTGTTGCGTTATAGCTCCCAGCGGCACAGAGTGCGAACGCCTTACGATCGCGACCAAACTCAGACGGCGAATTGATATGACCGAACTCAGCATCAAGCCCGCTACAGGCTCGCAGTGCGCGGATCATCTCTACACCGGTGACAGACGAATTCGCCAGACGAGCTTGTTATTGATACACCTACGGATCAACATTATATGAGCGAGAAGATTTACAGCTATCTATTTCATATGAGAGCACTACGCTTGTATATTATATTTTCGATCACGATGATGTGTGCGAGACAACGCTATAATGAATACTTGCATACTCTTTGGAAATTCTCGTAAATTGCGCAAATTAACATGTGTATCTTGGATAATTGAAAGGGTTCTTCTGTTATCCAAAACATTGCTTAAGAATCATTAATAAATCTTTTATGATTTATCGAATTTCTCTTTTTTAAAAAATATTAAAAAAGCACCAATAGCTCTGAATTATTTGGTTTTTAGGTAAAGATCTTTGTAATAGACAGTAATTAATGGTCTTTCTGAAATTTCAAAATATTGAAATTTGATGTATGCTGGGGATAGACTTCTGGAGATATAGAATATTTAATAGATGGCCTAAATAAATGAGAAAAAAAAACAGCATTGAACTGTCGCAGTTATAGGGAGTTTGCTCAAATCAAACGTACAACGCCTACGCTTACATGTTTAATACTGCATATACGGACATCTCTGCACTTACGTTTAGTTACAGTAGAAGTTTATTCAATTCTCAACCAGTGGAAAATCTAAAATCAAATCTAATTTATAACTGCAGACACTGACTCGCTAATAAATTAACGCTATACTATTGCTATCTATCTATCTTCTCTCTTCTTCTCTCTCTATATATATATATATTATAATATATATATATGTGTGTGTGTGTGTGTGTGTGTGTGTGTGATATAATTCAAAATATATCTTGTTTTTCTAATCTATTTATCTATCTATCATACAACTCATTTATCTATATATCTAATGTATTAATCCTATTCCATCCTATACATATCAATTTAAGCACCTAATCAAACCATACTTATGCCGCAACAAGAAGACCAAAGATATCCACTTATACACCTATATAGATCATACACCATGCATATACATAACATCAATCAACTATAACTGCACTCATATCTCTTCCCACCACCTTAATAATATAATATTATACATTCAAAAAGTCATACAGACTAGCTAACAACACAGTCATTTTCTCACTAAATGGTATACTTCTGCGAAATCCTAGCAAGTCCACTCACTTAACTACTCGCCTCGATACTATAAACGATCAACACTATTCTCACCCATAATACGATCTCTATGAGAACACTTGTATCACTCATGATTAATTATGAAAAATGCATAGATCATTATACTCTACCCAATTCACATCCACGCAGCTAAACTATAATAGCACAGATCACACTAAGATGCCACACTCGTATACAAAATCATAGCTTCGCCAAAACACTACACACCATATCACTACACCCACCACAATACACAAGTAAAAACCCACACATAATAGACCCATCACTCCATGTATCGAGAGAGAGAGAGAGAGCACTAGATAGATAGATAGATAGACAGAAATGAGTAGAAATCATCTAGCTAGTTAGATAAATAGGATTGATAGATTTTCCACTGGTTGATGGAATTGAATAAAACTTCTTATGTAACTAAACGTAATGCAGAAGATGTCCGTAATATAGTATAAACATGTAAGCGTAGGCGGTGTACGTTTGATTGAGCAACTCCCTAATTAACTGCGACCCAAAAAGTCCAATGCTGTTTTTTTCTCAATTGTATCTTAGCCTCTATTTAAATATCTATATCTGACCAGAAGTCTATCCCGCAGAATACATCAACAATTTCAATATTTGAAATTGCAGAAGACCACTTTAATTAGCTTGTCTATTTTACAAAAAGAATCTTTCACCTAAAACGCAAATAATCAGAGTGGTGCTTTTTAATTTTAAAAAAAGAAAAATTAAAT
>CM042157.1:34106431-34112333 GCA_023376005.1 Doryteuthis pealeii | reverse complement strand
AAGAACAGAGGAAATAATGATTTTTGAGAAAAAAAAACAAGAAGAAGGAAAGAAAGAAGGAAGTAAAGAAATAATGATATGTGAAAAGTAAGAAAGAAAATGCTAGATACATTGAAAGAAAGAAGAAAGAAAGAAACCATGATATGTGAAAGAAAGAACGAAAGAAAGAAAGAAGGAATAATGATTTTTGAGAAAAATAAAACAAGAAGAGGAAAAGAAAGAAGGAAGTAAAGAAATAATGATATGTGAAAAGTAAAAAAGAAAAATGCTAGATACATTGATAAGAAAAAGAAGAAAGAAAGAGAAAGAAAGAAATAATAGTGAGAGATATAGATGAAAATATAATAAATGTATATAAACTGCTGCTGCTGCTGCTGCTGCTGCTGATGATGATGATGATGATGATGATGATGATGATGGTGGTGATGATGATGTGCTAAATTCGCTCAGCTAACGAAGTGCCACTAAAAGATGTGATGAAAAAGGTGGGAAATATAAGGGAATGAAGAAAGAAAATGAAAGAAGAAAAAACAAGAGACAAGGCTAAAGGAAACAGATAAGAAGAGTGTGTAGTGGTAGAAATAAAGAAGAAGAAGAAGAAGAAGAAAGAAGAAGAAAGAAGAAGAAGAAGAAGAAGAAGAAGAGAAGAATAATGAAAGGGAAGAAGAAGAAGAAATATGAAAAGAAGAAGAAGAAGAAGAGAGAAGAAGAAGAAAGAAGAAGAAATAATGAAAAGAGAAGAAGAAGAGAAGAAGAAGAAAGAAGAAGAAGAAGAAGAAGAAAGAAGAAATGAAAGAAGAAGAATAATGAAAGGAGAAGAAGGAAGAAATATGAAAGAAGAAGAGAAAAGAAATAATATGAAAGAAAGAAGAAGAAGAAGAAGAAGAAGAAAAAAAATAACAGAAATAAGAAGAAGGAAAGAAGAAGAAGTGATGAATGATGGATGATGTGAAGAGATTAAGGTGAAGAAGAAGAAGGTGAGATAGTGATGGAGCAAGTTTGTTTTTTTCTTATTAGTAGTAGAGTGATCAATATCAGTGATAGACCTGATATTATATATTAATTACAACTCATTTATCTATATATCTATGTATTAAATCCTATTCATTCTTCTATCAATCTATATATATATATATATATATATACGACGGTATAAGTGATTATTTTTCTTTTAAAAATATTGCTAATAGAATAGTCTTTTACAAGTTTTTGAAAAGTAAAATAATCACTTATACCGTCGTATATATATATATATATATATATAGATTGATAGAAGAATGAATAGGATTTAATACATAGATATATAGATAAATGAGTTGTAATTGATAGATAGATAAATAGATAGAAAAACAAGTATATTTTGAAATATATACACACACACACACACACACACACACATATATATATATATATATATATATATAGAGAGAGAGAGAGAGAGAGAGAGAGATAGATAGATAGATAGATAGACAGAAATGAGTAGAATTCATCTAGCTAGTTAGATAAATAGATTGATAGATTTTCCACTGGGTTGATGAATTGAATAAACTTCTATGTAACTAAACGTAATGCAGAGATGTCCGTATATGAGTATAAACATGTAAGCGTAGGCGTGTACGTTTGATTGAGCAACTCCCTATAACTGCGACCAGTCAATGCTGTTTTTTTTCTCATTTATTTAGCCATCTATTTAAATATCTATATCTCCAGAAGTCTATCCCCAGATACATCAACATTTCAATATTTTGAAATTCAGAAAGACCACTTTAATTACTTGTCTATTACAAAGATCTTTACCTAAAAACCAAATAATCAGAGTATGGTGCTTTTTTAATATTTTTAAAAAAAGAAATTAAATTCATAAATATTATTAATGATTTTAAGCAATGTTTTGGATAACAGAAGAACCCTTCATATCCCAAGATACACATTTATTTGCAATTGTACGAGAATTTCCACAAGAGTCATGCAATATATCATATACTGAAATATGTTTAATTTTCCTGGTAAGATGCTAATCATATCTTCCAATTGATAAAGTTTGGAAATACAGACTTTAAACATCTGCATTTGGGTGTTACGTAATGGGCATGACGTAGCGCCGTGAGGAAAGCCTGATGTGTGGATTAGAACGGAAAAGTTTAAGTTATGATTTGGCGTAGTTTTATTGGGCGTGTGAATGGTGCGTGACGGAGGGGAGAAAGGAGGGGTGAAAGGTCAGAGAGAAAATTTGAGTCTGAGAAATTACTTTATAAAATAAGATATTGATTTCTTACTCTCGGCAGTTGTAATCTACGGGAAATAAAATACTCATGAGTGAAATGAAGCGGCCTTGTTATTACTAAAACCTCTAAATGACACAAGGAAAGATAATCCTCAGCCCCAAGTTGGCGTCGAGACTACATGATATCATAGAACTGCCAACAACTGAACAGCTGCCCAGCAACAAGGATTCCAGACTATGCGATGTAGTACCGGTACAGAGATAGGTATAATGAATATTTCTTTATCCACACATCATTCACTCCTATAGAAGTAAGAAACGTACCATAAGCAACGTTGACACGTCATCTCTCCATTCGGAAATGAGTGTAAGACGTAACGAAGAGTTGGGACGTCATTATCTCAGCTATTCCGACACTGGGAATTAGAAATTAAAAGGCAAAAAAAAAATCTAAATTAAACTAAATTCTTGCACAATATATCAGACATGAAGTGTCAATTTCATGTACAGACACAAACTTTTAGATTTTGTTAAAAGATTCAGAATCTTGAATCTATTCAATTGTTATAGTGTATATCACCATATCGACTAATGGAATGCGCCGACGGTTACTTTAAGTTACAGGGACAATTATGACTTGAGAAGAGGCAAATGTAAATCAGCTCGTAACTCTATTTGTCGGACGTATTTCCCACTTCTCTGTACTGTAATTGTCTACTCTTTTGTTAATACATTTTCCTACATTTGTTACCCGTCGTTTTGTTTTATTTTGACCCCTTAAAACCACACAACATCAATAAACAGATCTTTTGCATCTGTCGTCTTTAACCCTTTTCTCCAGCCAACTAACTGAATACTTGAACTACTACTATGGGGAATACCTGTCCGAGCGGCTCTTACTTTCCTCGAGCCAGACAGAAGAGTGAAAGAGGGTTTGGATTTTGCCGCTTTTTCTTTTATAGTGCTAGCTAGCTTACCCCACCTAGAAACCACTGGCAGACATGGGATGTAATTAACTGCCGCGTCCTCTATTACACTGACCTGCGTTAAAAAAATGTTCCAAAGTTCAAAGGTTTACCAAATGATATATAATCGCCTTTTTATGTTGACTTTTGAAAAAATATCATTCATTGTGTTTAGTCTGGTCTATTTTTTAAGATGTGCTTAAAGACTCCATAAAAAGTTGTATATAATAATAACACTTATTCAAAACCCTGCGGACTCTACTTGTCACAGCTAAAATACTGTTTTATACATTTCAAGTAAGAGCTTGTATCTTAAAAATTTGATCTGATTAGAAAAAATGAGTATGATTTTTGAATTCCGCGTAAAAAAAAAACTGCCTTAAAATCAGCAATTATATATTCGACCTTGAAAACATCGCAGGCCAGTGTTATTCGGGGGATGTAATCCCAACAATGTTAGTGTTCTTGTGGGGGGATTTTTTTCTGTTAATGATGTCTTTCTATATTAGAGGATAGCACAGCTTGATTTTAATTTACTATGGGACCATATACACAATACATATTTATATATATGCAATACATATTTACATACATAGAATATGTACATGTGTGTAATGGAAATGGACACTGCTACACGTGTTCAAATCCAGGATAAAGCTGATAGGGTCAGTCATCTGAGGTCATTTCTTGATGGTTAACTTGGAATTGGAAAATAAAGAGCTCTTGAGAAAGAAAAAAACGACAATAATAACTGTATTATTTGTATTATTATTGGATTATTTGGATTATTCGGACTATTGACCTCATCTTCACTGTTTTCTGTACAATATGCCCTCCGGCCTTCTTCAGGTATTTCTTGTCGGACTCGGGAACCTTCATTTTGAACTCGGGAACCTTCCTGTCGTAATCGGGAACCTTCTTGTCGTAATCGGGAGCCATTCACAGAACTTTGAACCTAACCCTTTATTCAGTCCACGGAGGGTATCCTGTTCTCATTCCGCTAAAAATAGCTGGGGTAGAGGTGTTAAGCTGTGTTAATTATTATTCTATGTTACTGCTGCCCCTGACCAGGTTTGAACCTGCAGTCTAGGAATAACTGTCACTTAGAACTGTCTTAACAAAACTTCTTGCAGTGTTTCATCGATGTTGTAGTGGAAAAAGTCATCAACAGTTGTTAATCCGTAATTATATCAGTGCTAAAGGGCCAGGTTAGCTCAGTCGGTAGAGTGTTCGACTAGAAACAACGAGGCTCCTAGTTCGATACCGGCCCTCGCCAACTCAGCGTATGAGTAGCACAGAGATCTGTGCGGTAAAGTAAGGAGCTGATGGTAGATGTGGCGCTCCACCTCAGAAACTAAAATAATCTACTTGGTCTAGCGCTAGTGAAAAGGGGATAGACTCATTGGCTGATTGGTTGATACCAGCTTTAGCCCTCTCCACCATATATATATTAGAGAAATAAAATGTTCCAAAAAATAGATGTTTTTAAATGACTGGATTACATATTTCCAACTCAAAACAAAAGTCTCTTTTTCTTTCCTATTATATTGTCCCGGGAAAGGTTTTACATAAACCGAAACGTATAAACGTCGACATCAACATTTTTGAAACACTTTGAATTTCTAATTTTTTTATATTCTCGGAATCAATTCCATATTTTACTCCCATATATATATATATATTAGAGAAATAAAATGTTCCAAAAAACGGTGACAGATGTTTTTAAATGACTGGATTACACATTTCCAACTCAAGTTAAAACATCCACCACCGTTTGAACAAAAGTCTCTTTTTCTTTCCTTTTATATTATCCCGGGAAAGGTTTTACATAAACCGAAACGTTTAAACGTCGACATGAACATAGACAATTTTTTTTACGGACTTTAGGCAACCCCGACGACTTTTTACTTACATCAGTGCTAATGTATGGCTGCACCACTTGGATCCTAACGACGCACCTAGAAAATAGGCTAGATACGAGCTGTATAAGCATGATGAGTGTGATCTTAAACAAATTGTGGGTATTTGCTTCATACCCCACTTGAATGGGCTGGGCACAAGGCCTCGTTTTAAAGTGGGCCCACCCACAAACCGGAGATCATGGGTGGGAAAGAACAAAAATGGCGTCGATCCCTTAAACAATTTGTGGAAACAACAATCAATAAGGAAGTAGTTGTACGGCCACTTGCCACGTATAACACACAAAAAATCAGTGTGAGACGAACATGACATGCTGGACACTGCTGGAGAAGCAAGGATGAACTCATCAGCGACATCCTCCTGTGGAAACAAGCACAACGACACGCTATTTTCGGCCGTCCAGTAAAGACCTACGTTGACCAGCTCCCTGCGATACTGGATGCTGCACAGAGGACCTTCGGAGGGCAATGAAAGATAAGGACCGTTCGTAAGAGATTGTCATGGATATCCGTGCTGCTAGAGCGACATGATGATGATGATGATATAATATGAAAGAAAGCAAGAAAGAAAGGAAGAAAGAAAGAAAGAAAGCGAGAAAAAGGATGAAGAAAAAGAAACCAAAGTAAGAAAGAAATGAATATTAATTTATACTAGTACAATATATAAAAAAAACACCCCCCGGGCGAAATAAAAATGGATTTTTGAAACATATTGCCTGAGGGGTGGGAGTAAAAAAAAAATCAATATCAGCGAGTTTGTACCCTAAGTAAGTAAAATTATCAAATTCATTAAA
>CM042157.1:34083931-34101431 GCA_023376005.1 Doryteuthis pealeii | reverse complement strand
TCTTCAGGTAGTTCTGGTCATAATCAGGAGCCTTCACGGAACTTCAAACCTAACCCTTTATTTAATCCATGGGGGTAGAGTGTTCTCATTCTGTTAACCATGACTGGGTACAAGTGTTAAGCTGTGTTAATTATTCTATATTATTGTCGCCCTTGATCAGGATTGAAAAGATGAGGACAATTAGATTGCAGCCTAGAGATAACTGTCACTTAGAATTGTATTAACTCAACACCTATATCCACTATGCCATGTGATCAGTTGGACAATTCAGAGTGAATTTTGGGAACTTATAAACTTATTGAAAAAGCGAGTTCAATCCTCGCTGGATGCCCCATAGTTGCGATATAGATGAAGGATAACTCTAAATTAAAACTTGTTAAACCTAACTTAAGAAATTGGCGAACGGATTGCTAAATATATACAATGTTTCTTTTGATGTAATTCTATTCATTTAAATGTCCCTATACCTATTACCGCCCTGTCGATGGGGCGTTAGAATGCACCGACTGGTAAGATTCCCCCAAATGGGACCACCTGTTGGCCGTGGATGGCGACCCGTGATGCTTAAGGACGGAGTCTTGGTGGATGATCAGTCCATGGCCTGCAACACTCCACTTAGAACCTTACTTAGGCCCCTCCGAACAATCGGCTGGTCACGTCAAGCCCTAGCACCTATATTATTGCCCCAACTCTATTGCTCTTATAGCAAGCCCTAACATTTTTTATCATATGGATGCTAGAAGGCAGTGTTTGAGGGTCTACATATAATGGGAATGACGTTAAACTCTATCTGATGGTGAGGGTACAGTTTTGGAGGTTTGGGGAATGTGGAGCACCCCTTCATCACCATTGCTCCCTGGTCCATTCTGATCCGGAGTGGTAGTACCTGTTAGGGTCCCATCTATGGGTTAAATAGAAGAATGTATTTATTAAAAAAAATTGTATTATCCATTAAGAATTGATTTATTTCAAAACTTTATCGGCATTAAATGACCCACTGAGGTTGATATGCCGTAAAACAAAATAAACCAAACTATACCTATTAATCCAATGGGATTAAACCCGGGGTTTTTCTGGGGGTGGGAGGATAGGGGGTAAATAGTTTATGGTACACAACACTTATTGCTTTACTTCTTTTTCTTTTTCTTTTTCTTTTTCTTTTGCCAAAGAAGTTTAATAGATAAGAACTGCAGGTTTGGATCCTAATCTTTTTCTGATAATAAAAAGGCATCGCCGAGAAGTCGAATGCCCACCGGATATTGCATGCTTAATCGGGATCAGATAATCCTTTATACTGGATCAGATAATCCTTTATACCATCCGTTATCCCACGCTGATATTTATCAGTTTATCAATCAGATATCTCCAACATCTTCAGTAGAGAAGCCATCCGCCCACGCAGATCATAACCCCGTTTAATAGATTGGATGACGCACTAGGGATTATATATATACATACATATATATATATATATATATATATATATATATATATATTATTATATATATTCCTCGCTCTCCCCCCTCTCTCTCTCTCTCTATATATATATATATATATATATATATATATTACATATATAATCCTTAGTGCGTCATATATATATATATATATATATATATATATTATTATATAATATATATATATATATATATATATATATATATATATATATAATTCCTCTCAACCCCACAGCCTTCGAATATATACGATGGGTTATCAAAAAGTATCAAGACTTAATATTCAAAACTTGAACGAAGGCTGTGATTGGTTGGTTGGTTGATTAGTTCGTTGGTTTGTTGATTGATAGATAGATTGATTGGTAGGTAGGTTGGTAGGTAGGTAGGTAGATAAGTGGTATGTTGTATTTTACGACATGCCAACACTTGCTGGGTTATTTTTTGCCGAAGACCCTTTGTTTTATTTATTCTTGATAGGTATTCAATATTTTTTAAATTCAATTTTTTTAAACACATTTTTTTAAAAGTCTTTTTTTCTATTTAACCCATATATAGGACCCCAACAGGTACTACCACTCTGGTTAAGAGTGGACCTAGGAGTGATAGTAATGAAGGGATGCTACACACTCCCCAGAGCTTCAAAATTAGACCTTCACCATTAAATGCAGTTTAAAGTCATACCCAGGACACTAAGACAAGAGTACTTAGAGGCTTTATTGGTGTTATTTGGACTTCCATGATACCACCATGGCTCTCATAGCTGAGTTTGGTAGAGAAGCTGCTATGTAGTACCCGGCTTCTCCAAGACAGAAAAAAATGCGAGCTGAATCTCACTGGGTGCTTATTCTTTATTCTTGTTTCGAATGTGTGCAGTTCCTTACGGATGAGCTGAGTGGGTGAATAGAATTAGGAAGATGGAAGGTAATACTAGTATAAATTATTAATAATTATGATTGAATTCTAGCACATATGATAAAAATTTTGTGGTTTGTCATGAGAGAAATAGTGTCAGGACAATCATATAGATGATAAGGCTTGATGTGACCAGCCGATTGATCGAAGGGGGCCTCTTTGCCCACCCGTCCAACCTAAGTAAGGGCCAAAGTGGAGTGTTGCATGTCATTGACTGCTCAGAAACAAATATTCCGTCCTTAAACATGACGGGTGGTGGCAAGCCACGGCCAACAGGTGGCCCTATTCAGGGAATTCTACCCCTCTGCAGAGATGCAGTCTGTGTATTCTTCTGTCCCAACCGCCTGGGCGGAAAGTGATTATCTTCACACAGCAGTATCGATGTTAATTCTTAATCCTTTTTGATAAACAATTTTTGGCGAAACACGGGTATATAAAAGTGCAGTAATGTCCATACTAATCACATCTTGTTTCTTAAACTGAAAATTGGTCGCAAGGTTAAGATTTGAAAATATAGAGGACACTAAAATACCAGATTGAGACAAAGGTTGTAAAAATGGAGGGAAAAAATGGTATTTCTAAAGAAATCTGGGTAATTTATGAGGAAGTGCGTCTCGGTCTCCTGCCTCAGAAATTGCTACCCGGTGACTATAGAAATAACGTCTCCAGCTATGTCGTCTCGGTGGTGTTAGTTGAAAGAAAACAACCAACTTAAGGCGTTAAATGTATTTTAGAGGGGGGGGGCTTCTCTTTTTTGTCGTAATTCTTATTTATTTATCATAATTTGTAATTCTTGTTCATTTATAGAAATTTGTCGTAATTCTTGTTTATTTATAGAAATTTATCGTAATTCTTCTTTATTTATCGTAATTTGTGGTTATTCTTGTTTATTTATTGTAATTTGTCGTAATTCTTGTTTAGATATGAAGATGGATATATATAGTTTGGAATAGACTGAGATAGATAGATAGATAAACAAACAAAATAATATAGATAGATATGAACAAATGGAGACGACATAGCTGGGGACGTTATTTTAATAGTCACCGGGTAGCAATTTCTGAGGCAGGAGACCGGGACGCACTTCCTCATAAATTACCAAAATCTGTATATTAATATTCATGTTCCTTAATCCTCAGACCGTTATCCTTTTTCAACAGTCTTTGGTTAAAAATCAAACCGTCCAAATCAACCAAAATGAAATTTTAAAAAATGTAAATCCTGATTATCTGGTGTTGTTTATCCACCTTGGTCATCACCTTAGCTAAATAATGGACCATTCTGATTTCATTATAATGAAAGAAAGGGAAGAAAAGGGAAGGCTACATAGAAAAATATAATAAGAAGAAAGAAAGAAAGAAAGAAAGAACGAAAGAAAGAAAGAAAGAAAGAAAGAAAGAACGAAAGAACGAAAGAACGAACGGGAGAAAGAAAGAAAGAAAAAAGAAAGAAAGAAAGAAAGAGAATAGGGGTAGAAATAGAGAGAGGGGGTAAGCGATGAAACAAATCTGTTTCAATCAAACATAAGGAAACGATGTAAAGAGGGAAAGAAAAAAAGAGTGAGTGTGAGAGAGTTAAATCAAGATTATTATACATTTTACATATTGAACTATTTGGCAATAGCTCTTAAGTAAACATCAAACGTTGTAATAAATTATCATACTGTGATATATCCACTGGTCATGCTAGTCGTCAACATCATCATAATCATCCTCATGATCATCATCATGTCAGGCTATTAGCACGGATATCCATGACAATCTCTCTCCAGCCATCACTATCATGCATTGCTTCCGCGAGGTCCTCTGTGCAGCATCCAGTATCCGCACAGAGCTGGTCAGTGCAAATCTTTGTTGGGCGGCCCACACTAGCGTGCCCATGTGCTGGTTTTCATAGGAGAACGTTACTTATGAGTTCGTCCTTATTTCTCCAGCAGTGCTCAGCATATCTTGTTCGTCTCACTCGGATGGTTTGTGTGATAGGGGGCAAGTGGCCGTACAGCTGTTTTCTTATAGGGTGTTATTTCCACAATTTGTTTAAAAAGAAATGAATGAAAGGAACAAAATGGAGGAATGAAGTAAATATATCAAACGTTGTATTAATTAAATTAAGCTGTGGTATATCAACAGGCCCCTCTAGTTATTAATATTGTTATAATAGTTAGGCTCTATTGGGCATATTAGGACTCAGCGCTGTGCTATTAAGAAAAAAGAAAGATTTCTTTTAAATTCAATATTGAAGAAGTTTTTAAAGTGGGTATTTAGCCAACCCCTCCCGCATGAGCAGGAGGGGTTGGCACATTATCATGTTTGATGCGGATTTTGAATTCAGAATTGTTCTTCTCCTAGACTGGTTATCATACCATGGTTTAAAAAACAGTCTGTCATACTATTTTACATGTAACGGGAGAGAGAATAATTGGATGCATACCTATCCTAAAGCTTCTAGTTGTTAAGTTTTTAAGGACCATAATTGGCCAGTTGATTCTAGGTAGAGAGTCCTCCAATTTGGTTCCTTTGGTAATCCTCTCAGGTAGAGATTCCTAGGTTCCTTCGTCGATGCTTGCCAGTAAACTGAGAAAGAATCAGCGTTTTAGTAATATATCAGCCACGCAGTATAGCCAGCGATTGGCTAAGGAACAGACCACATGATCTCGCCTAGTCTATAAGTATAGATGGGGAACTAGCACACACGTTATATCTAACAAAAATGGGCACCTCATGTGGTGTAATGGTTAGCAAGCTCGCTTCGCAAACCATTGTTAGTGAGTTCGATTCTCATTGGGAGCCCCATACTTCTGGCCTTGTGCCATATCTAAGCTAAGCTTAGTAAATAACTATATCTAACAAAAATGGGCACCTCACGTGGTGTAATGGTTAGCAAGCTCGCTTCGCAAACCATTGTTAGTGAGTTCGATTCTCATTGAGAGCCCCATACTTCTGGCCTTGTGCCATATCTAAGCTAAGCTTAGTAAATAACTATATCTAACCACTAGTGCCATGCGAAATGCAAACAGTCTTGTCCCTGATTTGAACTCGGTTCCTCGTGTCCATTTTCTACGACGATAACCATAACACGAAGCACGCTTTTTAAAAGATACACATTTTCTCATTTGTCTAAATACGTTACTTTGCAAGAAATACCGATTTATTTTTTTTATTTTTTTATTTATTTATTTATTTATTGCCCGTTGCGGTATGATTAAGGCAAATTCCCAATTTACCTGCCTGATATTGGCTGGCTTGTGTATATATCTGGCTGATAGCATCTTTTTCTTTCACATGATGTTATCAGAGTCTCTTTCCTCATTGTCGAGGGAAATCTGCACACCTGTGGAAAACGAACGAGTTTCGGAATCAGTAATCTAACTCTATTAGATTATCATAACTAAGTCGGCATTATGAGAAAACGCCGTCAAAGTTAAGTCAATTATCAATCCTTATTTAAAGACAATAGGTGCTGATGCTGCTGCTGCTGACGCTGCTGCTGATGATGATGATGATGGTGATGATGATGGTGGTGATGTGCTAAATTCGCTCAGCTAACAAAGTGCCACTAAAAGATGTGATGAAAAAAGGTGGGAAATATAAAGGAATGAAAAGAAAGAAAGTAAAAATGAAAGAAGAAAAAACAAAGACAAGGCTAAAGGAAACAGATAAGAAGAGTGTAGAGGTAGAAATAAAGGTGAAGAAGAAGAAGAAATAATGAAAGAAGAAGAAGAAGAAGAAGAAGAAGAAGAAGAAGAAGAAGAAGAAGATAATGAAAGAAGAAGAAGAAGAATAATGAAAGAAGAAGAAGAAAAAATAATGAAAGAAGAAGAAGAAGAAAATAATGAAGAAGAAGAAGAAGAAGAAGAAGAAGAAAGAAGAAGAAGAAGAAGAAGAAGAAGAAAAATAATGAAGAAGAAGAAGAAGAAGAAGAAGAAAAATAATGAAGAAGAAGAAGAAAAAGAAGAAAAATAATGAAGAAGATAGAGAAAAAGATGAAAAATAAGGAAGAAGAAGATGATGATGATGATGATGAAGAAGGATTAAAGGGAAGAAGAAGAAGAAGGTGAGATAGTGATGGAGCAAGTTTTTTTTTTCGTATTAGTAGTAGAGTGATCAATAATAATAATAATAATAATAATAATATAATAATAAATAAGAAGAAGAAGAAGAAGAAGAAGAAGAAAGAAGAAGAAGAAGAAGAAGAAATGAAAGAAGAAGAAGAAAGAAATGAAAAGAAGAAGAAGAAAATAATGAAAAGAAGAAGAAAAAAATAATGAAAGAAGAAGAAGAAGAAGAAGAAGAAGAAGAAGATGATGATGATGATGAAGGATTAAGGTGAAGAAGAAGAAGGTGAGATAGTGATGGAGCAAGTTTTTTTTTTTTTGTATTAGTAGTAGAGTGATCAATATCAGTGATAGACCTGATATATATATATATATATAAATATATATATATATATATATATATATATCCACATGGGCATTACTATAACCCGGGGATTCATGCTGTGGTGCATTCGTCAGACAAAATGAAAAACACTTTTCATTTTGTCTGACGAATTCACCACAGCATGAAATCGCGGGACTCAGAAATACCCATGTGAATATATATATATATATATATATTATATATATATATATATATATATATATATATATATATATATTCTATTGGTATTTCTGTAATATAACCATTACCTAACTCAAGAGTCACATTATAGCGAGATATCTACTAGAGCATCACTTAAAATACCATAACTTAGAGACCATATCTTAGAGGATAACTGTAAAGCATTTCCGGTTTAAGGTACGACTTCCTGATGATTTTCGGATGTTTGTCTAATTAGAAACCTTCACGGCATCCTAAATAGAATATCTAAGAAAAATGTATGAGGGTTTTATGACGCTAGAAGATTTAAACTTAATATATTACCGGCAATTCATCAACCCATTTTTATTGAAGCTCTCATAGAGGATCAGGTTTACTGAGTACCTGCTTACATTTCTTTAACTAGCAAATATATGCACCCTCCGGATGCAAGTATTTAAGTTTTAATGTAATAAAATATTGTATTAAATTAGAAAGGCTAATGAAACTAAATAAGAATACAGATAAAAAGATTTGAAACAGAGGGAGTATAATAAAAGATTTGAAACAGAGGGAGTATAATAAAAAATGGAACAACTGAAACTTACTCTTCCATCACTCTCGTCTTTCATTGTTATTTTTTCTAATTTAAGTATTTAATTATAAGAGGAAGTAAAGAATAAAATGACAGTTATTCTATCTTGTTAATGGATTTCATTTAAGATTCATTGAATAAATGTTTGCTTATATTCATTAAAATAAAACCAAACAGTTAGAAATCAATAATACTAAGCACATATTTATTGAATTCGATTTTTTAATATTAATATGCAAATTAGCCTTCCCGTTCACACTGTAAACCGTTATTTTGTTGTATTATAATATAATTGCATGTTGTCAGTATGTAGACATAGTTAACAGTATTAATAAAGTAAGACAATTTTATTAATAATTGAGGTTTAGATAAAAATAAAATGATGGAGAATGTGATGTCAATAACTAAGAGAATTGTGACTTGAGTAGGAATATAGTTTCGGTTACAGACAGAAAAACACACAATCTCCATTATGATAAGATAAGTATTAAACTCTTATTCTCCAAGACTAAGAGTCTTCGACCATTCTTTAGTCATTGTCGTTGTCTTTGTATAAACTGAAACGTTGAACTGTCTTCGTCACCTCACTCTAATTAGACAGTGATATTTGATCCATGTTTTAGAGCATTCGGCTAGAAACCACAAGGTTCCTAGTTCGATACCGGTCCTCGCCAACTCAGCGTATGAGTAGCACAGGGATCTGTGCGGTAAAGTAAGGAGCTGGCGGTAGGTGTGGCGCTCCACCTCAGATGCTAAAACAATCTCCTTGGTCTAGCGCTATTGAAAAGGGGATAGACTCCCTCGCTGTCTGGCTGATACCGACTTTAGGCCGCCCCGACGACTTTACTTTACTTATATATATATATATATATATATATATATATATATATATATATATATGGGAGTAAATATGGAAAATAAATCCGACAATATAAAGAAATTTTGAAAAAACAAGTGTTCCGAAAATGGATGAATTTAATTATCGATGTTTAAACATTTCGGTTACACTGAAACTTCATCAGGATGAATCTTGGGGTGAAGAAGATGATGCTTCGAGTTGCGTCACACGTCATGACATCTTCGCATGCGTGGATCGCAACTTGCCTTTCAAAAATAAAAATAAAAAGATTTTCATCTCCTGTTACATATAAAAACATCCATCATTTTCTTCACCCCAAGATACATCCGGATGAAGGTTTAGTGTAACCGAAATGTTTAAACATCGATAATTAAATTCATCCCATTTTCGGAACACTTGTTATTTCAAAATTTTCTTTATATATATATATATATATATATATATATATATATATATATATATATATATAAGTGTATTTTGGCAGC
This sequence comes from Doryteuthis pealeii, assembly GCA_023376005.1. Taxonomy (NCBI): domain Eukaryota; kingdom Metazoa; phylum Mollusca; class Cephalopoda; order Myopsida; family Loliginidae; genus Doryteuthis; species Doryteuthis pealeii. The sequence goes on along the minus strand of CM042157.1, from coordinate 34,092,546 downwards.
ATTTTTTCTTTTATACAAGTTTTGTTGAACTGTACAGACAATTCTTGTCGGACAAGATCCTTTCTAATTTTCGGGCCATCTTTTTGGTGTTGGGGTGTAACTGGTGTAACAGTGCACCAAATATTTCAAAACGAGCGCTTTCGGCAATACAGTTTGCCATCATCAGGTAGGAAACGCCTATCCTCCTTTCACTATACTCTCCCCTTCTCACAACTTGTGCGCCCCTCCCACAAAAAAATCACTACTGCATCGCTCGCTCGAACCACTACCATTCCTACAACCTCCCACTACCAATTGTTATTACCTCCCACTTCTAATTCCTTGGTACTACTCGTTCTCGTTAAAAACGAGATACGAAACCATACCATCGTTTCCTACCTGGTGATGGCAAACTGTATTGCCGAAAGCGCTCGTTTTGAAACCTTTGGTGGACTGTTATACCAGTTCCACCCCGACACCAAAAAGATGGCCCGAAAATTAGAAAGGATCAACCAAAAACTTGTCCGACAAGAATTGTCTGTACAGTTCAACAAAACTTATATATATATATATATATATATATATATATATATATATATATATATTCATTATAGTGTACAATACATTTAAGGTGCCATGGTTACCATTGGTTTCCAGGAAGAATGAATGAATTGTCTTAATGAAGGGTACCTAACATACTGCCTGGAAACCAATAGTAACAATGGTACCTTAAATGTATAGTACACTCTAATAATAAATAAATAAATACAACTCTTACACACGTAATCGAGCACTTTATTTTCAATTCGCCAATACTAACAAAGGACTACTATATATCATAAGTATTAGCATATGAAGGTGCTCAATGGTAAAATGGCAGAGCAGATTTAAAATAAAATATTAAATATTATGGATTTAATATCCCGTAACTAAAGTTTCACGTGTAAAGTTACGCATGAAACTTTAGTTACGGGATATTAAATCCATAATATTTAATATTTTATTATATATATATATATATATATATATATATATATATATATAGGTATTTGCCTCCCATCCCACTTATGAGGGCGTGACACAAGGCCATTTTTATGTGAGCCCACCCACAAGCCGAAGCTCATGGGTGGTAGGTGGAAAAAATTGCGTCGATCCCGTCGGCATTACCCCTAAAGGGGGCACCTCAGGCGCTGGGCAATAAACCCAACCTGCCCCTTTAAATCAAGGGGCTAGGTGTTGCCTGTGGGGATAGCCTCCTGGGATCGACACGCTTAACTCGTAAAGATCCAGGGCCGAAGACACTGGACCCCCACCCCATTGTGCGGGTGTATATATATATATATATATATATATATATATATATAGTAGGTACTTTATATAGCAGGCTGGGATATTCGATTATACACTTTAGGCATGTTTATTCTCTGGGTTCTGATTGATTGCTGTGTTTGTAGTTGATACTTCGAGCAATATACACCCAACATATGACTCTTATCAGAGTTAGTAAGGGGTCTGTATTTGGGTACAGCCTGTCAACTAGACGCTAGTTAAAACCTCACGAGTATTATATATTGATTCTACACTCTCAATTGCGCGTGTTTGATGGACTTTGAGGGGAAATTAGTTCTTTTTGCCCGGCTAAATGCAGGAGAGTAACTTGGACAATATCCGGGGGATTTTCATTGGCATTGGTGTAGGCAGCTGGGTAAAGCTGGGTGATGCCGGGTCCCTTGGTGATGTCGTTACGGTTCCATTAGTTTGTGGGACGCCCCTAGACGCTGGCTTAGGGATCTCAAGCAAAGTTCTGGGTATGGGAACAGGGACTGAACCTGTACTAATTCCCACCACAGTCATGTGCTGGATTAGTTGTGGATACTTTGATCAATATATACCCAACACATGACTGTTATGGGAGTTAGTACAGAGTCTGTATTTGGTTACAGCCTGTCAGTCTTGTCTGTCAACTGGACACTAGTTGAAACCTTCTTGTGAAAGTGAGTATTGTATATTGACTGGCAGGACCTGTGTATATACCACAGTATGATGATTTAATTATTACAACGTTTGATATGTTTACTTAAGAGCTATTGTGGAATATGTAAAAAGTATAATAACCTTGATTTAACTCTCTATCACCCTTTTTTCTTTCTTTCCTTCTTTTCATCTTTTCATGTTCGATTGAAACAGGTTGGCGTTATCGCTTCCGCGCACACACTCTTCTCTCTATCTTTCCCATCCTCTTTCTTTCTTCTTTCTTTCTTATATTTTTCTGTGTAGCATGTCCTTTTTCTTGTTACATAATTATTAGATTATTAATATTTATGTACAGTAGTGTAGAAATCAAAATGGCTGTTATAAGTTGCAGCTTACGGCCTTGAAGGATTTGAATGACAAGGCTTGACCTGTCCTGATCCTTCCTTCCGGTGGATACCGTGAGAATCGGTGGAGAAGACCCTCTTCCGGTTTAGATTAGAAATAGATTTTAGTCAGTCGGCCAGAAACCACGACGGTGGTGAGTCGTGTTATGCACGCTCCGACTCGATCTGCGCAGGTAGTCTGGTGGGGATTTCAGAATAAAATATGATCTAAGTTAAATCGAAGTCTTGTGCTATTATTTAAAAACTACCAATGACACAGGGCTTCTGATAAAGAGAAATCCCCAATGGAAGACCAGACACGAAGTCCCCAAGAGAAGTCCAGACGCTAGAAGAGATGTTAGAAGAAGACGTAAGATAGAAAAGACGTCAGAAGAAGAATAGAAGTAAGTAAAGAAAAGGGTATACAACATTCTTCCCTTTCTTTATAATAAAAACAGAATGGTCCAGGATTTAGCTGTGCCACATCCTACTCATGTGGACGGGTTGGTAAAAACAAAACAATAAAAAAAAGAAATAAACAAATACCAAAACAAAACAAAACACCGGCTTGTGTATATTGTATTATGCATATCCAATAATTCTATTTGTTTAGTGTAGATACGTCACTGTCATGGTTGAAAGTAAATCCAACCGTCTGTGAGATAAGCCACCAAACAGAATTTGGTTATTTCTCGGACTCGGGAACCTTCTTTCCCGAAAATAATTCCCGGGCCCGACAAGAAATACCTGAAGAAGGCCGGAGGGCACATCGCCCGAAAGGTTGTATAGATAACAATGAAGATGAGGACAATAGTCCGAATAATCCGAATAATAAGAATTTGGTTAGTTTAACTTAGAGTGAGATTAGTCAATAGATTTGTTTGTTGGTTGTATTTTACGGCACGCTAACTCTTGTGTGGTTATTTTATGCCGAAGACCTTTATCCACACTTGCTAGATATTCAATTTTTTTTTAAATCTTATTTTTAATATACCCATAGATGGGTCCTAACTGGTACTACCACTACGGATCAGAGTGAATCTGGGAGTAATGGTAAATTATAAAGGATTTCTCCACATGCTATGTAAATAGTAGCACTACTGTTCTTCTACAAGGATGGCTTTGGCATTAAATAACCCACGAATGTTGATATGCCATTAAACAAAGAGACAAAACTGAACCAGACTAACCTAGTTAATTGAGTTTAGTATTCATTGCAAAAGGAGATATGTAAATAGTAGCACTACTGTTCTTCTACAAGGATGGCTCAGAGCTCTAGAATTGGAAGCTCACCGTTAGATGCAGGTTAACGTCCTTACCCAGGACAATAGTTAATAGAGATGAGGCACTACGAACAGATCGAACTCACTACTACAGTGTTACTGATCATTGTAAAAAGACATGATTTACTGTGATGGTGGTAGTGGTGTTGGTGGGGGGTGACATCGGAAGAATTAAGGATAATGTTGGGAGTGGCGGTGGTTTACTGATGGGTAGGGTGTGGGTGGTATACTTTTTGGAAAGTCATCGGCTGGAAATTTAATAAATGAAATTGTATCAGCGCCTAATGGAAACAGGTGCGATAGCGAAGATGCTTAATTGATAAAAAAAAATGAAAAACAGCCTAATATAATTTGACATCAAACGTGCGCAGAAAATTACGCCTTTTGATATCTTATCCCATCTCTCCACCTCCTCCTCTCTCTCTCTCTCTCTCTCTCTCTCTCTCTCTCTCTCTCTTCTCCAACACACACACACACACACACACACACATATATATATATATAAATATGTATGTTATATTAAGAAAATTGAAAAAAAAACCACAGGTTTAAATAGTTGAGTGGTAAGTTTATTGCCGACGCTGCAGTGTTTCGATCTATTAATTAGATCATCTTCAGGGCATTTGTTGGTATAAGGAAGGTTATAAAAAATTCACAGAATAACGAGAAAAGCAAGCGATAGTCCTTGTTTATCAGTCTGTTCAAAATTTGAAATCTGAAGAAAGAACGCTGAAAAAGTGGACGGTTTGAAATATGACATAAAATATACGGTGTGAGTGTGTGTCTCGAAAAATGGCATTGAGCATTTTTAGGTGTTTTGTGTGTGTGGTTGCGCGTGTGTGTATAAATCTTTTGCGCTAAACGACATCGAAACAAACTTCAAGGTTGTATATATATATATATATATATATATATATATATCATTATTTTTACCAGGGCTAGTATGTGTGTGTGTGTACTGTGTGTGTGTAATGTGTGCATATATGGGTGTATGTGAGTATGTATTAAAACACGTTACTCTTTCTCTGAAATTTTGCTGTAAGGCTTGATAATTAGTATTATTTGGATTATTCAGACTATTGTCTCATCATTGTTATCTGTACACCATTTTGGCCGATGTGACCCCGGCCTTCTTCAGTTATTTCTTGTCGGAGTATCAAGGAACTTTGAACCCAACCCTTTATTCAATCCACGGGGGTATCCTTTTTCATTCTGCTAACCATAGCTGGGGTAGAGGTGTTACGCTGTGTTAATTATTATTGTATGTTACTGTTGCTCTTGACTAGGATTGAACCTGCAGTCTTGGATATAACAGTCACTTAGAACCGTCTTAAACCAACGCCTTTATCAATTACGCTATGTGTTCAAATTGTACATCACTCTTTATATTTATTAATCTCTTTCTTTACACTTTCTATTCTTTTCTATTTCTTTCTTTCTTTCTTTCGTATTTCTATTTCTTTCTTTCTTTACTCTTTTCTCTTTTTAATTCCTTTCATCTTTCTTTCTTTTTATCTTTCCACTTTTATTTCTTTCTTTTTTACACTTTTTCTTTCTTTTTCTCTCTTTTTAATTCCTTTCTTTCTTTCTTTCTTTCTGTTTTCTTTCACTTTTTTCTTTCTTTCTTTTGCTTCTTTTATTTCTTTCTCTTTCCTTCCTTTCTTTCTTTTTTCTTTTCACATATTTTTCTTTCTTTTTTTTCTCTTTTTAATTCCTTTCCTCTTTTTTAGTTTCTTTCTTTTTTCTGTCTTTTTTTACTTTTCTTTCTTTCTTTTCTCTCTTTTTTTCGCTTTCTTTCTTCTTTCTTTTACAACTTTTTCTTTGTCTTTCTTTCTTTTTTCCATTTCTTTCTTTCTTTCTTTCTTTTCTCTTTTAAATTTCGTTTCTCTTTCTTTCTTTCTTCTTTCTTGTTTTTTTTTTACACTTTTTCTTTTCTTTTTTCTTTCTTTTTTTCTTTTCTTTCCTTGCTCTTCTTTAATCTTATTTCTTTCTTTCTTTCTTTTCTTTCTTTCTTGTTACACATATTATTTTCTTTCTTTTCTCTTTCTTAATTCCTTTTTCTCTTTCTTTCTTTATTTCTTTCTTTCTGTCTTTTTTTACAACTATTTTTTCTTTCTTTTCATTTCTTTTTTAATTCCCTTTCTTTTTTCTTTCTTTTTTCTGGGTCTTTCTTTTAAATTTTTTCTTTTTTCCTTTTCTCTTTTTATTTTCCTTTCCTCTTTCTTTTTTCTTTCTTTTTTGTTGTTTCTTTCTTTTTTAGCATTTTTCTTTCTTTCTTTTCTCTGTTATTTCTTAATTCCTTTCCTTTTTCTTTCTTTCTGTCATTTGCCTTTAAACACTTTTTTCTTCTTTCTTTTTCTTTTTAAAACTCTTTCATGTCTTTCTTTTCTGTTCTTTCTGTTTTAACACTGCACTTTTTCTCCCCTTTTCGCTTCTTCCTTTCTTCTTTTCTCTTTTTAATTAAATTCCTTTCTCTTTTCCTTTTTGGTTATCTTTCTTTTCGTTTTCTTTCTTTTCTTTATAAACCAATAAGAGAAACAACTTTTTCTTTCTTTTCTTTTCTTTCTCTTTAGATTTTTATTTATTTTACATCATAAATTTTTTCTTTTTCTTTCTTTTCTGCCTTTTTTTAATTTCCTTTCATCTTTTTCTTCCCTCTTTCTTTTCGCTCTTCTTTTTTTCCTTTTCTCTTTCTCTTTCTCTTTCTTTTCTTCCTTTACACTTTTCTTTCTTTGCTTTCTTTCTTTTCTCTTTTTATTGCTTTTCGTTTTCTTTTGTCTTTTTTTTCTCCTGCGTTTTCTTTTTCCTTTTATTTTTCTTTGTTTCTTTCCTTTTAAACACTTTTTTTCCTGTTCTTTGTTCTTTTTCTTTTCTTTTTTTTCGTTTTAATTCGGCTTTCTCTTTCTTCTTTCTTCTTTTTATTTATTTTCTTTTCTTATGTCTTTTCCTGTCTTTCTTTTTTCCGTGTAGGGTGCTTTTTTGATTTCCCGTTTTTTTTTTTTTTTTGGTTTTCATTATGATTGGCTTTTACAAGAGAAGGAAAATATGGACATTGGGTAGACAGAAATAAACCGCGTTTTCAATATTAGGTTGCCTTATGATTAGTACCCCCATTGGAATGAAAGGTGGTTTCTTCGCTTCTGTATTTGCTTTTTTTAGTTATCCAACTTAGGAAATTTCAGGATCTTACACGAAACACAACGCACACATATCTCGCAACTTTTTTAAAATGGACACATCACACAAGTCGGATTTGAAGTCACGAAGAAGAAAAAGATTTAGAGCAGTTAATAAATTCAATAATTCAAAAAAGAAAAATTTGAAAGTAATTGTCCGGTGAGTATTTCCCCCTACTAGTATAATTATTTTCTTGATTGGGTAAGGTCGTGATGCTATAACGTTTGGTTTTTGTCAAAGCCGCTTCCTTCAGGGGGAATACCCACGGCTTGGTGAATATCTTGTATGGGAGTTGAACTGGGCTAGCGCACCACCGCAACAACAAAGATTTAAGGACAATTTTCGGAAGGCAGTGCGATAAACTGATTGTTACAGAAGTATTAAAAGAAGTAGAGAACCGGATTTTTTCAAAATTAATATTTAAGGGCAAATATTGTATCGTAATAAAGACGAGAAATTCCAGGACGGGGGAATAACTCCAACCGATAATGGGCATCGCCCCACTAAAAAATTAAAATAAAGAGAAAAGATACAAGCCGACGCCGCACACAGTAAATAAAAGAAAGTGCAGAAATCTTTCTACGTGTTATAGCTTACTGACGCACGTATGTTCACGTGTAGGGGGATTTAGGTAAAGAGGGCCTACTAAATGTGGGGCCAACCCAAGCCGAGAATCATGGGTGGCGGGTGAAAAAAATGCGGGTTTGGAATGCTGTGGCTATTCGGCCGTCTCAAGGGAGTCCCCTGCAGGGCCAGGGGAATAAAAGAATACAGCCGCGGCTTTAAATCGAGGGTGCCCTTGGGATCTGATACGCTGGTTAGTTAGACAGGAACGAAATTCTTTCTCTATATGTAAAGAAAGTGATACTCTTGACTTAGAGTTTAATTTCGTTCGATCGTAATCAATTTTCTTCGTGTGTCAATCAATTGTTCGCCGCATATGGAAATAAATTGAAATGCCCATTAATTATCGTTGTTAGTTCTGAGCCCCAGGCCGTGTAGCAAAAACACGTGATTTTTTGTTATTACGGTTATTTATAGAAAAAAATAGCACTCTATTGTGTATAGAATCATAAAAAGCAAAATAGAATGCATGCAATTAACGTCTGTAATAATATGTTTTTTAAGTTGCAGGGACCGTGTGGTATACACAGTATGATAGAAATTTTTTTTTTTTTTTTTTTTGGGAAAATTATTACAACGTTGTGATATGGTTGACCTTAAGAGCTATGTGCAAATAAGTTGAATATGTAAAAAGTATAATAATGCATGATTTTAACGTGCTCGTCTCTCTTCGTCTCTCTCGGTCATCTCTCTGCTCGTATTTGTTCTCTTTTCTTCTCTCTCTCTCTCTCTCTTCATGTCTGCTCTTCGTCTGCATTTATGCTCTCACAGTGGTTCATGTAGGTGTTTTTTCTTCTTGTCTTTACAGCTTTTTGTTTCTTTTCTTTTAAACGCTTTTCAATCACTTTTTTTACATGTTAATGTTTGAATTGAAAGAGATTGGGTTATCCCGCTTTTGTTGATTGCCGCGCGTCACCATAGTTCTCGGTCTGTTTGTCATCTACGTTGGCTTTTTTTTTTTTTTTTGTCTTATGTTTTTCTTTCTTTCTTAACCGTATTTTTTTCTGCGTAGGCATGTCCTTCTTTTCTTCCTTCCTTTTCTTTCTTACAATTAAAAAGGGATAGCGATTTCATTATTTAGGCTGAGGTACGCGGGCTGGTGCATAAGGAAATTTTTAAAAAACTGGCAGATATAAGGCAACACAGATAAATATGCAGGGATTTACATTTTTTTCATTTTTTCCTTGGACGAGTT
>CM042157.1:34064010-34079010 GCA_023376005.1 Doryteuthis pealeii | reverse complement strand
TCTACTCTAAATGCCTTCATGTCAGAGAGATAGAGATAGATAGATAGTTAGATAGAGAGAGAGACAGAGACAGAAAAAGAGAGAGAGAAATAGAAATAGGGGATAGAGAGAAGAAGAAGAAGAAGAAGAAGAAGAAGAAGAAGAAGAAGAAGAAGAAGAAGAAGAAGAAGAAGAAGAAGAAGAATTCTTTCTTTCTAATTATTTATTAGTCTCTCTTTCTCTGTTGCTGCTATTTTTTCGCCCCTCATTTATCTCTTCGTCTACTTCTTAATGTATACATATCAGAGAGAGAGAGAGAGAGAGAGAGAGAGAGAGAGAGAGAGAGAGAGAGAGAGAGAGAGAGAGAGAGAGAGAGAGGAGGAGAGAGAAAATTAGACAAACAAGTTCAAAACAAATAATATCCAAAGAATATATTAGAATCTAATAACGCATGCGCATATTGACAAGACGAAAGAAGAACAAACGTTAGAAATATTTAAAAAAAAAAAAGGTTAACACTTTGCCTACTAATTTCCCTACGCTGTACCAAATTTCCTTGGTATTTTTGTTTTATCAGTATGATGTAAATATTTCAGAGTTCACTATCTATTCACCTCAGAACTCATTCTATTCAAATAAAGTCCTATTGTGGGTGTTCACGTAGCGATTTTTTTTCAGTGTTAATAAGTGACACGTGCGAGTGTCACGGCCATGTGTGAGAGTTTATGGTAGGATCGCAGTGGCGGGAGAGCCGCTGAGTAAGAAAATAAAAGGCCAAATAATTAAGAGTATAGAAACATAAGCAAAAAAAAAAAAAAAAACGCCAATCAATTAATGTTCTTTTTCGTATTTCTTTCTTTTTCTTCTTTCTTTTTCTTCTTACATTTCTTCTTCAGCTTAGTCTTTTTATTATAATTAGCACGACCTTTGGATATACCACAGTATGATAATTTATTACAACGTTTGATATGTTTACTTAAGAGCTATTACTAGATAGTTCAATATGTAAAAAGTATAATAATCTTGATTTAACTCTCTCTCTCTCTCTCTCTCTCTCTCTATATATATATATATATATATATATATATATATATATATACATATATATATATATATATATATAATGTTGTTCTGGTTCCAACGAGAGAAAATTCAATATTTAAAAAAAAACGAAGGTCCGCAAAATGTATTTTGTTCTCAGAAATTTTTTTTAAATTTTTTTTGTTTTACATGTGCAACACGTGTTTCAGATCTTCTGGTATCTTCTTCAGACTTTGATTGATCAATCAAAGCCTGAAGAAGATACCAGAAGATCTGAAACACGTGTTGCATATGTAAAACAAAAAGAATTTTTAAAAAATTTCTGAGAACAAAATACATTTTGCGGACCTTCGTTTAAAAATATATATATATATAATATATATATGTGTGTGTGTGTGTGTGTGTGTGGGTGTATATATATATATAGTTATTTATTAAGCTTAGATTAGATATGCCACAAAGTCAAAAGTCTGGGGCGCCCGGTGAGAATCAAACTAACTATCAATGGTCTGATGATCTAGCTCGCTAACCATTACACTACGTGAGGTGCCCAATATATATATATATATATATATATATATATATATTACAGAAAATGGATATAAAAGAAACCTACTCGAGTTTCACCATAAGGATCTTCAGGGTTAAATCTACTGAATTAATCGAGGTACCGATTAATTGCAGCCGATTGCACGTGTGTTCACTGAATAAGATGTTACGTTCGATCCATTTTCACCGGTAAGCAACCTTTATCTTTATAATATATATATATATATATATATATATATATGTGTGTGTGTGGTGTGTGTGTGTGTGTGTGTGTGAGTGAGTGTGTGGGGGGTGTTTTAGTCGGTTCATATATGATTGGTTGGTTGATTGGTTGGTTTTATGGCTCGCCAAAACTTGTTGGGTTATTTTATGTCGAGTCAATTTAATGATTATTGTACTGAATTATATACAATACAAAAATGTATCTTCCCAATCGTTTTAGACAAACGAATTATTCATATTTAATAGGAATATTCATTTATTAAGAGCCAATCTATTGTTAAAGATCACAATCATTTCCAAGTACACCAAATACAATTGGTATCACAGTCACCTTCCACATATTTTTCAATTCTCCGGCAAGATCTAAGTATTGATCTCTTCAATTCTTTAATTACTTTCCGTCTATGGGAGTATTTCAAACCGATTTGAAGTCTAAGTGACAGCAAGTCTCCTCGGGTCTCTAAGACACTTCTTCGTATTCTAGCTGATCTTACCAGTAATGTAATCTGGAAAAATCTTGATTCTGCTCTCCAGTTTTCTCAGTATCTTTTCCAATCCCGTGGAGACCATTCAAAGTGCTCGAACTACAACTGGTATCACCTTCACGCCTATTTTCAGCTCTCTGATCAAGATCAAAGTATGTGCTTACCTTTTCGTTTTAGTGTTCTGTGTGAAATACCCTCTATGGTTGGTAGTATCGTGTTAGTTGGTGCGCTCACACGTTGTGCATTGCTTTACTCTGTGTGTCATTTGAAATCCACTCAGATGAACATGTAATTTAATCTTTGCTTTACGAGTTCGAACGACGTGGAAGCAACGAAAGGTGAAGGCACAGTGGATCACAATATAGAAACCAGATGGTTGAAGAAATTTCGGTCGGGCTGCAAAAAACTCGGCGATCAGACAAGATCAAGCAGGTCTAAAACCGCGGATTCCGATGGCATGTTTCAAGCCATAGAAGCAATTCGCATACTGTCTCATACTTTCTATCCAAGCTCTTTCGACCATTTCGCCGGTCGTCATCAGGGGATTGTAGTGTTGTGGTGTGTTCGTTTTTTTTCTTTCTCTTTTATTTGAATTTATTTATTCATTTATTCATTGTTCATTCAATTAGGAGAGTTTATTTTATTTTATGATGGTTGCTAAGATTAGTATTTTAGTAATTGAAATACGTTTAGTATATTATTGCCGGTGTTAAATGCTATTTTATTAATGTTTGGTTTTTTTCGGGGGGGGGGGTCATAAAAATCACCCGAGAATGTGTAGGTGTTTTTTCATTGTTATTTTTATATAGGATTTTGGTATTTCCCTGAGAATTTTCCTTGTGTCGGAGGATGTGAATTTGTCTGCATATCTTATAAATAGATGTTGTTTTATGGTGCTATTATCAGAGAGGTGGTATGTAAGACGACGGAAGTGTGTTGTAGTGTGACCAATGTAGGTATTAATTTTTTATTTGTTTTCTGAGAGGCACTGTAATATATATATAAAATTAATATATATATTTACCAACCCCTCCGCACGGATGTGACACAAGGTCAATTTCTTAAGCGGAGTTCAACAGGTTTGAATTCAGAGTTTTCCTTCTCCTAGACCGATTGCTTAACCAAGGTTAAAGAGCCCAGTCTGCCCTACTATTTATCCATAGCTGGAGGGAGAGTAGGATTCATGCCTTTTCCAAGGTTATTAGCGCTAAGTGAAATGCAATTACCACGTCCAGGATTTGAACTCGGGGCGACGAGTCCATTTCCCATGACTTTAACCATTACACCACGCGCTTCCTATTGATTATTGTAATATAGGTTGATTCTTTTATTCTTGTTGTTGGTGGTGTTATTGTTATTTTTTGCACTACCAACGGATTTATGCATAAGCCAGAATCCATCCTAAAGAAAGAGACGCATAAAAATTCTCATTGATTTTGAGATAGAGAGGGATCAATTAATCCCGACCAGAAGATCAAACCAAGTGTTAATTAACAAGAAAAATAACTTGTCATCTAATGAATACAACTATAGAGTGAAAATAAAAGAAAGCGAAACGATAAACAAATACTTGGACCTTGCTAGAGAACTGAAAAAAAGAAAAGATGAACTGGAAATAAGAGGAAGATTTGTGACCATCCGAGCAATAGCATTGTTAAAATCGGCTAGAATACTCAGAGGAGTCATGGAGACCTGGGGAGACTTATTGTCACTCAGATTCCAGGGAAAGACCACCAGCTTACGCTGGTTTGAAAAACCCACAAAGAGTGAAATAATAATAATAATAATAATAATAATAATAATAATAATAATAACCTAGTATTGATTAACAAAAAAGAAAGAACTTGTCAATTGATGAATTTTGCAGCTCCAGCAGATCACAGGGTGGAGCTGAAGGAAAACGAAAAGATGGACAAATATCTGGACCTTACCAGAGAATTGAAAAAGCTATGGAATATGAAAGTCAAAGTGATACCAATTGTAGTTGGTACGCTTTGAACGGTCCCAAAAAGCTTGGAAAAAAGACTGGAAAATCTGGAAATCAGAGGAAGAATTGAGACCATCCAGACTACTGCACTGTTGCAATCTGCCAGAATACTCAGAAGAATCCTGGAGACCCGAGGAGACTTGTTGTCGCTCAGACTCCGGGGAAATACCATTAGCTAATGCTGGTGTGAAAATTACCCATATAGAAGGAAACAGACAGAAGAAAGAAAGAAAGAAGAGAGAGAAGAGAGAGAGAGAGAGAGAGAGAGAGAGAGAGAGAGAGAGAGAAAGAGATATTAAAGAGAAGAATCAACATTCTTTTTATCTAATCTCTCTCTCTCCCTCTCTCTCTCTCTCTCTCTTCTCTCTCTCTGGCTTTCTCTATCCTCATTTATATAACTGTCCGTCTACTTCTAAATGCCTTCATGTTAGATAGATAGATAGATAGATAGATAGATATAGAGAGACAGACAGAGAAGAGAGAGAGAGAGAAGAGAGAGAAATAGGGATAGGGGATAAGAGAAGAAGAGAAAGAAGAAGAAGAAGAAGAAGAAGAAAGAGAAGAAGAAGAAGAAGAAGAGAGAGGAGGAGAAAGAAGAAGAAGAAAGTGGGAGCCTAAAACTAAAAATAGAACGCCAGCAAAAAAGAAAAAAAGACAAAGAAGATGTTAAAAAGAGACGGAAAATAGGAATGAACGAAATGTGTCGGCAAAGCAACAGTTTCCCTATTATCTACGAAACGCAGATAAGTAACATTCCTGACAAAATCTCTCCTCCCCCTCTGTGTTCGTTTCTTTGTTTACTTCAGTGGCAATGCCCCCCCCCTTCCAGCCCCCAACCACTTGTTTCACTGTATTCCTGCTTTTTTATCCCCGATTGTAGTCGTCCCACCAGATATCTGACTCTCACTGTCTGTTCCTAAAACGAAACGAGACTGAATGTCTCGAAAAAAGAGACAAGATAACAACAGCGATTGTAGCAATAAGAATACGAATAGAAAGAATAATTATGATAATGCTAAAAGTGGAGAAGAGAGAGAGAGAGAGAGAGGGAGAGAAGAGAGAAAGAGAGAGAGAGAGAAGGAGAGAGGGGGAGGGAGAAAGAAAGAAAGAAAGAAAATATATGGAATGAAAGAGAGAATGAAGCAGAAGAAAGAGAAGTATAAGGTTAGCGAGAGCGAAGAGGGGGGAGAGAGAAGGGATAGAGAGGGAGAGAGGAAATAATAAATATATGGATGAAAGAGAGAATGAAGCAGAAGAAAGGGAGAGAGAGAGAGGGAAAGGAAGAGAAAGAGAGAGAGAAAGAGAGAGAGGGAGAGAAAGGGAGAGAGAGAAAGAAAAGAATATATGGAATTAAAGAGAGAATGAAGCGGAAGAAGAAAAGTATTACGTTAACGAGAGAGAGGGGGAGAGGGAGAGAGAGAGAGGGGGGAGAAAGGGAAAGAGAGAGAGCGAAAAGAAAAAAAAATGGAATGAAGAGAGAATGTAGCAGAAGAAAGAGAAGTATAAGGTTAGCGAGAGAAAGAGAGAGAGAGAGAAAGAGGAGAGAGAGAGGAGGAAAGAAAGAAATATATGGAATGAAAGAGAGAATGAAGCAGAGAAAGAGAAGTAAGATTAGAGAGAGAGAGGGGGAGAGAGAGGGGAGAAAGGGGGAGGGAGAGGGAGAGATAGAAATAAATAAATATATGGAATGGAAGAGAGAATGAAGCAAAAAGAAAGAGAAGTATAAGGTTAGAGAGAGAGAGAGAGAGAGAGGAGAGAGAGAGAGAGAAGGGATGGATAGGGAGAGAGGACAGAGAAATAATGAAATATATGGAATGAAAGAGAGAATGAAGCAAAAGAAGAAGTATAAGGTTACCGGTGCGCGCGCGAGAGAGAGAGAGAGAGAGGGGAGAGAGGAGAGAGAGAGAAAGAAATATATGGAATGAAAGAGGGAATGAAGCAGAAGAAAGAAAAGTATAAGGTTAAAGAGAGAGAGAGAGAGAGAGAGAGAGAGAGAGAGAGAGAATGTGAGTTATAAGAAGAAAAGGACAGAAAGAAGAAAGAAAGAAAGAAGAAAGAAAGAAGAAAGAAAATATATACAGTGAAGAGAGAATGTTGTAGCAGAAAAGAAGGAAAATATTAATCAAAGAACAAACATGTGAGAAAGGAAAAAAAAAAAATAAGGATAGAAAGAAAGAAAGATTGACAAAGAAGAGAAAAAGAAAAGAAAGAAAGAAAGAAAGAAAGAAACATATGTAGTTAAAGAAAGAACGAAGAAGAAAGAGAAAAATGTGAAGTAGAAAAAAAGGAGTTTGCTACTACGAGCATGAGTCGAAAGGACTATAAAGTGGAAACACACTGAATCTCTGATATAGAAAACGTTCCAGTCACATTGGTCAGTAAAGAAGGTCATGCTGACAGTGTTCTGAGACATGACTGTTGATTTCTTTGAAAAAGATGAAAAAACTCAATCGGCAAAATTCCCCTAATTGAATGACTCTCATACTGATTTTAAAGGTATAAATGCTATCTTCACAAGAAATACTAACGCAACACAATCTTTCCCTATATTTTTTCTTTTAGTTTTTTTTCTTATGCGAAACAGTAATTATTAAGAAGAAAAAAGAAGCTTTAAGAATTTTTTTTCTAATTCACTGTAACAATATTAGATAGAAAGGAAAATTTCACGTACTAAGTTTATTTAACACTCTAACAGTTTTTTTTAATAACCCACAGGTGTAATTCCACGTCAAATCATCCAGTTCATGCCACCCTTAAGTTTTTTGGAAATTTTGTCCTGGTGTTGACTGTGTTAAAGTAAGACAAACCCCAAAATTTGAGCATCTAATTCCGAACATCGGCCAAAATAAATATATTTTTGTCTGTAAAATGAGTTCTCGAGCTTCTCTTGCATACCCTTCTTCACTTCACTTACTTCTTGTCGTATTTTCTATTTCTGGTCGGCTGCTATTCTGATCATCTTTGGTATATCTTCTAAGGCCTAGCGTCTGGAGTTGACTTGGGGACTTCGGTCTGGTTTTCTGTTAGGGATTTCTCCTTATCAGAAGCCCTGTGTCATTGTTAGTTTTTAGATAATAAACACAAGACTTGGATTTACTTTTGATCTTATTTTATTGTTAAATCCCCAAACATCTGCGCAGGTGAGACTTACATCCTACGAGCTCGGCTCTTACCTTCTAACTGACTGAGACTTACTTACTATTCTTAAACCGGAAGACAGGGTGTTCTATGCCTTCCGGTTCTCACGATTTATCCCCGGAAGGTAAGGTGAGAGTGAGGTTAGGCGCCGTCACTTACTCTCAAGGCCATCAGCTGCACTAATCGCCATTATGTTTCTATACTACCTTATATAAGTATTAGGGATCTAATAATTATGTAACATTGGGTAAAGAAGAACAGTTTTATCGTTTATTCCTACCATAAAATAAACTGAACCCTCATTTTATGTCCGTGTTTTTGCAATAAATGTTTTATTTTTCTTGCACCCGTTATTTTTCAATGCTAAATATATTTTCTTTATTTCAATATTCACTTCAATGTGTATATTCTAAAAGTTTTTATTTTGTGAGAATGCTTAGTTTTAAAGTGGGGTTTCGTTTTTACACTTCAACTTTTTACTCGTAAATTCCAACATAAAATGCCAAACCTAATTTTATGGTAGGAATTTACGAGTAAAAAGTTGAATATTACCTTTTGTTTTTATTTCTTTTCTTTTTGGCTTTGGTACTCTAAAATAAAAACGTCAGATTTTAATCATCGTCGACGAAAAAAACAAAATTACGGTCATAAAAGGAGGATCCAATTCATGCCTAAATTGTAAAACGAGCCCCCACTTTAAAACTAAACATTCTCACAAAATAAAAAACTCTTAGAATATACACATTGAAGTGAATATTAAAATAAATAAAGAAAATATATTTAGTATTGTAAAATAACGGGTGCAAGAAAAATAAAACATTTATTGCAAAAACACGGACATAAAATGAGGGTTCAGTTTATTTTATGGTAGGAATAAACGAGAAAACTGTTCTTCTTTACCGAACATTGTTTGTACCAAAAATATAGTTTGTTGATTGGTCAGAACCGCAGCTACAACATAAGTTAAAATCTTGCACTTTTATGTATTACGTTTTTCAGTTCAGACATTGAATAAGTTTTATATGGAGCAAAATAATTGTCAGAGTGCAATAGAAATGACCAGGATTATGTTGGTGGTTATATTTGAAATAAGATAGAAACAATACATTTCCTTGTATCAATCATATTGCCTGCAAAATTCTGACAATATATATATAGCTCAATATCAGCAGCACATTTCATTCTGGCAATTGAAAATTGGAAATGATAACAATATACAAATAAAACATATGTTTATCTACAAAAAGTATTTACAGTGGTTTAAAAGTTTAAAATACAGTATTGATCACAACTTATATTTATACAAAAATGAGAATTTTAGTAATGGGTAATTCCATGTTAAATTATCCAGAAAAAAGAAAGATTGTCACTCGTGTCAGCCATTGAATAAGGTCTCTATGAAGCAAAATAACCATTGAAATTTTATGTTATTATCTTCGGTCTTCACCGGCACTTGTGCCCCTAGGGGACAGTGGTCGAATGTCACCGACACACAGCAGGCAGCAGCCATCCCTTAACATTAACCACGTGATGAACTTTATAAATAGCCATGACCGGGGCTATTCTTCTTCTTTTAGTTGTAACCCTTCTGAGGGCGACTGCTGGCTTCGGCCGACTACGCATCCTCCTTTTAGTTGTGACCATCAAGGGGCTAACACCTCTTCCACACCCACATCCCCTTGGGTGACTGCTCTATCTCTCTTTCTACGAACTAGGCATACGGAAGAAGAAAACCCACGACGGACTTCATCCATTCTCTCCTTCTCAAGTGAGATTGCTATCTTTTGATCCATGAATGCTGATAGCAATTACCTTTAATCACCAGGATAACAACTAAGGGAACAGACGAGATAAATGCAACCTCGGACAAGCTTAATCCCTTTGTTACCATTGCAGCCGATGGCTGTTAGCAGGAATAAACTTTTTGCAACATAAACAACACTAAACAAACCCACAACCATTAATTACGTCTCACATCGAACGGTGCTGTAACCAATTACCCAAACTAAACTAAACTAATGACTTCGGCTAAGACCTTGTGGAGCTGAGAACTAAAATAATAACATACGGCAATACCTCACGAGCAGGTGCCGCTAACTTCTAAAAGAACTGTTATTAAACCCGGGTTGCTTGTCCGAACTAAATTAAGAACTTTCTTCTCTTTG
Organism: Doryteuthis pealeii; assembly: GCA_023376005.1. Taxonomy (NCBI): domain Eukaryota; kingdom Metazoa; phylum Mollusca; class Cephalopoda; order Myopsida; family Loliginidae; genus Doryteuthis; species Doryteuthis pealeii. The sequence continues at coordinate 34,069,444 of CM042157.1, read as the reverse complement.
TGTACCCATTTTAATGTGCATATTTGTAATAAACCGGTTGCATTTCGTGTCGTTGTATCTCTCGTTCCTTGACGTCACACCCCGCATTTTCTCACTGCTACCCCCGTTAATCCATTTTAATTTTTATATAACTGTCAGAATGTAATAGAAATGATTTTTTTTTAAATAGTAATATGACCTGAGAATTTTGGGAAATGCTGGGTAAGAGAGGGGTAAGGGATTCTGAGGAAAGTAATTTTTGGATATTAATCATGGTGTTAATCTGGTTTATTGATGTCAGGGTATTAAGGGTGAATGAATTTCAACTGTATTGGCTACAAGGTATTTGCATTTATCTTTAGGCCTTGTAGCCGACACTGTTGTAGTTCCTTCAACCCTACCTGTTACATAATTATTAGATACCTAATGATTATGGCAATAGTGTAGAAATTATAATGGCGATTAGTGCAGCTGATGGCCTTGAGAGTGAGTGACAGCGCTTGACCTCACTCTCACCTTCCGGGGATAAATCGTGAGAACCGGAAGGCATAGAAGACCCTGTTCCGGTTTAAGGAGTAAGCAACTCGGTCAGTCAGTTAGGAGTTAGAAGCCGAGCTAGCAAGATGTAAGGATCTGCGCAGACGTCTGGTTTGGGGATTTATAAATAAAGTAACATCAACGTAAATCGAAGTCTTGTGTTTATTACCTAAAAACTAACAATGACACAGGGCTTCTGATAAAGAGAAATCCCCCAAATGAAAACCAGACCGAAGTCCCCACGACAAGACCAGACCAAGATGATAGACGATCAGAAGAACCAAAGCCGACCAGAAGAGAAGACGACTAGAAGTAAGAAGTAAGAAGAAAGAAAGGGTATACAACATTATATCGATTTGGTACTGTGAAAACGTCAGTACGTAACATACCCCCCCCCAAATCTGTTAGGTAAACATAAATGTCAAGAAAGGAAAAGAGAAGGATTCCGTTATTTGTCCCTGCGTCACATCCGCTTCCGTTTAACACCAGGAACTTCTGTTTTTATTTTCAAATCCACTTCCGGGGTCATTCCTCGGTCAAGTTACTGGCACCCCATTGTGTGCCCACTCCTCCAATCCTCAACCTTTGTTTGCTCTTATTTCTTTTTCTTCTCATTCTCTTTCAATGTACGTAGACCACAATAATTACACTACAGTAAGCTAACCAGCAAAAACCCACATCAATCAGCTCTGAGCTTATTCTGAATATCATGTCTGTTGTCAACGTACACCCCCGCTTTCGTTCACGAAGCCAAATCATGGTTGATGGTGTTAAAAAATTGGTAGAAATGATTTTTATGTTAGTTGGCTGTTTATTTTGTTTGATGACATATCAACCCTTATGGGATATCCAATGCCAAATCATGTCTTTCTGTATATATAATTTGTAAGTGAACATTTTGTTGGTAAATATTTTAGTTTGGTTTGGTTATATAAACTGATAGAAATGATTTTAATTAACTTCATATACACTAATAAACAGGTAGAAATGCGTCGATCTTCCAAAATGGCAGCCTCAACTTGACGGACAGATGCCTCATCAATGGCAGAAGGGGGCGACCAGATCTGGGAGCTGTTTCCACAGAGTTCCGACCATGTTTGAATTCACAATGTCAGCGTTTTACAAGGTCATATGATGGGGCATCATCATCACAAGTTACTTTCATTTCATCAAAAGTCTCCCGTGGTGTGCGTCCTTTCAAATACAAAAACCGGATCACTGCTCGACACTCAACAGGCTCCATTTCACACTTGACTCAGTTCAAACACCTGTAAATCAGAAACCACAATTAGTTCAGAGCTGTAATTTGTCGCTTAATCCATATAGATATAAATAATTGCACATGCAAAATTTCAGCTAGATCAAACAACTGGAAGTGGGTCATGGGTATTACTTATTGAACGCCCCTCGTAAGTTTATGTGTATCAATAAAGTGGTATGAATAATTGACATTAACTTGCAAATCAAATCTATTTGACCCATAGATGGAACCCTAACAGGTACTACCACCCCGTGTTAGAGTGGACCTGGAATCAATAGCAATCAAGGGGTATTCCTCACTCATCAGAGCTCCAAAATAGGAACCTCGACACTAGAGACTAAATTGGTGAAAAAAAAATTATGTTCGTTGGTTATTTTGTTTAATGGCATATCAAACCTTGTGGGCCACTTAATACCAAATATTGTCTTTCTGTATATATGATTTGCAAGCAAATATTTTTTGGTAGAAATGGTTGTTTGGTCTGGTTTTATAAACGGGTAAAAAATTATTTTTAACCGAGTTTTTGTATGAACTTCATTATTATTAATAATTTGATCTAAATAATTTTCATTAATTGATGGACACTTACACATGGACACAGCAGTGTACGGATACTGGATGTCGTGGGGAGAACTTGCCATGAGGGATGACCAATAGGGATAGTTGGCGAGAGAGAGAGAGAGAGAGAGAGAGAGAGAGAGAGAGAGAGAGAGAAAGGGGAGAAAGAAAGAGTGGAAGGGAGGGAAAGAGAGACGGAGGGAATGGGGAAAGAGACAGTCATATGAACCCATGCTGTCACCGCGACATGAGAGATGATATATATATATATATATATATATATATATATATATATATATATATATTATATATATTATAATATATATTATATTATATATATATATATATATATATATATATATATAATATCATCCTCATGTCGCTTGACAGCACGGGTTCACTTCATTTAATTACTTTTTTGCCCTCATATACAGCATTTCATTTTTTTTCTTCTCTAGACCGTCTCATATATCTTGAAAAGGGGTGAACGTTCACCCGAAATATCGGAATTGATCAAACCAGGAACAGAACAACAATTGAATATAAAAATTCTGATTTTTGTTCTGTTTTTCTTGTTTTTGTTCTTTTTTCCAATGCTTCAAAAGACCAAACAAACAACGTTCACAAGAAAAAAGTTTATACATAGCTTCATGTGTATCAATAAACTGGAAGAAATTATTTTGATTAACTTGCAAACAGATCTATTTGACCAATAGACTGAACTCTACCAGTGCTACCACTCCGGGTCAGAGTGAACTTGTGAGTAATGACAATGTACTCCACATTCCCTAGAGCTCCAAAGCCGTTTAGAGTTATACCCAGTGACAGGGTCCCATCTACGGGTTAAATAGGTAAAAGTTATGTTAAAAACATTAAATACCCAATAAGAATGAATAAACTAAAATCGTCTTCGGCATTAAATAACCCAACATGGGTTGATATGAAGTATTAACTAACCAAGTAACCAACCAAACAAACTAAATCCGACCGAGTCCTATCTATGAGAGAAATAGATAAAAATGTGTTGAATACCTGTTGTATCGCGAGGTGGAAAGATACACAGATGAATGCTGTGATTAATACATTGCTGAACAGATACATACAAATACGGAACAAATAAGTACAAATAATAAACAAGACAAACTCACACTAAAAGAGGAGGGTCAGCTTGGTAGAGTCAACGCAGTCTGAATATTCTTCAGCTAGTTAATCTACTTTAATCGTAGGCTATTTCATGGGTATGGGCCAGTCCATCAGGTAAAGTACCGAAGGGGTGTTACCTACTCTAAAACAATACCCAAAATGAAGGAATAAAGCCTAAACGTCTTCGGCTTAAAATAACCCAAGGGTTGGCATGCCGTAAAATCCAACCAACCAACCAACCAACCGTACTAAATCCGATAGAATCACATCTATGGGAGGAACAAATAAGAAATTTTTTTTTTAATTTGCTTTAAAATCCAACCAACCAACCAACCAACCAACCAACAATCTAGCGTTTGACCTTGTGCCAGACTTGAATACTCTTAGTAAATATCAACAAGAAGAGAAGAAAAATGAAAAAGGGAGGAAAAACCATGACAACACGAACAAGGTAAAATACTTATAAGAATAACATTTAGAAAAAAAAAAAAGAAAGAAAGAAAGAAAGAAGAAGAAGAAGAAGAAGAAGAAGAAGAAGAAGAAGAAGAAGAAGAAGAAGAAGAAGAAGAAGAAGAAGAAGAAGAAAGGGTTTTTATTAACAAGAAAACTAATTATAAAAGCCAGGATAAGAACAATAGCAATGCTATCTTTATGTGAAACAGGACTGGCACCAGAGGGGATTAAAAGGTTAGCGGAAAACAAGAAATGGAAGGAAAAAGACAGAAACGAAATACGAAATTTGGCCGCTACTCAAGTTCGTAATTTAAAAGAAGGCGAACTGGCTCCAAGGAAAAACGGGCAACGATAGGGGGAGACGGCGGGAGATTTATGCTTTACAAATAAGAGGGGGGGGTAAAGTGAGAAAAAAACAACAAACGCTTCTGCGATAACAACACTTTCTTTCAAATATTGTGTGTGCGTTGTAAAGACCTACGGTGTGTCAATGCTGGTATAGGATAGAGCAGCCTTGTAATTGCAACTGTTTGCTTCTGGTGCTAAGACTATGTTTAAAATAACAGGTAATTGTACCGAACACAGGGGAGAGTTACGTTCATGCCTTTTCAACGCTTTATTTCCTATATTTTGTGTGCACTGTGAAGAAGTGTGTCAATGCTGGTAAAGGATAGAAGCAGCCTTGTAATTGCAACTGTTTGCTTCTGGTGCTAAGACTATGGTTAAAATAACATAGGAATTGTACCGAACACAGAGAGAGAGTTACATTCATGCCTTTTCAACGCTTTATTTCCTATACTGTGTGTGCACTGTGAAGGCCTACGGTGTGTCAATGCTTGTAAAGGATAGAGCAGCCTTGTAGTTGCAACTGTTTGCTTCTGGTGCTAAGACAATGGTTAAAATAACAGGTAATTGTACCGAACGCAGGGAGAGTTACTTTTATGCCTTTTCAACATTTTCTTTTATATACTGTGTGTGCACTGTGAAGGTCCACGGTGTGTCAAGACTGGCAACAGAGAGAGCAGCCTATTAGCAAATAATGGAAGAAAGTGTGCGTTTATTGCTCTGCATTTTTTCTCTGTCTGCTTCTAGTGTTAAGATTATGGTTAAAAATGAAAAGTAATTGGTCCGAACGCAGGGAGGGTTAGATTCATGCCTTTTCATTGAACAACAACTTTAAAGTCATTTGTTTATACAGCTTTTATACCATTTGCTATGTCATCATCAGGTCGCAGACAGCATGGATACACATGACTTTCTCTTTCGCCACGCAACCCTAACTTCCATCCTGGTAGGTCTTCTGCACATAATCCAGAATCCGCACAGAGCTGATTGATGTAGGCCTTTGCTGGTTGGTGGTATGTCCATCTAAGAGGGGAGACAAGAGGCAAAAATTTAACTGATAAGTACATACATCCGTAGATGTATGTTACGATCACCAGAGAACTCAACTTTGTAAACAACAGACGAGTAATGCTTTTACGCTGAGCAGTGAAAGTTCGT
>CM042157.1:34044010-34061510 GCA_023376005.1 Doryteuthis pealeii | reverse complement strand
TCTTTGGTGTTAAATACTAAAAAAAAAAAAGAGAGAGAAAAGAAATATATCTGAAATTTCAAAACTTCCCACAGAACGCCATAACACGGGAATTAACGGAATATGACGGAATAGTCGAGTCCTATATTTACATCAGAAATTGCATTCACCGGATTATAACACCACGGTCTATTTCAACAAGTAAGGATATAAACTTTCAAAACATTAGATACTCTGAAGATGGCGTTTACGCTGAAAATATTTAGTATTTAACATCAAAGAATTTAATAAATATGTTTTCTCAACATATATTTTGCATTACTTCGCTTTCAAAAATGTATTATTATATAATATATATATATATATATATTAGCACGTATCCCTCATATATCGGTATATATATACAGATATAATATATATATACATTTAAATAAGATTCATCAGATTTATTAATAAGTCATCCACAGACACGTGTTTCGGCGTTTCACGCCTATTCAGTGTGGCTAGACACAACAACTGTTCTTGGCTAGGGTCGAACTCAGACTGACTGTTTGCCAGCCTGATATCTTATCCCCTCGGCCAGTGACAGCTGTAGCGGGAATGGTGTCTATATATATTGTAGTGAGAGAGGAGACCTACCTCGTGCAACACGGTGTGACAGAGAGAGTGGCGGGCATGAAGACTTGTCGTATTCTCGAAGGAAGCGGGCTAGGCTTTGCCTGGCGTGTAGGACTGACCTAGGGTCTAACCCGCGTCCTTCAGAATGTGAGAGCTGTCGACGAGCAGTGAAATAGGAAATAGCAGAGTGACCCGGATGTAGGTGGTCGCGCCGTAAGGATTGACGCGTACTTGCAGTGCTGACGAGTGTCGCACGTGCTGCACGGACAATTCTGAGCGAGGAGCCCGGATGTGGTGAGATTGAGGTATATTTTAAGGTCTTACCATCCCAGACCAGAGAGAGAACCACTGCAGTAGTATTTTGTTGTCGAGACGAGCGGGATAGAGAAATTATTTTGGATATTGTTGGTGAGACGAGCGTGATACATTTGGGAGTGTTTAGCCTGTCGATTGGAAGAACATTGCGTTAGACTTGACTGTGACCCCCCCCTCCACACACACTGTTTAGATATATGTTTATGTGTGTGTGTGTGTGTGTGTGTGTGAGAGAGAGAGAGAGAGAGAGAGAGAGAGAGAGGAGAGAGAGAGAATTTGATATATAATTGATTAATCATGATGTCGTGACTCTGAGAGGTGACCGTGTCCTCTGATATATTGTGGACACGCCAGGTTATAGTAGAGGCGCATTTATCATCGCCTAATTGATTTGGTGAGTTTCATGTGTGGCGTGGGCCGGTGGCCTAGAGGTAGAGTCTCTGAGATTGCATTCTTGCTTCTCCGGTTCGATCTCTGTCGGGGGGAGATCGATGTATACGCTGCTGATGAGATCTAATTAGGTCGAAATAGCTGTCCAGTGTTCCGCACGCGGTATTCACCAAGTTCGCTTGATTATTCAATTATATATATATATCGACTCTCTCGTCGATTTTCGACGCATGAGTGTTCATCCAGTGAACAACCGACACAGTGATTTTTTTATAGTGGTGAAGGCTTGTGTAGGACCATTCCACACTTTTTGGCACAGTCGATATGAAAGAATTGGTGCATCAAGGAATGCCACTAACCCAATCAACGACCGACCTCAGAATTTTTAATTCAGAGTTATCCCTCTCCTAGACTGGTTACCTACCCAAGGCTGAAGGGCCCAGTCTGCCCTACTATTTAACCCATAGCTGGAGGGAGAATATATGGATTCATACCTTTTCCTAAGGGCATTAGCGCTATGTGAAATGCCAACAGTTTCGTCTAGGAATTGAACTCGAACCGACGAGTCCATTTACCACGACTCTAACCACTAGCCCACGTTCCTCCACACACACACACACACACACACACACACACACACAGATATATATATATATATATATATATAATATATGGTATGAATCCATATATTCAGCTATATATATATATATTATATATATATATATATATATATAATATATATTTTTGAAGGCGTAATAATGCACATTTATGTTTAAAAAACATATTTATCTTTTTTTTTTTTTAAGGACCCTTAATATGAAAAAAAAAAAAAAAAAAAAAATAAATATGTTTTTTAAACATAAATGTGCATTATTACGCTCAAAAATATTATTACATTTTATTAATGCTTCGACTCTATGAAAATTGACAAAAAAAATCTTTATATATATATATATATATAGTTGTGTGGGATTGGCACTGTTTTTACTGGAACGGTAAGTCAAAGTGCAGTATTATTGGGAGAGTGCTCAATAAAATATAGAGCTATTATATAATATAATAAAATATAAATATATAAAGGTTTTATATATTTAATGACATAGGAACAGTCACGACCAATGGTTTCATGCATGCGTAACCGCAAAGAGTCGTCAGGTGACGTTGGGGTTTTAAGTTTAAATGCAAGGAAAATCGGGAAAAAAAATCGAAAATTTCAAAGTTTTACAGACATAACATGTGTGTGCGCCTATGTGTGTGGGGTCGTACCCCAGCCAAAAAAAGACAGATTATATTTCTTTTATTAGAATAATAATACGCTTAAAATACTCTCAGTGATAATATATGCCCTAGAGAATAACCCAATTTCCAGTCCAATGAGCAGCAGAATGTTAAGTATGAAAGTTCAGCATTCGTGCTGAATGTGATATTTTTATTATCTAAATTCTCGATGTAACGGAGATATTTTGGATAACGGTGATAAATCCTAATCGTAATCTTACACTCCTTCTCAGATAAAATATCATTATGGACCGCTGTTACGACGGAAACACAACGGGTTGTTTATATATATATATTATATAATATATATATATATATATATATATATATAATGTGTGTCATAAAAGTATCGAGATTGAAGCTGTATTTACCAAGATATAAATGAACAATGAATGGACGTAATTTTTTTCAAAATACAAGTTGTGTCATAAAATGCGAGTTTGAAGCTGTATTTACCAAGATAGAAATGAACAATGAATGGAACGTTAGTTTTTTTTTTTCAAAAATACAAAGTGTCATAAAAGTGCCGAGTTTGAAGCTGTATTTCCGAGATAGAAATGAACAATGAATGGAACGTTATTTTTTCCAAAATACAACGTGTGTCATAAAAGTGCAGAGTTTGAAGCTGTATTTACCGATATAGAAATGAACAATGAATGGAACGTTATTTTCTTTCAGAATACAAGGTGTGTCATAAAAGTGCCGAGTTTGAAGCTGTATTTACCGAGATAGAAATGAAATGAATGGAACATTAATTTTTCAGAATACAAGTGTGCCATAAATTGCAGAGTTTGAAGCTGTATTTACCAAGATAGAAATGAACAATGAATGGAACGTTAATTTTTTTTAAATACAAAGTGTGTCATAAAAGTGCCGTGTTTGAAGTTGTATTTACCAAGATAAAAATGAACAATGAATGGAACGTTAATTATTTCAGAATACAAGGTGTGTCAAAAATTACCTTTAATTTGAATACTTTTTTTGACACACCTTCACTTTCCCATGACTCATCCAAATATCTAGCACCATTCCCTTCCTACCCTCCCAAGCCAATCCCCCCACTAAATCTATTTTAAATTTAAACCCTGAAAATATTCTGTAACAACCATAGTTATCCCCTGCCTGATACTGCTGCATTTTGCAGTTGAAATAAATATTACAGGAAGCAAATTTAAGTTTTTAAAGTTTCATTTATTCACTCTGTATATATTATTATATATATTATATATATATATATATATATATTATATAAGGTAGCGTGAGCATGGAGTTAACGGAACCTGGTTATCCTTTTGCCACTTGGCCTGAAAATTGCATAGACAAGAAACTGTCTGTAACCAGAAGTGGATGATTCCATGTCAACGTTACCTTAACTTAGATATAATGTTTTATCCATAATACTGACCATTGTTTACTTATAGATATAGTATCCAATTATATATATATATATATATATGTGTGTGATGGTTGTGTGTAAGTGGTGTGTGTGTGGTGTGATGTGTGTGTTGTGTGTTATAGTGTTTGGTGTGATGAGAGAGATTGAGGATTACTGATCGCATTTAGCAGTCATAGATAACAAGAATAGAAAGAAAAGAAAGTATTTAGGAATTGACAGATATAAAAGCGAAAGAAAGAAATACTAATAGAATAAAAAGAAATATCTTAATATAAGAAATAGATAGAGAAGAAAGAAGAAAGAAGAAAGCAAAGAGAATACAAGAAAGAAAATGAATGTATTAAGAGAAATTCAATGTTCGTTGTTGTTTACAAATATATTTTAGTTTTTATGTTAAGTTCATTAATATTTCTTGCAGCGGCCAAAATCTAGGCCTTTCCTCTTGTAATCTATTTCATTTATTGAAGATTACAAAAAAGAATGTTTTTTTTTAATTCGACGCATGCGCAGATAACCGTTTATATTCAGCGGTGATAAGACACTGTCCCTACAATATCAATCCTCTTAAAGAGGATCGAAACCTGCACCAACAATCGGATTTTTGGCAGAAAAGGAAGTTTCAGAAGACTTCCAAAACAATAAACCCTTTGAGTCTTCGACTAAATTCAGTATTCACAACACGGCAAAGATGGAGTTTTTGAACGTTCGAATTCACTCATTTTTTTCGCTGAATTTTTGACACATGGCCTAGTGGATAAAGGAGTTGGTGGAGAAAGGAAGAAAAAGAGTAAATAAATGAATAAAGAAAGAAAGAAGGAAGGAAAAGTGTAAAGAAAGAAAGAAGAAAATAGCAAGAATAAAGAAAGAAAGAAAGAAAGAAAAGAAAGAAAGAGGAAAGGAATTAAAAATGGAAAAAGAAAGAAAGAAAGAATAAGTGTAAAGAAAGAAAGAATAGAAATACGAAAGAAAGAAAGAAAGAAAGAAAGAAAGAAAGAGAAAGGAATTAAAAATGGAAAAGAAAGAAAGAAAGAATAAGTGTAAAGAAAGAAAGAAATAGAAATAAGAAAGAAAGAAAGAAAGAGATAAAGAAATATAAAGAGGGATGTACAACTGGAACACATAGCGTAGTGGATAAAGGCGTTGGGGTTAAGACAGTTCTAAGTGACAGTTATCTCCAGGATGCAGGTTCAATCCTGGTCAGGGGCAACAATAACTTAGAATAATAATTAACACAGCTTAACACCTCTACCCCAGCTATGGGTAAAGCTAGGGGAACCTTAGTATAGAAAAGTTGACGCTACAATGTCATTCCTTTTAAAAGATCAATATGAAAACAAACAAAAAACTAGAGTAAATAAATGAATAAAGAAAGAAAGAAGGAAAGAAAAGTGTAAAGAAACAAAGAAGAAAATAGAAAGAGTAAAGAAAGAGAGACAGAAGGAAAGAAACAGGAAAGGAATTAAAAACAGAAAAGAAAGAAAGAAGAATAAGTGTAAAGAAAGAAATAGAAATACGAAAGAAAGAAAGAAACAATTCAAAGAAAGAAAAAGAGAAAGAAAGAAAGAAATAGAAAGTGTAAAGAAAGAGATAAAGAAATATAAAGAGTGATGTACAATTGGAACACAAAAACGTAGTGGATAAAGGCGTTGGGGTTAAGACAGTTCTAAGTGACAGTTATCTCTAGACTGCAGGTTCAATCCTGGTCAGGGGCAGCAGTAACATAGAATAATAATTAACACAGCTTAAACCTCTACCCCAGCTAAGGTTAGCAGAATTAGAACAGGATACCCCCGTGGATTGAATAAAGAGCTGGGTTCAAAGTTTTGTGAGGGCTCCCGATTACGACTAGAAGGTTCCCGAGTCCGAGAAGGTTCCCTTTTTTGACATTAATAGACGGGCTTTTTCTCACCACGTGTCGGTTTTGGTCACGTGACAGGGTGAACTAAAAAATCTCCCCCCCCCTTTTTTTCCCCCAGCACGACAGATATGTGCCTTTTCGCTTCCTCAGCAGCTGTGCACATGGCTGCCTGCTTTTATTTTTGTTTTTTTGACCTCCTGAAAAATAGTACTGTATTTACACAAAGTCCTCTACACGGATCTAGCAACATGGAAGATGGATTTGTTGTTTGTTCGGTGGGTTGAATTTTACGGCATGGGAAATAAAATTATACCATAATTTATGTTACTTTGTACGCGATAAAAATTTCGTTCGAATCCAATACAAACAGAACCGGAATGGGGTCTATATTAGACAAACTAATCAATACCATACAACATAATCCCCAATAATGCTAACACATCGTTAAAACCAATAACTAAAAAATATAAATAAAAAATACACGATATGTATCACTTCCTAACCGTTAGGCATGACATAACCCCAGACGGGTTGATATGCCGTGAAAATCAATAAACAAACAAACAAACAACCCTTATACCGAAGACGTTTTGTTTTATTCATTCTTGGTTGATATTTATTTTTTTAAACTCTGTTTTTTAAAGACATTTTCGAAACCCGTTTATTTCCTATTCAACCCATAGATAGGACCCTAACAGGTACTACCACTCTGCATCAGAATGGACCTGTGAGTTAGGGGTTAGTTTTATAATTTAAAAAATATCTAAAAAATCGTCTATTAAAACAACCGGATATTGACGGTGTAAATGAAAAACATGTCCTTTCTTAATCGAGATCAAAAAGGGGTGCCTAAAGGTAAGAAAAGAAGAAAAAAAGAGGCCACGCAACCCCATTCCGGTTCTGTTTGTATTGGATTCGAACGAAAGTTTTATCCGGTACAAAGTAACATTCGCTCAGTCGACTGCACCTCTACAGAGAGGTAAGACTCCGCCAATGGGGCCACTTGTTGGCCGTGGGTAGCGACCCGTGATGCTTAAGGATGGAACCCAGGTGACTGAGCAATCCATGACATGCAACACTCCACTTTGGTCCTTACTTGGGCTTGACGGTCGGTCGGAGAGGCCGCCTCTGATTAATCCTAGCACCTATATGATTGTCCCAACCCTATTGCCCTTATGGCTAGCCCCAACCCTTTTTATTATATGGGTGATAGAAAGCTGTGATTGAGGGTCACCATGTCCTGGGAATAACGTTAAACTCTATCTGATGGTGACGTTTCAGTTCTGGAGGTTTGGGGAATGTGGAGCACCACTTCATCCTCATTGATCCCAGGATGTCTCTGACCCTGAGTGGTAGTACCTTTTAGGTTTAAATAGAAAAATGTGTTTATAAAAACAATTAGCAGCTGAGATCGGTTTTACAGTATTACTGCATCCACCATACTCACCAGACCTGCCCCCTTCAGACTATTATCTGTTTTCTCCTATGAAAAACTCACTTTGGTGGGAAAACGCTGGAGAAGTTAACAGTGATTTGGAAAACTGGTTCGCTTCAAAATCTGTAGAATTCTAGGACCATATGACCTTTAGGCACCCCTTTTTTTCATTTACACCGTCAAAATCCGGTTGTTTGTTATGTGTTAGGGTTAGGAGTTAGGGTTAGGGTTAAGGGTTAGTTTTATAATTTAAAAAAAACCCTCTTAATATCGTCTGTTAACAAACCACCGGATTTTGACGGTGTAAATAAAAAAAAATGTCCTTATGTATCGAGATCGCAAAAGGGGTACCTAAAGGTCATATGTTACGAATTCTATGCAAACGGCATAAAGTAAAGTAAAAAGTAAAGTCGTCGGGGCGGCCTAATGTCGGTATGAACCATGCAGCGAGGGAGTCTATCCCCTTTTCAATAGCGCTAGACCAAGGAGATTGCTTTTGCGTCCGAGGTGGAGCGCTACACCTACCATCAGCTCTTTACTTTACCGCACAGATCCCTGTGCTACTCATATGCTGAGTTGGCGAGGGACGGTATCGAACTAGGAACCTTGTGGTTTCTAGACGAACGCTCTACCGACTGAGATAACCCGGCCATGAAACAACTTCCAAAATGTTGGCAATGATGTGTGGATCATAAGGGATACTATTTTCAACCTTTTAGAGACATTGGCAAATGATGTTGTCATGACAAACGATAACACCGCTAGACTTTGGAAAGCTTTATTCTACTTAGTATAATTGGTACACTTATTAAAAGTTTATATAGTCTAGAATTCCCTAGAGAGTTCTCCAAAGGGGAGGTAAATCATAAAATAGGGAGCTAACTATCAATTAGAGATTACAGATGTTTTTTTTATATTCCTCAATTTGCATGCTGTCTTTATTGGTTAAATAAATACTATATTTTGTATCGGGCAAGACTTTCGTTCCAATCCTATAATTACCGTTTCACTTTCGGCATCCAGTGTAAAAATGAGAGATCACTTTGCCGCCTTGGATGAGTTCTTAGGCAACATGTTCGGCGTTGGCCAGATTCGGAGAGAATGGAATTTCCCGTAGCGTGATCAATGAGTGAACGGGGCAACGGTTTGCCACTCAACGGGATAAGCCGAGTCCGTGGGTGTGTGCTGTCAAATTAATCACTGAAACAGACGCTACAAGCTCGTGGGGCCCCAGGCTGCGGCGTTCCTTCGTCGCGCATGCGCACACGGCCGCTCACAGTCACTTGTTACCAAAAGCGATGTCAATCCTCTTAAAGGGAATTGATTCCTGGCGGATTTTTCCTGATAAGATTTTCGCATTGTTTCGCCCGCCATTTGTATAATGGAATCGTAGTTCCTTTATCTTTTCAAAGAAATATTTCTCTGCCAATATATTCTCCGAGAATTCCATATGTCCAACATCGCTGCCTGTTCCAGGAATTTTTTTAAAAGGTTATTACTACAATAAGACTCACGTAGAAAATGTTTGAATACTCATCAAGAATGAATAAAACAAAATTGTTTCGACGTAAAATAATCAAAAAGAGGATGACATGCCGTAAAATCCAAAGAAAAAATGAATACCCATCAACAATGAATAAACCAAAATTCTTGTTATAAAATAACCCAACATAGGGTTGGACAGGCCGTAAAATCCGCCAAAAATGAATACCCATTAAGATGAATAAAAACAAAATCCTTCGAACGTTTAAAATAACCAAAAGGGTTGACATGCCGTAAAATCCAAAGAAAAATGAATACCCATCAACAATGAAATAAAACAAAAATTGTCTTTCAGCAAAAAATAACTCAGCAGGGTTGGCATGCCCTAAAATCCAACCGACCAACCAACCATATGGCCAAACCAGATTGCTCTCTCTCTCACGATAGTTGTGAAATATAGCAATTATAAATACAAATTAAGACTTCACCAATATCGTAATAAGCAACTGCAATTTCACTTACTTGTGGCTGGTGACCCACTCAGCAATTAGTCGGCCAACACAAAGTGTGTCCATGTCCATGTCTTTCTTCCAGGATTTGTTCAGGATCATACGCAGTATCCACCGTTACCAGCCATTACACTTTTTCTGGTCGCCACCACTGGGGCAATCCCTATCGGTGTGAGACGAAACCTGTCTGCGCCCAGCACCTTCAATGGCACGATGTCTAAGAACCCCAAACGTTGTGATATTCTGTGCTGGCCGAATGAGGGCACGAGTCAGAAAACAGGTTCACAAGGATTAAAAACAAACAAACAACAACTACAAGTTGTTTGTAAACAGACGCGGATGGAAGAAGAGGGTCTGTGGATACTTTAGAAATCTATCTCAACTGCTGGCTACTGACTTCACCTCTTGTGGATTCGGAGCTAACTACTGCTACCGACGTTAACACCTCTTAGGGCCCGGGGCTGAACTGCTGGCTATCTCTACCGGCGACCTTAACACCTCAACGGCCCGGGTTCTAACTGACTTAGTGCTCGAGTTTAGCTGTATTTATGTTAAACTCTCCTCCCCCACCATCTCTCCGGACCACACAGATGGCCAGTCGTGAATCCAATCGCCGACTTCTAGTCGTCATTAACCCTTAAAAATTAAAGTAATTAAAATCATTTTTTCCAGAACGTAGTGTTCTTTCAATACGCCGACCATTAATTTTTTCAAAAAGAGAATTTTCTCAAAAAATCCTTTTTGCTTTTAATACCTGGGTGCATAAATATTATCAATAAGTGGCCTAACTTCATGGTGGTCGCACAAGCGTCACTTAAACTTTTACGGCCTTGGATTTCGTAAAAAGGTCAACCACCCACCCCTATTTACTTTGCCTGGCTTTAAACCTATTCTCTTTTTATTCATTATTTATTATTTATTTATTTCTGACCATGTTCGTCTTCAATCATAGTATCACATCGGCTATTGGTAGTTACTCTAGAGATGCCATTAACTATCCAAACAGAACTGATAAATGTTTTTTGCTGGTCGGCCAATACTGATGTGTCCATGTATAGAAGTTCAGAGACGAACATTATTCATGAATTTGTCCTTACTTCTCCAGCAGTTTTCAGTATGTTTTGCTTTTCTTATTTGAGTGTGTTAAGGGTTTAAATGCCATCCTTGGCCAGTTGAAAAGGGCTTAAGTAAGTAAGTCCTGAGTTATGGAATCCTTTGGTAAGTGCATAAGTCCTATCCTGCGAATAAGTCCTATCCAGCGTATTGTTAAAGGTCCAGTGATACAATCCTATGTCCGTCGTCCACGAAGGTTCATAGCAGTTGTGCGTAGTGTGACTAGAACAGCCGGTATAAATACTATATCAGCAGCAGAGTACTGCCAGTGATTGGCCAAGAGGTTGATCACATGGTTCTCGGTGAGTCTATAAATAAAAGTGAATATCTAGCACACGCCTTATATATAAAAAAAATCCCAAGAGAGTGGTTTTTGTGATGAGAGATAAGTTACTGCACATATTCTTTTTTGTGAGGGGAGGGGTTAGAGGCTATTCTTATGATTTGTTCAAGACATATATCTCCCCCCCCCCCAATTCGAGTTTTATTCTTTGTACAGTTGTGACATATGCAAACCCCTCCCTGGATATATTCAAAGAAAATCACAATAAGATCGGCCGAAAACGAAAGCGGTAAGCAGTCAACCCAAATACACACTCCTTTCCATTGTCAAGAAAGAACATCTCACTTTTTCTCTCCCTCGCCTATCCTGCCCGTGAAGTGATCTGCCGTCTGTATCTACCCATGGCTATCTCTCTCTCCTTAACTCCTCTTTCTACGAGAGTTCTATAAATGTTTGCTGTGAAAATAAGAAAGAATGTCGATTTAATTGTTAAAACGTGTTTGTCGTCTGTCTCTATCGTTGTCACACATATATCCGTTTGGCCCTGAACCAGGAGAAAAACATTTTTTTTGCAACGTGCCGGGTAATATTGTGATTGCCCCTTGTATCAAGAGTATTTTCGGTGCGATAAATACGCAATGGAAGTGCTATTTCTATTCCGAACGTAATTGTGGACGTCGTTCGGGATATAGCAAACTCCTACTCGTAACACAGCCAGTAATTGTTTTACATTTAACATGCCACTTAAGCTATTTAATCTTCGGCCTATAAGTAAATATATCAAACGTTGTAATATTTATATTATTATACGGTGGTATATTCACAGGTCATGCTAGTTTTAGATTAGTGTTGGGTGGTAGTACCTGTTATGGTCTCACTATGGGTCAAATAGATCTGTTTGCAAGTTAATCAAAATATTCCAAGTCGTATCAATACTTCTGTTGGCTGCATCACTTTGACTCTAACAAAGCGCATGAGGAAAAAAACAAGGATGCTGCGTGCTGTCTTGAACAAATCCTGGAAGTAGCAACCCACACACAAAAAATGGCTGTACGGCTATCACCCAAACTATCCATTCGCTCTGAATCTATCTCTTAGTTAACTCTTAACGTCCTATTCCACATCATTCCACCTGGCCGGAAGTCGCATTCGTTTTCATAATCTGCCCCAAATGATTGCCTTTGTTTAAATGTAATATTAAACATATTTAGAAGTCTTTATTTTAAAGGAAATAACAGGTAACTTTAAAGAAAAAGCCATTTTTAGCCATTTATTGATAAATCCTTATAGGAATGGGGCTCTGGACTTTGTTTAAATGTAATATTAAACATATTTAGAAGTCTTTATTCTAAGGGAAATAACAGGTAACTTTAAATGAAAAAGCCATTTTTTAGCCATTTATTGATAAATCCTTATAGGAATGGGGCTCTGGACTTTGTTTAAATGTAATATTAAACATTTAGAAGTTTTATTTTAAGGGAAATAAACAGGTAACTTTAAATAAAAGGCCATTTCTTGCATTTTTGATAAATCCCATAGGAATGGACTCTGTACCTAGAAAATTCCCAACAGGATGTTAGAGTTAATCGATACACGTGAAGTTTAATGATAAATCTAGCAAGTAAGAAAGTCTCCGATGATCGAAGACACATTTCCAAGAAGTGATCAACATTTTCGATGTAATGTACACAGCATATCGTCTACTTAAATCGAGCGACTGACACAAAAGAAAGAAACATGGACGATATTGTAATACAAGACAAAACGTCTGAAAGGAATGTAAATAATGTTTATAAATGAAGTTAATAGTTTTCATGTAAAGTCTTTGCTTTCAGGAATATAATCCCAATGTTAAACAAACTTCGATGGTTGCACTTGTCATTCCAGATTTGATTTGGCGAGGGGGTGGGGTGGGGGGGCGAGGGTGCTGTCAAAATCCTTCCAGATTCTCTGGCTCCATTTGTTAAACTTACAGAATCTAACAATGGTGTCAGTTTGTAAGATTATTTCATTAAGAGACAACAAATAAAATCTCATGTTAAAATCGATTGAGTTTTGTCTTTTTTTTTTCAGCATTAAGCTGGGAAATATCTATATTCGAGAAGCGGCTACCCAGCGTCGCCTGGGTAGAGGTTGGGGGGTAGAAAAGAGTTAGTCTCGCATTACTGAATAACGAGTTGGATCCTCGCAGGATGACCCATTAAAATCCCCTATGTAAAATAAAAGAGCTTGGGTTGATTCAGCCACTATGCAAATAAAAATTAATGCCTTACTATTTAAAATCTAAATGCAAAAGAAATTCTATGCTGTTATCATTTAAATTTTATTTTTTTAAATTATCTTCACAAATATAGATCAAATCTTCATAATTTTTGCTTAAAAACCAAGCCCTGGTGATATTTAATGTGTATATATATTTACTTTCTCGTTAATTGTTTTATTTTCGAAGTTTCCTCTGGACATACACATAAACACAGCTGCCTTTTATATATGTATTGATAGATTAATACTTTTGTTATAATCGTCGTAGTAAATGGACACAGCGAACCGAGTTCAAATCTTGGACGAGATTTTTTCATTTCACGTAGCCCTAATTCCCTTTGGTTGGTTGGTTGGTTGGCTGGCTGGTTGGTACTAATGCAGAATAACGCGCAAGAGAAAATATCATTAGACAACGCCCTACAAGAAAGCAGTTATACTGCCACTTACCAACGTATCACACAGACCATCCGAATGAGCTGAATAAATGGAAAAACAGCACGTGGGAACACCAGTACGGGCCCCCAGCAAATACCTACATTGACCAGTTCTGCACGGATACGGGATACTGCGCAGACGACCCCTCAACAGTGATGAATGATAGGGACGGTTGGCGAGAAGTTGTCATGGTTATCTGTGGATGATGATGAATGGTGATGATGATGATGATGATGTGTAAAAAGCATTACATTTTACGGAAATACCAGAAACTATTGAGACGCTAGGTTTAGGGTAAGGGCTAGGGTTAGTGTTAGGTTAGGGTTGGTTACTTCGGGAATTTCCGTAATCTAATCCTATTTATACGTAAAAAGCGTTTCGAATGATATTATCTCTTGCGCGCTTTTCTGCACTTGTACCGGTTGGTTATTTTGTTTTACGGCGTATCAACTCTTCTTGGGTTAATTGATGCTGAATCAAGTTGTTTTTGATGAACATAGCGGTCACCCAATTAAGTATTGAACACAACCTTCACAGCTTAACTTCAGTGATCGATCGGTAACTGATGCTTCCACTTGATGAGGCCGTAATAATACCCTTCGGAAAGATATGAATCCAATTATTCCCCCCCTAGATATGGGGAAAATAGTAGGGCAGACTGAGTTCTTTAATTTTGCCATGACATCTGATCTAGGAGAAAGAACACTGTGAATTTAAATGTATCAAACATCGCTTAAAATTGAGGTTGTGTCACACACACCCACACACACACACACACACACACACACCACACACACACACACACACTCACACTCACACTCTTAATTGGGCCTTTGGCCTAACAATGACACTTATTTTGAAGTATTTGACGCACGGGCATATAAGACACCCTACCCCCATTTCAGCAGGTCAGATTCAGGAAAAAGGGTTTTTAGTGCATTTAAGCATATATTGTTAAAAGACTAGCTGTGCATTACAGAAGCAAAAACATAGCTGTATAAAAGCAATTTGACAGTACAGGCAAGCAATAAGCATACACAAGACATCTCAATAGCAGGAAATGATGATAATAATAAAATGAATAATAAAACTTCAAACTTCACCAAAGACGCAGGGCAATTTTTTGAGCAAAAATTTTTGGGGAAAAAAGTGCGTCTTATACGCCGTCTGATATATCCGGGTTAAGAGATATATTATGAAGTTGGTATTTGGTATATTATTGCAGTAGTAGCTGGTGTGTCGAATAGCAGTACGTCTTCCGAGCAGTCGTGGTGTGTATTCTGACTGGTAGGCGAGTAAGCTTAGACTTGTAGGCTTAGGGGTATTTACATGTACCCACTTGTAAGCGATGCGGCACAAGACCATTTTACGTGGGCCCACCCACAAGCCGAGACTCATGGGTGGTAGGTAGAAAAATTGCGTCGATCCCGTTGGCATTGCCCCTCAAGGGGGCGCCTGGGATCGACGCTATTAATTAAACACAACCTGTCCAGGGCCAAAGCTCACTGGATGTAGGCTTAGGCGCAGGATGGTATGGTATGATATATTGGGCTACGGCCTCTAGTTGAAAAATAGGATACACTGAGACTCAAAAATATATATATATATATATATATAATATATATATATATGTCAGCCATAGACACCGTGTTTCGACGTTTTACGTCTCATCAGTGTGGCTAGACACAATAACTAACTCCGAGCAGAAGCAAACCCCGACTGACTTTACGCCTGTCCGATCCGTTAATCTCTATGCTATTACTAACTGCCGTTTAAGGAGCGGTGTTTTAACTGTTTCAAATACATACATCTGCGTATATACTTTACGATCATCAGAGCATCACATCAATATATATATATAATATATATATATATATATATATATATATATATATATATATATGATCTCAAATAGATTTGGTCGAAATAAATTTATTATGAATAACGGTGTTGAGTTTTCCTTCCTTTCAAAGATAAATATTGCTCTGTATATAATCTTAAAAATTATCATACATTGAGCTTTCTGTAGTGATTTAAAGATTCACTGTATTTGTCATACAATAATAATACGGTGTGTCTTATAAATCACATATAGAATCATCCCTTACTACCAAGTTTTGCATACCTCACAATATATATATATATAATATATATATATATATATATATATGAGGAAGAATGAATAAAGGAAAGAAAGAACACAATGGATAATAATTTTTACACAGATGAATTGACCGAAACACATGTGTAAGTGATATTGATTAAATTAATCTTCTATTATCCATTCTGTTCTTTCTTTTCTTTATTCATTCTTCCTCATATTGTCGGATTCATTTCCAATTTCCATTTTTACACACACACAAACACACACACAACACACATATATATATATATATAATATATATTAATATCCACAGACACAGTGTTTCGACGCATCACGTCTCCTCCGGTCGCGATCGAAATCCGACCGATTTTTCATCAGTTCTTAACCACTAGACCATTAAGCACCTAAAAGCAGGAGGTAGAATTAACTGATTAATACAAAACATAGGTATATATGCCACGGGCGCCAGAGAGCTCACACCCGTTTTATACGAGTGTCTTGAAATTGAAGAGTAATTCGCGATCGTCAGCTAAATTCCCTTCAGAGAGCTCAGCCAACCAAGGATTGGGAACAAACATATACATATATAAGTGTGTGTGTGTATGTGTGTGTATGTATGTGTGTTTAGAGTGTACGCATACTTGAGCGCAAATGCGTACACGTAAAATCAATAAAATTGCATGATGAAAATTGATTTTTAACGTGAAAGCGAAAGTGAAAGTGAAACAAATGCCACGTCTGTTTTTTTTTTGTTTTTTGTTTTTTTTTCTCCCGCGCTTTGCCCAATGAGACCTTCAGAAATCGAAGTAGATGACAAAATCTGAAATGTTGAAGAGATTTAAAAATAAAAAATAAAAAAATAAAAAAAGACAAAAGGTAAAAACAAAAACAAAAAAAAACAAACAAATAAAAAACAAAAGAAGTCGCGTCAAGCATGAATGGAAAAAAAACAAAAGAAAAGAAAAAAAAAAAAAAAGAAACAAAGAAAAACAAGAAAAAAATGAAATTATCTCGCTTACAATGGCAGCCAAATAGTCATAAAGTTTGGCATTTTTCTAATTTGATCGTTTCGCAATGTTTTTAAAAAAAAATTTGATTTGATTTTATCAAGCACACATACACACACATACACAGTCACGCATTCACATTCATGCTATATATATATATATATATATATATTATATATATATATATAATATATATATAATATATATCATATATATATATATATATTCATATTATATATATATATATATATATATCATATATATAATATATATATATATATATATTATAAATATAATATATATATATGATAAAAAAATGAGTAAAGAAAAGAAATGTAGATGGACATTTTCTTTACTCATTTTTCCTTCATATTGTCGGATTCAATTCCCTATTCATGTTTCAACAATTGTATAACTACCTAGCTAATTATAATATCTATATATATTATAATACAGTATGACCACGAAACATCACTATGATCCGTACTATTCGTAACCCAATATATAGAGGACGGAACCTTCACGAAATGAGGGAGAAAGACTATCCTCTCACGGAATGACGGATGAGAGACAGAGAGAAATTTATCATCAGGCTAATACAGCACTCTTTCATACATTACCAGAGATGCCGTTAATGGGACATTGTCCGACGTATTCGCTATTAAGACACACACACAACCTACAACCAGTGGCAAAACACAACCACATAATACATAAAACAGATTGTGATAACTCCCCCCTTTCTCTCTCTTTCTCTCTCTCTCATCTCACACCACACACACACACACACACACAACAGCCACTCAGCAACCACAAACACACTCACACACACACACCACATTATATATTAACCATATAATATTATATACATATTAATATATATATATTTAAAAGAGATGTATAAAATTGGCCGTAAGTATACCCACCCAACCCTATATATTACCATAAAAAATATATACATAATAAAAAATACACCACACACCAACACCACACCAATATATAATGTATGTTGTCGTGGTGTGTGTGCTTGTATTGG
>CM042157.1:34041512-34043910 GCA_023376005.1 Doryteuthis pealeii | reverse complement strand
ATACAAAAAAAAAAAAAAAGTAATGTTTTCTTTGTTTTTTTTTTTGATCCCCACTCACCGAGAAGCTAAAACGCGGGAGCCTTCGTTCATTTCAAGGTGTGAATGTTTTTATCGCGACCCACACTTTCTAAAAATAATGTTGGGCACGTAGTTTCAACACCATGTAAATAAACCAAAAATTTTTTTTTTAAGAAGGAAAATATTTTAGAAAAAGGATATATGTCAATTTCGTGAGAATAATTTTAGGATTAAAAAAAAATACGTAGGAAATAGACAAATGAATTGGTCGGCGCCAATTAATTAAAACAACACCAACAACAGATTTCTGTAATTTGGCGCCAAAAAACTACTTTAAACAATTCTTTGCCACGCTTATATAGTTATTTATTAAGCTTAACTTAGATGTGGCACAAGGCCAGAAGTATGGGGCGCCCAGTGAGAATCGAACTCATTAATAATTGTCGGTTAATCTAACTTGCTAAACATTACACCACGTGAGGTGCCCGGTTATTTACTAAGCTTAACTTAGATGTGGCACAAGGCCAGAACTTTGGGGCGCCCAATGAGAATCGAACTCATTAACAATTGTCAGTGAATCTAACTTGCTAACCATTACACCACCTAAGGTGCCCCTTCCCCCAATCATTTACCCTACGGGTAGGCTTTGACACAGGCCATTTGATACAAAGAGGATCGAACTCGCATTTTGCTAGTAACGGATCTGCAAGACCAGCTTGCTAACCATTACACCATGACGTGACGCTGGCCACGCTTACATAGCTTCTATTAGAGTCGTAGGAAATGGACTCGTGGATCAGAGTTCAAATCCTGAACGAAGCTGGTTGCATATCATATGGTACTAATACCCTTGAGAAAGGTATGAATCTAACCATTCTCCCTCTGACTAATGGGCAAATAGTAGGACAGGCTGAGCTTTTTAACCTTGGTTAGGCAACCAGTCTAGGAGAAGGAAAACTTTGAATTCAAACATCTTAAATTCCGCTTGAAAATTGACCTTGTGTCACATTCTACCCGTGCAGTGGGGTTGGTATATATATATATATATATATATATATATATATGTGTGTGTGTGTGTGTGTGTGTGTGTGTATTCAACAGTTTGTGACCCCGGTACTCTCTCTCTCTCTCTCTCTCTCTCTCTCTCTCTCTCTCTTCCTTTTTCTTTCTTTCTTTCTCGCTTTTTTTCTCTTTCTTTCTTTCTCTTTCTCTCTCTTTCTCTCCCTCTTTCTTTCCTTCTTTCTATTTCTTCTCTGTCTCTGTCTCTCTTTCATTTTCTTTTTCTTTTTCTTTTTCATTTACCTATTAACAATCCTATCTTAACCCATTCTTTGCCACGCTTATATAGCCTTCATTACATTGTTAACGCTAATACCCTTGGGAAAGGTATGCATCCTACTAACCCTCCATCTATGGGTAAATAGTAGGGCAGACTGGGCTCTTTAACCTTGGTTAGGCAACCGGTCTAGGAGAAGGAAAACTCTGAATGCAAACCTGTTGAACTCCGCTTAAGAAATTGACCTGGTGTCACATCCTGCTTGTGCGGAGGTGTTGGTAAATATATATATATAGCCTTCATTAAATACCTATCGACTGGGGCTGTAAAATACGCTGAAGCACCTCTGAAGAAGAGTAAGACCCCCCTCCCCCCAATGCTGCAACCTGTTGGTGGTGTGTGGCCACCTGGGATGCTTAAAGGTGAAAACCCGGTGGCTGATCAGTCCAATACTCTACTTTGGTCCTTACTTAGGCTAGACGGGGGGGGGGGTAAGATGTTTTATAAATTATTTTCAACATCAAAAAATTGTTAAAAAATTAAAAGAATTTTTTTTTTAAATCTTCAAAACAGCATGGGTTCAGTTATTTTCAACAAAATGTGTTTGAGCTCAGTCGGTAGAGCGTTCGGCTAGGAATAGCAAGGTTCTTGGTTCGATACCGGCCCTCACCAACTCAGCGTATGAGTAGCACTGGGATCTATGCGGTAAAGTACGGAGCTGATGGTAGGTTTGGCACTCCACCACAGACGTCAAAACAAACTCCATGGTCTAGCGCTAGTGAAAAGAGATCCTTCGCTGTCTGGCTTATACCGACTTTAGCCCACTCCACCAACTTTACTTACTTTTACACACACACACACACACACACACACACACATATATATATATATATATATAATATATTTGAGAAGTAAAATGTTCCAAAAAACGGTGATAGATGTTTTTAAATGAGTGGATTACACATTTCCAACTCAAGTCAAAACATCCACCACCGTTTGAACAAAAGTCTCTCTTTCTTTCTATTATATTGTCCCGGGAAATGTTTTACATAAACCGAAACGTTTAAACGTCGACATCAACATTTTTGAAACACTTTGTTTTTC
>CM042157.1:34029012-34039012 GCA_023376005.1 Doryteuthis pealeii | reverse complement strand
ATATATATATATATATATATATAATAGATCTGGTTGTTTGGCTGGTTGGTTCGATTTTACTGCACGTCTATCCTTGGATTATTTTATGCTAAAGACGTTTTGTTTAATTCATTCGTGAGTATTTTCTTTTGAAGATGTTAGTCTGAGAGTGAGCGTAATTCGGCAACTGGAGTTCGAACTCATTTACAAAGATGTTACAGTTCACCACGTTAGCCACTACGCTACGGGGACTTCCTCAGTGCTGATTGGTTGATTGGTTGGCTGGTTGGTTGGTTGGTTGGTTGGTTGTTTTTTTATGACATGTCAACCCTTGTTGGGTTATTTTATGTCGAAGACGTTTCGTTTTTTCCTGCTTGTTGGGTGTTCAATTTTTTTCAAGCTGAATTTATAAACAATTACATTTTATATTCCTTTTTTTTCCTTTTAGAAGTCCGTCGCAGACGACGTGACGTCACTAAATGCTGTGGCTAGTAAGCCAATTCTGGACTTGCAATGCGGTCACACACATTGCAAGGGAAATTCCCATATGCAATTGGTGGTTTCAGACGACGAAGACGTTCCCGCTCTGCAGCACTGTTAATCTCGATATTGAGCCGCTCAGCTCCTGTGCGGTACGTGTTTTGCCAACCCTGTCTGTTGGAGGCCAGATTTTCCAGGCTTGAAGGGGTGGTAGCGCATTTTTTCAGTGTCGTTTTCATATGGTCTTTGAACAGCTTTTGGGGGCCTCATGTCCTTCGCGTGTCTTCTGCGAGTTCACCATGAAGTATTTTACTGTCTACAGGCATGTAATTTTTATACAAACGAGACAAAACGTGACCCGTTCGGTCACCCATTGAGCTCTGGGTAGATAATTTAGATTAGGGAAAAGTGAGTTTGCAAAGCGAATTAAATAAATAAATAATAAATAAATACAATCAGACAAAACATTAAAATCATTTTGTAAGATTTTCAATAAAGGTTTAACCTAATCCAAGCTACGGGTTGCTGCTTTTGAAATGTAACATAGAAATACATTTCAAACTCTCTCTCTCTCTCTCTCTCTCTCTCTCTCTCTCTCTCTCTCTCTTCTCTCTCTCTCTCTCTCTCTGCTCTCCCAGATAAACTGACATTACGAGGAGGTAATCAAGAGATACGTAGAGAGGGGGAAAGTGATAGGCAGAATGTAAAGTGAGGGACGAGTCAGTTTTTGATTTAATTGCAAATTACGACTAATTAGAATGAATTAAATGGATTTCTTTCAAACATAACACAATCCTAAAAGTAAGGAATAATTTAGTATAACTTTCATGTCATTAAACTAAATAGTAAAAACAGCCTTTAGGTAAAAAAAGTTGATTCGTTCAGCTTTAGTATAATAATAGATATAAGACTTACACACTATTTTATACTCAAACAAGAGTATTTTATACTCCAAGAGGCGCCTTCGCTGGCTTGGACCTGTCAGGAGAATGGAAAATGGCCGCATCGCAAAAGATCTTTTATACGGCGAATCAATAAAAGGCTCCCGATCGGTAGGCAGACCACGCCTACAATTTAAATATGTCTGCAGGAGAGACATGAGGATATGCCATATTGACAAAATCACACGGGAGGTTTGGTTAAAAAATAAAGCGGACTGGTACCTTAACGTTAAGCAAGGCACGGAGAAGAGTGGGGCGGAGAGGAGAGTAGCCTCGATAGCAAAGAGAGCCAGAAAGAGGGAGAAAAGACAGCAGTTCCAGAAAGCATCACAGTTTGTTTGCATTCAGTACACTAAAGACTGTCGCTCAGGAATTGGCCTGCAGAGTCACTTGCGTAGATACGGATAATTTATTTATTTATCTATTTTTATTATTTTTTGGACACTACGCCATCGTCCTTAGTGGACGGAAAGGTACTAACAACATATAAAACTTACGCACTCTTTTATATTCAAAACAAAAGGATCAACCCTTGTGTGAAACATGTCAACACCCTGCATTGTGAAACATTTTTTCGTTGAAAGGGAAATTTTTGCTCCTATCATAAAATAATAAATCTGGTTGGTAGATTGGTTGGATTTTATGGCATATCAACCTTTGTTGGGTTATTTTATGCCAAAGACGTTTTGTTTTGGTTCATTCGTTTTAGGTATTCAATTTTTTAAAAACTGAATTTATATACAAATACAAGATTTACGCACTCTTTTATACTCAAACAAAACGATCAACTACCGTGGGAAACTTGTCAAACACCATACACCGTCTCTAAATGATTCTAATAGAATTCGGAAATTTCGCTACTATCAGAAATACTTTTTCAACACACCTAGTATAAAAGATTTACTTGAAAATCTATTTCATGAAATTTTTGTTTGTTTGTTTGTTTTGTCTTGTTTTACGGCATATCAACCTCAGTGGGTCATTTAATGCCGATAAAGTTTTGAAATAAATCAATTCTAATGGATAATACAATTTTTTTTATAAATGCATTTTTCTATTTAACCCATAGATGGAACCCTAACAGGTACTACCACTCCAGGCCAGAGTGGACCAGGGAGCAATTGTGATGAAGGGATGCTCCACATTCCCCAAACCTCCAAAACTGGAACCTCACCATCAGATAGAGTTTAACGTCATTCCCAGGACATGTAGACCCGCAGCCACCGCCTTCTAGCACCCATATGATAAAAAGGGTTTGGGGCTTGCCATAAGGGCAATAGGGTTAGGAAAATCATATAGGTGCTAGGGATTGACGTGACCAGCCAATTGATCGGAGGGGGCCTCTCCGACTGCCCGTCTAGCCCAAGATAGGGCCAAAGTGGAGTATTGCATGTCATGAACTGCTCATCCACCTGGGCTCATGAAATTTTGTCCTTCTTGGGAGAAATAAGAATATACCGAAAATTATGAATCACATATAAAGTCGACGGGGTGGCCTAAAGTCGGTATCAGCCAGTCAGCGAGGGAGTATATCCCCTTTTCACTAGCGCTAGACCAAGGAGATTGTTTTTAGCATCTGAGGTGGAGCGTCACACTACCACCAGCTCCTTACTTTACCGCACAGCTCCCTGTGCTACTCATACGCTGAGTTGGCGGGGACCGGTACCTAACTAGGAACCTTGTAGTTTCTAGCCGAACGCTCTACCGACTGAGCTAACCCGTCCCCTGAATCTCATATAAAATACATATACAATACACCCAGGACGCTATCTACAAACATTCACCTGTAGAGGAAACTTAAGTACTAACTTTTGTTCACTCTCTAGGAATTTGTTTAAAAACAAAATGTTTACCTACAATCTATTCCGTTACCATATTTAAAAAGGTTAGATAACACACAAGGTTTATATGCCATTAAACAAAGCAAACAAATAAACCAAACAAACAAAATCAGTTTTTTAAACACATTCTTAAACTAATTTTCTATCTATCTATCTAACCGATAAATGGGGACGCTAACAGGTACTACCACTCCGGGTCTGGGTGTTTAAAGAAATAACATCAAATATCTTCTGCTAATCTGCACAAAAAATCCTCGTTTTCGTAACATCTAGCATAGAAATTGGTTTGAAAATTTATCAGTTTCAATATTTAAAACTAGAATTCAAATTGAAATATGCCTCCATCACCACCGACACCTAAGAAAGAAAGAAAGGATGAATGAAAAAAAAAAAGAAAAAAGGAAAGAAGGAAGAAAGGAAAGAATGAAGGAAGAAAGAAAGAATGAATGAAAGAAAGACAGAATGAATGAATGAATGAAAGACAGAAAAAAGATTGAATGAAAGAAATAAAGAAGGAAAGAAGGAAAGAAAGTATGAGAAATGTCGATATGTGAAAGAAAGAAAAAAAGAAAGAATGAATGAAAGAAAGGAAGGAAGGAAGAAAGAATGAATGAATGAATGTAAGAAGGAATGAATGAAAGAAAGAATGAATGATAAAAAAAGGAAGAAAGAAAGAAAACAAGAAGTAATGGAGAGTTAGGGAAAGTGAAGAAGAAAGAGAGGGAGTGAAAAGGGAAGGACAGAAAGGGAATGTGCTGCTTTTTACTGTGACATATCGCTGGTACATCAACCAGTATACATATGTTAAAATTAGGAGAAAACTTTATTTGAAAGAAAGAAATAAAAAGAAAAGGAAACCCAAATATGCGTAGGCGAGCAAAGGAAATAAGATTCAACCGGTTTTGTATTTTTACGAAGGAATGTTAACATGACCACTACTACCTATGTACTTAGAAGACAGTTGTACTCTTCCCCCCCCCACACACACCACACATTTCAGGTGACAGGGAAAGTATGCATATGGATTTCAGCTGTAACCCCGTAACTCTAAGAGTACACCTTACCCCAGGATGTTGCTATGACAACGACTGAGACGGATTTTTCGCACGAAGAATCGCGCAAGCAAGACATAGTTGAAGGAACCACCCGACAGTCGGCACCTGAAAACGACCTGCTCTGCAAAAATTCGATATTTGGATCGAAAGACGGGAGGACGGAGGAATTAAAGACATTTTACCATGAATTAAAGTTAATTCATTTTGGATGGAAAGAACGAATCACCGTGGATAAAAAAAAAGAGCAAAAAGGAAATGAACAATTTAATAAAAGGACATTCTTTCGAGTTACAACGTCACAGTGAGTTAACAAAAAAACATATATTTTGTATTTTCTAAACCCCTATTGTTTGTCACATATTTTATGTAATGTTGATATGGTTGATATATATTCAATTGGTCGCCCACTCATTTGACAATACGAATCATATATTCATTTTACTCCCCTGATTCCATGTATATTTGTATATATGCATTTACCCTTTTTTTATATAATAATTTGTAATTAAATGTTAATAAATGTTCGTGTGTTTATAAGAAATCCTGTTTGTTCTTCGTCATTCAGTGTTGTTGCCATTCATCGGTCTTTTACCCTTTACGGGAGCAAAGAGAAAAGTCTTGAATCCCATCCCTTTTGTACTATTTATTTTTTTACATCTGGGACTTTGCATTTCTTTTTTCGTTATTTCATGTTGCGGATGTGCACTGGTCGACCCTAACGAGTGTGCCTGCGTAACATTACCTAAAGGTTAAGCTGTAACATTGATAACATATTAAAAAATTGAAATATATTTCCTCAAACGAAGGCAAAGTTTTGAAGAAAAATATTTTCTGTGGTAATTCTTGATGTTAATTTGCAACTCTCGTCACATGGAGAGATTGCAGTTCTAAAATCGATCTACCCTAACCGACATATACCCGCGCTGTATTAAAATGAAATGCAACTCATCCCTGTCGGCTGGGACTGTAAAATCCACCGACTGCAACTCTGCAGAGGGGTACACCCCTCAATGGGGCCAACTGTTGGCCGTGTGTAGCGACCCGTGATGCGCAAGGATGGAATTCTGGTGGCTTAGCGGTCCATGACATGCAATACTACACTTTGGCCCTTACTTAGGCTAGGCTAGTGCCTAAAGAGGCCCACTCTGATCAATCGGCTTATCACGTCAAGCCCTAGCACCTATATGATTGTCCTAGTTCTATTGCCATTATGGCAAGCCCCAACTTTTTTTTATCATATATGTGATAGCAAGGGAATATTTGTCTCATACCCCACTTGTATGGACTGGGCACAAGGCCTCGTTTTAATGTGGGCCCACCCACAAGCCGAAGCTCATGGGTGGGAAAGAACAAAAATTGCGTCGATCCCCTCGGCATTGCCCCTCAAGGGGGCGCCCCAGGCGCTGGGCAATAAACCCAGCCCTGCTCCTTTAAATCAGGGGGGCAGGTATTGTCAGGGGGGATAGCCCCCTGGGATCGACGCTATTATTTGTACTTTACCCTGATCCAGTGGCCGAAACACACTGGACCCCCGCCCCGAAGGACGAGTATGCAAGGGAAGTATGTGATAGCAAGGGGTGGCTGAGGGTCTTAGTGCCCTGGGTATGACATTAAACTGCATCTAGCGTGGAAGTTCCAATTCTCGAACACTCAGGAATGTGTAGTACCCCTTCACCACCCTAACACGAAGTGGTAGTACATGTTAGGGTCCATGGGTTAAATAGATTTTAAAAAATGAGTTTGAAAAAAAAACCTGTTTAAAAAATTGAGTTTAAAAAATGAATAGCCAGGAATGAATAAAACAAAATGTTTTCGGCATGAAATAACTCAACAAGTGTTGACATCCAATAAAATCCAACCAACCAACCATCACTGGACATATACACGGACACGAACAAGGACATGCATATACATATTGGACGTTTTTAACAACCATCGAAACTGAAGATTCCAACAGTAGATTTATATATGGTATACGTGAGTGGCAATCTGTGTAAATATGTTTTTCGCTTTTTTTTTTTTTTTTTTTAGGGGGGGCAAGGTTTATTCTGTTTGGAGGGTTTGATAAGAGCTTAGGAAAAATAGGGACAACTTTCTACCATTTGGACCCCGATATAAAAAATATACAAGGGCTTTCATGTAGGCAATTGAATATCATCAAGTATATATATATATATATATATATATATATATATATATATATATATATATATAGAGAGAGAGAGAGAGAGAGAGAGAGAGATTGGTAATTTTTCCGAGATGAAATAAAAGAAAATAAAGTGCTCAATTACAAATGTAAGAGCTTTAGTTATCAAATATAACTGTTTATACAAAGGTTTTAGTGAGCATCTACCTAAGGTTTCAGGCTTTGCCCTCGTCAGGATACTATTTAATCCCTCTGATGGTTCTGCAAGTTCACATTTTACGGTTATATTTTACGGTTTTAAGGTTTACAAATATATAACCGTAAAATGTGAACTTGCAGACACATCAGAGGGATTAAATGGTATCCTGACGAGGGCAAAGCCTGAAACCTTAGGTAGATGCTCACTAAAACCTTTGTATATATATATATATATATATATATATATATATATATATATATATAAGGTGAGTATCAGCCAGACAGCGAGGGAGTCAATCCACTTTTCACTAGCGCTAGACCAAGGAGATTGTTTTTGGTGTCTGAGACGGAGCGCAACTCCTACCATCAACTCCTCACTTTACCGCACAGACCCCTGTGCTACTCATTACATTGAGTTGGCGAGGTCCAGTATCGAACCTGTAACCTTGTGGTTTCCTAGTCAGACAAGATGCCATTAATAATATCGATAGCAAACGAAGCCATTTTTTGTGGCCGGAAAAAGACTCAGTCGACATTACTTTAACCTTTTTTGTTTATTTATTCATTTTTTTTATCTTTTTGTCAATTTTTCATTCTCTCCGTGGGCATATTTAGAATGTAAAAAAAAAAAAAAAACACTGGTTAGGTAAGGGTTAAAGCCAGGTCTTGTGCAGGCGAGCACGCCGACCAAGTATTCGCTTTTTTTACTAGCCCATCCCGTTCCGACCAACAATGCCAGACACGCCAGTTGGTTAGCCTCGGCGTCAACACTATGAATAGGCTTTGTAAATGCCCAGCGTTAACACCACCTCACACACACACACACTCACATACACATACACTCTTGACTTTGTAAGCTCCCCCCCCCACTGCACTCCACACCTCCCCCGCCACCGTCATAAATGCCGAGCGCCGCCGGTTAGACGCGATGCGGCCCTACGAACAAAAGATTCGTTATTAAACAAAACGTAAATGCTTCGTATCACCAGTTCAATAATTGACATTCAGAGAGTCCGTCTCAATTTGTAATAAAAAAAAAAGTGTTGGGATCGGTGGGGTGGGGGGTGGTGGGTAACAATTAAAGAATTAGCTTTTGTTCTTTGCTTGTTTATCGCTAACACCCCCCTCCCCACCGACGTTTACCCCCCACCCCACCCACAAGCCCCACACGTCAGTTTTGTTAGGGATTGTTAAAGGGTATAAGATGGGGGTAGGGTCAGCTGAGACTGTGGGTGCGAGTCTGTGCATGCAGTTGTTTTGTGGGTGAGTGTCGTTTTGTGCATGTACATATCTGATTTTGAATGTGTGGTATGTATATATATATATATATATATATATATATGTGTGTGTGTGTGTGTGTGTGTGTG
Source organism: Doryteuthis pealeii (assembly GCA_023376005.1). Lineage (NCBI taxonomy): Eukaryota > Metazoa > Mollusca > Cephalopoda > Myopsida > Loliginidae > Doryteuthis > Doryteuthis pealeii. The sequence continues at coordinate 34,031,005 of CM042157.1, read as the reverse complement.
TCCGTGTGTGTATGTGTATGTGTGTGTGTTTTGTTATATATATGAGTATGTGTCTGCATATATATATATATATATATATATATATATATGTGTGTGGTGTGTGTGTGTGTGTGTCTGTGTGTGTGTGTGTGTGTGTCTGTATGTGTATGGGTGTGTGTTTTGTTATATGTATGAGTATGTGTCTGCATATATATATATATATATATATATACAAACATATACACATGCCAGTACTTGTTTTGTTGGCGAGGGATATTTAATCCATGCATAACTCAGTCTGTAAATATATATATATATATATATATATATGGGCTGACTTCTGAAGACGGTCGGTAAATTAAAACGAAAGTTTTTTGGTGGTACCCAATGACAGTTTAACTACAGTCTATGAATTAACATTTTGCGAATTGTGTTACGGTTTTAGGGGATTAAGGTTGTTTTATACGTAAACAAATTTTTCGTACAACTGATATGAAACAGAATTTTTTATAGAATCATAATTAATTATCTAGATCAACTACTAAACATAGAAGGGAAAAAAGAAGACGAAAAAATGTAAGAAAAAAGATAAGACTTGAGAGCCCTTTCGAGCGGTGCTTTGTTAAAAGTTAACATCCGGTAAATCGTTTAAAAGTCACAGTGTTTAAATTGGGAAAAGGTAGGATAACGTCATGACTGGAGTAACAAGAAGATAATAGCGATAAATAACTACTTACCGGTTGTGTATGTGTGTGAGGAAATATATTGGAAAGGTGAATAATGAATACAAACAATAAATTCAATTGATATTTCGTCCTTGTTGATTCCAGAAACTTCATTAAGGAACATAAATAAAGATAAAGGAAAAATTATTACTTATCTGTAATGCACACCCGGCCCAGCCACCGCCCTGTCGGCTGGGGCGTTAGAATGCGCCGACTGTAAGACTCCACCATTGGGCCACCTGTTGGTAGTGGGTGGCGACCCGTAATGCTTAAGGCTAGAGCTCAGGTGGATGAGCAGTTCATGACTTGCAATACTCCACTTTGACCCTATCTTGGGCTAAACGGGCGTTCGGAGAGGCCCCCTCCGATCAATTGGCTGGTCACGTCAAGCCCTAGCATCTATATGATTTTCCCAATCCTATTGCACTTATGGCAAGCCCCAACCCCTTTTATCATATGGGTGCCAGAAGGCGGTAGCTGAGTCTACATGTCCTGGGAATGACGTTAAACTCTATCTGATGGCGAGGTTCCAGTTTTGGAGATTTGGGCAATGTGGTGCACCCCTTCATCACCATTGCTCCCAGGTCCACTCTCACCCGGAGTGGTAGTACCTGTTAGGGTCCCATCTATGGGTTAAATAGAAAAACATGAATTGATAAACAAAAGTGTACTATTCATTAAGAATGAATTTATTTCACAACTTTGTCGGCAATGACCCACCGAAGTTGATAAGCCGTAAAACAAAACAAAACAAACCAAACTAAACCGGCCTAGCCGGGGGTCCAGTGGCTTCGGCCTTGGATCTTACAAGCTAATAGCGTTGATCACAGGGAGCTATACCCCCAGGCAACACCTGCTCCCTAGATTTAAAAGGGACAGGGCTGGGTTTATTGCCCAGTGCCTGGGGCGAACCCCCTTGAGGGTGAATGCCGACGTGATCAACGCATTTTTTACACCCGCCACCCATGAGTCATGGCTTGTGGGTGGTCCCACATTAATATAGCCTTGTGCCTAACCTGTACACGTAGGATACGTGGTAAATACTGATTGACTGTAAATACACAGTGTGCTTCAGTTCTGGTCCCAGCAGCACGACACATCTATTTATATCAGATGGGGGTCATTTTCATTCTTTGGCGATCAGTGTTCCAACCCAAGTGTCGGCAGCGACACTTTATTCATATAATATAAGCGGCTACCCGGCGTTGCCTGGGTTTTAAAAAATTAGTCTCACAAATCCATTATTATTGAATCGCGAGTTGGATCCTCGTAGCATGCTCCATTAAAAT
>CM042157.1:34019012-34024012 GCA_023376005.1 Doryteuthis pealeii | reverse complement strand
CATCAGAGCATAATGATAATTAGGTCCGTTTTTAGATGTAAATGTTTTTAATCCGGACTCATCGAGAGAGAAGTAGAAAATAATTTAAATTCAAACCGGAAACATTATTTTTGTCTAAAAAGCGCGTACGCCATGCGATCACTTCGTTCGCTGCGTGTTTCGCTAACGTCATGTACAATTCGCTACATTGTATTTCTTCAGTGTAACACACACACACACACACACACTATTATATGGCTTTTTAGCCGACAATTTTTGGAGGATATGTGCTTAATTGAAGTCATACCTAATTTTTGAAAATTAATTAGTTAATAATTAATGAATTTAGGCGAGCATATATGTTTAAATGTAAGGCTAAACAAATCGAGAAAATTCAGGGATTGACATTTGTGTGAATACGTTAGTTCAGATATCAACTTATTTCGGCATTTTTACTTTTTTCATATGTAAAAAATTATGTATGTACGACTGTGTGTATGGGTGTACACACGTACGTTTGAGCGTGTGAGTGTGTGTAAGTAATTCCAGTATGAGATGTGGCTTTTGTGATGTTTTGGCGATATCTAGGTTGTCAACTGTATCCGAAATGTAACTATTTATTTACTCTTCTTTATTGTGAGAGTTGTGTTACTGTATGGAGATGATTGTAGCTAAAAAAGAAGTTTATGCCTTTTTAAGGAATATATGATAATTTTATATCTAAATTGAGTTTGTTTTTGTATGGGTGTAATTTGAAAATCTGTTTTGTTTGCTTATTGATAATATTTCAGCACTAAAATAGAAGAAAACAAAAACTTCAAATCTCATCACTTTTATGCCGATCTTCAAGGCAAGCCTCCAGCCTTAATTCTATCTACATTTTTTTAATTATCTACAGTTTAAAGAAGGCGATAAATTTAACATTGAACATATTATTTCTTGCTTATCTGTTTCACGCACGAATATATTTCTTTTTATTGATATATTATTTTCATGGCTTTTTTTTTGTTCCCAGTGTGTGTGTGTATGTATGTGTGTGTGTGTGTTGTATGTGTGCGTGCGTGCGAGCATGCGTGTGCGCGTGTCTGCGTATGTATGTGTGTTTGTGTTTGTGTGTGAGTGTGTGTTAGGTGTGCTTGTGTGTGTGTTAGGTGTGCTTGTGTGCGTGTGCGTGTGTACGTGTGTGTGTATGTGTGTGTGTGTGTGTGTGTGTGTGTGTGTGTTGATTATATCTTTCCCAGATATCGAAAATTTAATTTTTCCTCCCAAATCCAGTGTGTGTATGTGTGTGTGTGGTGGTGTGTGACTATTTTGTGCGTGCGTGCGAGCATGCGTGTGTGCGTGTGCGTATGTATGTGTGTGTTTGTGTGTGTTTGTGTATGTGTTTGTGTTAGGTGTGCTTGTGAGCGTGTGGCGTGTGTACGTGTGTGTGTGTGTGTTAGGTGTGCTTGTGAGCGTGTGCGTGTGTACGTGTGTGTGTATGTGTGTATGTGTGTGTGTGTGTGTGATTATATATTTCCCAGATATCGAAAATTTAATTTTTCCCTCCCAAATCCAGGAATAGATATTTCACTTCGTTTTGTATGTTTCTCGTTTTAATCATCCTATCTTTTCATCATCTTGTATCAATGTGATTTTTTCAAAAGAAAAATGTTTCCAAAGATTAATTGAAGAATCAAAATATTTCTCATTTTTTTTTTTTTTGTGTCTTTGATTTTTCCTTCTTTGATTCTCGTTGATTTTGTTTCAATCTCGTCAAATATTTTTTTAAAAATAATCCAAATTTAGGAATGGAAATAAAACCTTTCGTGTCGTTGAAATGATTGATAGCAGAAGGATCTACAAATATATAAAAAATAAAATATTATTTTGTATAATACAAGCAGAAGTAGGCGGTCAATAATCAAACTAAAAGTATTTTAGGAACATCAAGTAATAAGAGTGAAAGGCGAAAGGGAAGAGTAAGAGAGAGTCCAAGAGGAATATATACGAACTTTTGAGGAGCTATATTAAATCAACTTAGATTCATAAAGGCCCCAATTTTGGTCGAAATAAATTTGGCTGGTGGCTTAGTGCTTAAGATGCCTGATTGAGGAAAAATAAGTCTGGTTTCTATACCATCCGGAGTTAGCCTGATAAGTCTAACCACACTGAGGAGACGGAATATGTCGAAATACGGTGTCTGTGAATGACTATATATATAGATATATATATTATTCTGTTAGTTTGGTTTTTGTTTTTGTTTTGTTTTCATAAATATGGGTGTTTTCGTGAGAGCATTAACACAATTTTCTGTTTTGAAGCCCTTTTCTGTACTTTTTGACGCACCTTGTATTCTGAAAAATTAACGTTCCATTCATTCTTCATTTCTATCTCGGTAAATACATTTTTAAAATTTTGTACTTTTTGACACACCTTGTATTCTGAAAAAAGTTAACGTTACATTTATTGTTCCTTCCTTTCTTAGTAAATACAGCTTCAATCTCGATATTTTTTGACGCACCTTGTATATTTACTTCACCCTTCCGCTAGAGTCAGGATACGGTGCAAGGTCATTTTAAGCGGAGTAAAGTTGGGTTGAATTCAGAGTTTTAGTCATCCTTGACTGATTGCTTTACGAAGGCTAAAGAACCCTGTCTGCCCTATTATTTACCCATATCTGGAGGGAGAATATTTGTGAAGAGTGTGATTCTTGCTTTTCACATGAGCATTAGCGTGAAGTGAAGTAGTAGTGCCAGTTAGGGTAGGAAATAGTTTATTGTTAGAATATTTGGTTGTATACAAGCCGTGCTGCAATCTACCACTTAAATTCATAGACTAAGCAAGGTCAAGTGGTTTATACCTCAGCCAATCAACAGCCCGAATACGTGGCTGGTTAACTACTTAATCGTTGATTCTGAGAGACGTTCATTTGCAATCATTGATGAAGGACTTGCAAGACTGGGGAGCACCAGGGAACAACCAAAGGATTCTTTACCAATGATTTCCGCTGGACAAGTGCTCTTGCTTCAAGCCACTAAAATCGTAACATTTATTTCATAATGAAACATAATTTTTAAAAGTAAAAAGAAGGAAAAAGAAAAACGAAAAAAGAAAAAAAAAGAAACGGAATAAAGTAAACTAGCAGAACTTGTGGATATACCCTAGTATCATAATATATATATATATATATATATATATATATATATATATATGTATATATATATGGTATTTGTGGAAAAAGTGACTTACCGTTGAAAATGGTCACAGTGGTTAGTTGATTCAAGTTTCACAATGATAAGGCCGCGATATAACAAATATAAAGTGCTCAATACGTTAGTAGAACAAATTTATTAATCAACAATTTATCGCGAAAAACACACACGTGAAATCGACTGCAATTAATCAATATATTGATTAATCCTGTGGATCTAACCCTGAAGATCCTTATGGTGAAACTCGAGTAGGTTATTACCGTGTACCTATATATATATATATATATATATATATATTATAATCCAAAAGTCCAGAGAAGAAATCTTCCTTACGACACAAGAGTTGTTTTTTTTAACTTGTCGCAGTTTGAGAGCTCAATGTTAGACTCACAGAGCAAATTTATAAGTAAAGAAATAACAAGTGTCTAACTCTCCCGACTCATCAGATGCGAATTCGCATCTGATGAGTCGGGAGAGTTAGACACTTTGTCTAAGCTCCCTGAAATAGACTATAAAGCAAAATCTCTAAGTCTTTTGTTATCTTTTTTATATATATATATATATATATATATATATACTAGTGGAACCTGTGTATATACCACAGTATGATAATTTAGTTATTACAACTTTTGATATGTTTACTTAAGAGCTATTGATAAATAGTTCAATATGTAAAAATTATAATAATCTTGATTTAACTATCTCTCTCTCACTGTTATATATATATTTATGTGTGTGTGTATGTGTGTGTGTGAGTGAGTGGGAGAGGGAGAGAGAGAGAGAGAGAGAGAGAGAGAGAGAGAGAGAGAGAGAGAGAGAGAGAGAAAATCAAACAACATCCTATAATTATACAAAAAAGAAATCAAGTAATGTTGAGACTTAAGAAAGTAGAATGAGTGGGGCGAAATAATGATAGATAATTGTAAAATTAAAATAAATAAGTAAATAAATAAAATTATTTTCTTTCTTTCCTTCTTTCAATATTTTCATTATGTTCGATTAAAACAGATTAGCGTTATCGCGTCCGCACGCCCACACCCTTTTTATCTTTCCACCTAATCTGTTTCTTTCTTTCTTAGCATATTTTTGTCTGTGTAGCATGTCCTTTTTCTTCTCTTTCTCTCTTTATAATAAAAACGAATGGTCCATTATTTAGTAGAAGTGACAACACTCATAATAAGAATTCGGTGGATAAGCGACTTCAGACAGTCAGGATTTATAAATTACATATTTCATCTTGGACGATTTGGACGGTCTCATTTTTAACCAGAAGGTGTTGCAAGATGATAACGGTCGGAAAAATAATGAATGCGAGTATTTTATTATGAAGTAACTGAGAAGAAAAGTAAGTAAAGTCGTCGGGGCGGCCTATTGTCGGTATCGGCCAGACAGCGAAGAAGTCTATCCCCTTTTCACTAGCGCTAGACCAAGGAGATTATTTTAGCATCTGAGGTGGGACGCCACACCTTACCATCAGCCCTCACTTTACCGCACAGATCCCTGTGCTACTCATTCGCTGAGTTGGCGGAGGCCAGTATCGAACCAAGAACCTTGTGATTCCTAGCCGAACACTCTACCGACTGAGCTAAGCCGGCCCGAAAAAGCTTTCGTCCCAAATAGAGGCGAAAAGAACGTAAACTAAACTTACCTTCAGAAATCGTCGGAGAGGAAAGAGAAAAAAAGAAAAACACAAGGAAAGACTAACAAAAGAAGAGAGAGGAGAAAGACGTGAATGAAAGGGAGATAACTCTGACAAAAGATGAGACAGATACGAACTGACCGTAATTGCAACGAGACCAGAGTTGGCGACGGTGTACTACAAACGAG
>CM042157.1:33986512-34016512 GCA_023376005.1 Doryteuthis pealeii | reverse complement strand
CACGCCTCCATTCTTCGTATATATGAACATATATATATAGCCAGTGCTACAGGCAGTATAGATTATTTTGCCTATAACAAACTCTTTCAAGCAATCCTGCTATAAAATTCGTTGTGATAATCAAATTTACCTGATTTCCCATAAGGCCTCCGGAAGTCATTATTTCTCGAATGAAATACTTCACAAGAAAATTCTTTCGTTTTATTTCTTTTCTTTTCTTTTTTTTTTTTGGGGGGGGGGGCTTTTTCGCGATAACTTCTTCGACAGACAGACCATTGACTGACTCTTTCGTCTGAGTCGGGGTGAAGAATGACGACACCATTTTTTTATTTTCAAAGTTACAAATTTCTTTTCTTTATTTCTATCATCTTTTTCTTTTTTTTTTTCCTTCTATTTTGGTTAATAAGAATATCTACAGAGGAACGTAATCAATATGCTCTTTCGTTTGCGTTCATCGATTGCTTGGTTAAAATTCTCTGTTCTTTGAGAGATCAAGACGGCTAGTTGGTCGGTTAGAAATCCCACTTAGCAACAATATATATCGAATGCCTTGGGCACGGCCGGTGCTAAGGGTCTCGCCGAATCGACCCTATGACATTTAGGCACCCCTTTTGCCATCTCGATTCTTGGGGACATTTGTCCATTTACACCGTCAAAATCCGGTTAATTGTTAACAGACGATTTTTAGATCTTTTTAAAATTATAAAACTAATCCCTAACCCTAACCCCTAACCCTAACCCCTAACCCCTAACAAACAACCGGATTTTGACGATGTAAATGAGAAAAGTGTCCCCGCGAGTCGAGATCGCGGAAGGGGTGCCTAAAGATCATATGATCCGCCGAATCTATATGTTAGCTTTCATAAAGTAATATTCACAAGAAATACAAATTTTATTGAAATTTAATTTTTTTTTTAAACTGAGATCATGCGTTTTAAACAAAATGGAGACATCTCCACACCTGATGATAAGCCTCTCAAATTAGCAGACCAGTTTACATACCTCGGTAGCAATATCTCATCAACAGAAAGCGATGTCAATATACGAATAGGAAAGGCATGGATTGTTATATAGAGATTATCAATCATATGGATATCTGATCTCTCTGAAAAGATAAAGTGACAATTATCCAAGTTGTAGCAGTGTCAGGTAGTAATATCTCATCTACAGAAAGGGATGTCAATATACATGTTTTAAATAAAATGGAGATATCTCTACACTGGATGGTAAACTTCTCAAATTAGCAGACCAGTTCACATACCTTGGTAGCAATATCACATCTACAGAAATCAATATCATTAGATGCATAGAAAAGGCATGGATTGATATATACAGATTATCGATCATATAGAAATCTGATCTCTCTGAAAAAATAAAGTGACAAAAAAGGCAAGAAGTCGGCAATATCCCACAGAAACTATTACAGGTGTGGACTACGAAAATGATCTAATGCCTCTTGCAAATATATCAGCACAAGCGGAATCTCTTCTGTATAACCTAGAGAAGGCGGCAAGATGTATTGGCCTCTATATGAACTCAGATAAACTGCATTTCACTTAGCGCTAATACCCTTGGGAAAGGTATGAATCCTACTCTCCCTCCAGCTATGGATAAATAGTAGGGCAGGCTGGGCTCTTTAACCTTGGTTAGGCAACTGGTCTAGGAGAAGGAAAACTCTGAATTCAAACCTGTTGAACTCCGTTTAAGAAATTGACCTTGTGTCACATCCTACTCGTGCGGAGGGGTTGATAAATATATATATGAACTCAGATAAAACTGAGTTCATGTGTTTTAAACAAGATAGAGACATCTCCACATGATAAGCCTCTCAAATTATTAGACCAGTTCACATACCTTGGTAGCAATATCTCGTCTGCAGAAATCCCGCTTAGCAACAATATATGCTGACTGCTGTAGCCCATGGCCGGTGATAGGGTCTCGCCGAATCGACATGTCAATTTTCATAAATTGATATTCATATGGAATACAAATTTTATTGAAATCTAATAAAAACGGAGTTCGTGTGTTTTAAACAAGATGGAGATATCTCCACACTGGTTGGCTTACGATCAAGTCATGCTGAAAGCGCCAATTAATCAGTTAACCAGTGATGAAATGGATGAATCCAACTATTGTCTCTCCATCTATGACTAAATAGGAGGGCAGACTGGGCTCTTTAATCTTTGTTATGTAATCAGTCTAGGAAAAGGAAATCTTTTAAATCAAACCTATTTAAGTCCGATTAAGGAATTGATCTTGTGTTACCTCCTACTCGTGTGGAGGGATTGGTAAATATATACAGGATGTCTCAGAAGTCACGCACCATATAATTTTTATTTTTTTGTTGTTTTTTTTTTTTTTGTATTTCAGATTTTATTGGATATGGGTGAGAAATTAACAATACAAGAAAGAGTTAAATTGTTTTTTATGTTTGGAAGAGATGGGGCAAAATACCGCTCTGTAGCTGAAGAATTCAACCGCACTCATCCCGAGCGAGAAAAACCATTGAACTATACCACTGTCTGCCGTTTGATAAAACTTTTCCAAGAAACTGGCTCAGTTGCTGACCGCGGGAGATGTGGTCGACGAAAGAGTGGAACTGATGAAGCAACATCAACTATGGTTTTGGCGAATGTTGCTAGAAGCCCCGTGAAATCAGTAAGGAAAATAAGCCAGGAGCTTTGGATTAGCAAATCATCAGTACATCGTATAGAAATTTCATCCGTACAAAGTGCATCTTGTGCAAGCTCTACATAAAGAGAATTGATGTATGTATCAATGGAGAGGGTGAACAATTTGAGCATCTATTATGATTATGATGAATAAAATTGATATTCATATGTCTTTTTATATGTATTTTCGTACATGGTGCGCGACTTCGGGGACACCATGTATATTGAAAAATTGATTTCAAGAATGATTAAAAAATAAAACAACAAATTTTTAAAAAACGACTAAAGATAAAGAGCAGATAAAAGCCAAATCTATTAATAATGGAGATTTGCTTCCGGTTTTTGTCTGTAACAAAAACTACGTCACTGCTTACGTCACACTACACAAAATCGTCATAACATAGAATAAATACACACAAAATTTAGCATTAGACAGTCCTCATTGGATTTTAAACAAGTTTTAATAAATACATGACTGGTATTATATATCTATATATAGTTTGTTTTATTTTAATATATATTTAAAGTTATCAGAACTAAGTTTCCATTTCAATTTTTTATATTTTTTACTCCTTTAATAAATTTGATGGTTTTACTTTACTTATGATACAAACTCTCTGAAATTAAATTTTCAACTCCCATCCCCTCAGGCAATATTTATTTTACATCACCTAGAGCGCGTTTTTTTTATTTTGCTAGTAAAATTAATAAAAATACAAACATAAAGAATAATAGAAACGACAAGAATGTATAAGGAATAAAAGGCTGTAAAACAAATAAAAAAGTCGTCGGGGTGGCCTAAAGTCGGTTTCAACCAGACAGCGAGGGAGTCTATCCCCTTTTCACTTGCACTAGACTAAGGCGATTGTTAATTAGCGTATGAGGCAGGGCGCCAACTGTAATTTCTTCTTCTTTTTTTAATGTTTGTTGAGAACAAATGTATCTAATATTGTCTGTTTGTCATCCGGTCAATGTTTCAAGATTGTTGCCATGTCAAATTCAAAATAAAAAATAAAAACCGTCAATAGAAAAATAGTTATTTGCCCATTTCATTTATAAAGGAGGAGAAGAAAAAAGAAAAAAAAAAGGGAGAGGAAAAGGAAATAAGAAGAGAAATTATAACCACACAAAGAAAAACATAAGCACGTCCATTTCTGATACGAAACTCTGATGATGAAGTTTATGCTTCGAAATCGATAAGACAAAAATAACATCTTTTTGTTTTTATTTTTCATACGCATTGTATTGGCCTTCAAATTATTAATTTATTATAATTCTGGATACTTTGCGGAAGACCTGCCAAGGGAGATAACCGAGTCTTGGGTACCCGTATTGTCAGCGTGACATGATAATGAATTATGTACGATAATGAATCATACTATCCTATATATATATCTGAACAATTCAACAGGAGAACAATTCAAATTCTTATTAAAATGGAAATTATGGTTCTGTATGTATGTGAACGAAACTAACTCAGAACCAACATCACAAGTCCTTTAATTATTTACGCTATTTTTCTCAAATATCCAAGTAAACATTATTTAATCTTAATAAGCATTTTATTTATTAACAATGTCTCCATAAAAGTCTAATTGTGTTAGATTTGCTACAAACAGACCATGTTATTAATGCATTTAAAACCCTGTAACCTGTGTTATATATCCCTAGGAAATAAAGGTTTACGCAGTATATGGTGTGGGTAATTTGCATACTACTTTTTTTTTTAACAAAACCTAAATTAAAAGGCTGGTTTAGCTCAGTCGGTAGAGCATTCGGCTAGGAATCACAAGGTTCCATGTTCGATACCGACCCTCGCCAACTCAGCGTATGAGTAGCACAGGAATCTGTGTGGTAAAGTGAGAGGCTGATGGTAGGTGTGGCGCTCCACCTCAGACGCTGAAATACTCTCCTTGGTCTAGTGCTAGTGAAAATTGGATAGACCCCCTCGCTGTCTGGCTGATACCGACATTAGACCGCCCCGTCGACTCGACGACTTGGTGTTATTAATTTCTAGGGTCATTGTTATATTCTCAAACGTACTAAAAGCAATCCTGTGTATAATTTTATATAGAAATCAATTGAAATAAAATTAAATTAAGTGTAATCTTTTTATATTCCTTCTTATTTAGTTTCGGTAGTTTTTCTCATTTAATATAATATTTTCGTACATTAAGACTTAGATGTATTCACCTGGCATAGGAGCCTCGACTTCTGATCCGCTAAGTGAGGTCAAGTAATTTTAGGGTTCCGTTCAAGGAATATGCTGATAAGACCATGCATATTTTGTACTGATCATATCTTGAGCTTTGGTGTGTGCGTGGCCCTCCACGTTAAAAAGACTTTATGTTAATCCTGCCTGTTGGGAAGTCAGAAAAATATATACATTGAAATTTAACTATTTGCCCTCTTTAATTCGCTCACAGCGACTGTCCATCATCTGTGATAAAACTGATGGTTAGTTGATCATAATTGAGCAGAAGGACTCAGATTACAATAATAATAGGACTTTATTTGAATAGAATGAGTTTTGGGGTGAATAGATTGTGAACTTTGAAATATTCCATCATACAAGTAAAAAATACGAATATTTGGTACAGCCGTGGGGGAAATTTGATAGGCGAAGAGTTAAATACTTGCACCCGAAGATAAATATGCAAAATAAATATGAAATTGAACGAATGTCCAATCGGTGGTACTTTTCGCTAGCGCTAGCCCAAGGAGATTACTTTTTCTGGGGTGGAGCGCCACACCTACCATCAGCTGCCTACTTTACCGCACATATCAGATTGCTCAATCTGTGCTAGTCATGCGCTGAGTTGGCAGGGACCGGTATCGAACCAATAACCTTGTGGTTCCTTGGCGGGTGCTCTACCGATGGAACTAAACCAGCATCTTAATAAAAGTAAAATAGACTAAATAATGAAAAAAGTTGACAAATAAAAAATACTTATTGTAGTAACGAGTCGAATTTACCTGACTCAATGTGTCCTAGATGCCTGGCCTGCGAAACTGTCCCTGGCAAGGAAAGGAATGTGGTTGGGGGAAGAAGGAATGTGGTACGCCATTATGCCTACTCTGAGTAAGAAGTGTCAAGAAATTGGAGGGGGCAGAATGGACTTTTTATAGAAGTTGCGAGGTATTATGGGTGACTACCCATGGTGCATTGCAACTTTTATTTGACTATAAAAGCGACCTATTTTGGCCTGAACAGTGCCCTGCACTTTTGTCCTTCAGTAACAGAGTGTCTAGAGAGCGAAAGAGGAAGTGAAAGAAGAGGAAGAAGAGGAAAAAGAAGAAGAGAAAGAGAGGCTGTTGGACAATTTTCACTTATTCTATTTTTTTTCTATTTTAATTTTACTAAACCTACAAATGTATCAAATCATTTTGTGCCCTGTCGATGGGGCTGTAGAATACGCCGATTGCACCCCCACGGGTGAGGGTAAAATCCTCCCAATGGGCCATCTCTTGGCTGAAGGTGTCGATTTGTGATGCTTAAGCGCGGAATCCTGGTGACTGAATTGTCCATGAAATGCAACACTCCTCTTTGGCCTTTACTTATGCTAGACAGGTGGTCAGAGAAGGTCACCTCCGATCAATCGGTTAGTTACATCAAATTCGTACACTTATATGTTTGTCCCAATCCTATTGCTCTTATACCAAACACCCAACCTTTTTTGTCATGTATATGTTAGAAGGCAGGGGCTGGGGGTCTTAGTTTCCTGGGTATGATGTCTAGTAGTGGTGAAGTTCCAATTATGGAACTCTGGGAAGTGTGGAGTACCCCTTCATCGCCATTAATCCCAAGTCCACTCTGACCTGGAGTGGCAGTAACTGTTAGGGTCCCACCAATGGGTTAATTTTTTTTTTAAAGCGTTTGAAAATTGAATTTAAGGAAAGAATATTGATTGCCCATCAAAAATGAATGAATCAAAACGTTTCAACATAAGTAAATAAAAGTAAAGTCGGCGGAGCGCTTAATGTCAGTATCAGCCAGACGTCGAGGGAGTCTCTCCGCTTTTCACTAGCACTCGACCAAGGATATATATTATATATAATATATATATATATATATATATATATATATATTAAGACGTCAGGTGGCCTAAAGTCGGTATCAGCCAGACAGCGAAGGAGTTTTTTCACTAGTGCTAGACCAAGGAGATTGTTTCTGAATCTGAGGTGGAGCACCACACCTACCATCAGCTCCCCAATTTATTGCACATATCCCTGTGTTATTCATACGCTGAGTTGGCGAAGGTCGGTTTCGAACCCGAATCCTTGTGGTCCCTAGGCTGACGCTCTACTCACTGAACTTTCGGCGTAAAATAACCCAAATGGTTGACATGCCGTAAAATCCAACTAATTTAACCACCCAAATCATTTGCTCCACTCTGTACGTATAGATATATGTTTTTTTCTGTCTAATTTTACGGATGATTCAATTATTTATATTTTTTTCTTATTTAGCAGTTTATTATACATTTTGTTATCAAAGGAGTTTTACCGCGAAGAATCACTTCCCAAAGAAAAGACAAGGAGAAACGTAGAAAAAAAATGTTATTTCTTTTTGAGTTAAACTGTCATTCGCTAACCCAAAAGACTGCCTATATTTTTGTCTCAAAGCTTTATTTATTTATTTATTTAAAGACCACGAAGAGAGAGAGAGAGACAGACACAGACAGACAGACAGAAAGAGACAGGAAAGAGACAGAGAAAGAGCTTTTATTTATTTATTTATTATTTAAAGATACGAAAGAGAGAGAGAGAGAGAGAGAGAGAGAGAGAGAAAGAGAGAGACGAGAGAGAGAGAGAGAAGAAAAAATACTTCTGTCACTCGGTGAATTTTTGAAGTTCAGAGCTATGAACGCTCAGCGTCTTTCTATTCAATATTTTTTAATTTTTTTTTCTTCATTCAAGTAAATGTATAAAGGCAGCGACTCGTTTATTAAATTCTACTGCTTAATTTTCGGTAGTATTTGCATAAAGCAAGTGACAACTTCCCCCTGAAGAATTCCGTCGTAAACAAAAAGACACTTTTTCATTCATCTTTTTTATTCATTAGATTACGTCTTTGATGTTTGCTGGTTGGGTGTGTGTGTGTTTTTGTCTTTTCTATTTCTGTCGTTTTGGTTCGCCATCTTTAAAATTCGCTTTTTTGTGTTACTTTTCATCTTTTTTTTTTTTCTTTTATTCGAATAACTATTTTTGTTGCTTAGTATTCAAGGTTCTTTTTTTTTTTTGTTTTGCTTTTTAATCCTTTTTTTGATTATTTTATTCCAACTGTGTTCGTTTTAATCGTTGATCTGTACCGCAACTCCTTCAAGTTACTCTCTATTGATCCGATTTACAATGCAATTGGGCACGACGCAGGCAAAATTGGATGCGTATTCTCTTAACAAAAAATAAGCGAACCGAAACAAACGAATAAACGAGTAAGATAAGGCAAACGCGCGGGAAAAAACGAAAATCGGAGAGTGGGCTGGGAAAAAGCGATACAGATTCGATTAGCACAAGCAATATAATTCCATTTTCTATAATTTCCTCTCGCCGGGCAAGGATTTCGCGCCAAAAAAACGTCAGGTGCGTTGTGTATGCGTACTTACTCACAACAATCGTTTCTTCTTCTTCTTTTTCTTTCTCTTTCTTTCTTTTTCGTTTGCTGTATGAGAAAAACAGGATAAGAAGAGAAGAAAGAAAGAAAGAAAGAAGAAAAAGAGATGAAGAAAGAAAGAAAAAAAAAAGAAAAAGATGCATAGAGACGACATCTTTGGGAAAAGAAAGAAAAGAAAAAGTCGAACGCTTGTGTGCAAAAGAAGCGGGACAGACGACATTGTGGACAAGAGCGGGAAAAAAATAGAATAAAAGATTGGAGAGGACATGAATCGGGATTATTTTTGGGGGGTGTGGGAGAGGAGGAGGTTTAGGGAGTGAGAAACTAAGGAAATGGCGGTGTATCGGGGGTAATGGATTTGATTGGTTGGCAAATGAAAATGAAATGAATTATTTCACTAAAGCTGCAGGAAAAGAGATTTTGTTATAAATGCGTAACTTTCACTGAGTTTCTCTCTCTCTCTCTCTCTCTCTCTCTCTCTCTCTCTCTCTCTCTCTCACACACACACACCACACACCGCTCTTTAAACTTTCCTCTTATTTATAAAAACTCCTCTCTCTCTCTCTCTTCTCTCTCTCCGTCTCTCTCTCTCTCTCTCTCTCTCTCTCTCTCTCTCTCACACACACACACACACATACACACACACACACACACTCTCTCTCTCTCTCCTCTCTCTCTCTCTCTCTCTCTCTCTCTCTCTCTCTCTCTCTCTCTCCCTCATCCCTCTCCTTCTCTTTCGCTTTCGCTCCACACACACACTAACACATTCACACACACACTCACACGTCTCTCTTTCTGTCGTGTCTGTCCTTTTATTAGAGTACTCGTCTAGGTACTACATTAAATTGTGCCACGAAAACAACCACTTCTTCCCGTGTGAAACAAGTTTCTGAGCATCCTACTCCATAACTTGACAAAGGTAGCCATATTTCTTATTATTAATTCCTAAACATACTTTTGTAATAACTTGTTATTAGGTTGTTACAAAAATAATGGCCGATTGAAGTGCTCGGTTTTGAAATGTCATTTTAACATAGAATTTGTTGTTTCTTTCAGATGAATTTTTGCATATAAAATAATTAATGTATCCTCAAAAATAAAATTTAATTTATTTTCCGATAGAAAGTATTTTTGAAAAATAGGGGCCTTCAAAGATAAACATGCCTAAACATGAGCTTCGCCTTCTTATGTTGCATGAGTTCAAGCTTGGGCACAATGCCTCAGAAAATGCTGCCAATATCAACAAAGCATGGGGAGATGAATCCACAAGTGATCGGACTGTACGAAGGTGATTCCAGAAATTCCCCAGTGGAGATGAAAGTCTTGAAAATGAAGAAGGTAGAGGACGCACATGCAGTCTTGACAATGAAAAGTGGATCCTTTAAGTTTTTGGTGCTCATTGAGCTCATGAGGAACCCATTTATCGAGCCTTTTCACCTTTCCAATACTCTGTAAATGGCAGGAAACTGTTGCAATGCTGACACCAAGTGTCTGAGATATTTCTCTAATACTTTGTCGTGGATTGTGCTCAATAACTGCCTGCAATTGTTCATTGTCATTAATTATTATATATGCAAAAATTCACCTGAAATAAACAACAAATTCTATGTTAAAATGACATTTCAAAACCGAGCACTTCAATCGGCCATTATTTTTGGAAACAACCTAATATTTTGTTTTTATATTTGTTTTTAGTTTTTATAATTATTTTTGGCGGCAATGATATTAGCACCAGCCACCCCGGAAAATGATTAATAATTTCTGGAAAGTAAGATAAATATATTTATCTACAAAAAGGAGATACTTACTTCACAAACATGAATTTTAAATTAAACTGGTCAATAAAAAAAATGCCTTACATTCAGCTACCGTTATTGATAGAAATCTCACTTACTATTGACCTTGTGTTGATTGCTGCTTGTACAGTGAGGGATATATATAATATATATAATATATATATATATATATATATATATATATATATATATAATCTTCATACAATGACGGATATTTACACAGTAGCATTGCAACCAACAAAGCCTTCAGCAGATGATGACTCTGGGTTCAGGCATGGTTTCGGAGCCGAAGCATCATTACCACTAACCCAGAGCACCCCAGCAGTATCTCACGATACCACCAGATCTATATACTGTGTGTGTGTATGTTGTTATTAAATATATCCCAAATACGTGCAATTATCACGTAAGTATTCCATAGAACTTCTAGGGTTACAATCACTGTATATAATAATATATATATATATATATATATATATATATATATATATACTTCGTTTGATTTTATTATATTCAATTATCCTTGTTTCTATTTTTGCATAGCGGAATGTCTTTGCATTTTCACCTCTTATTTTCCTCATATTCATTTCCTATACTTTTTATATCTTTAGATAGATAGATAGATAGATAGATAGATAGAGTGAGTGAGAGAGAGAGAGAGAGAGAGAGAAAGAGAGAGAGAAAGAGAGAGAGAGAGAGATGAACAGATATAGATAGATAGAAGAAGAGATATACAGTGAAGAAGAAGAAGAAGAAGAAGAAGAAGAAGAAGAAGAAGAAGAAGAAGAAGAAACCTTTTGGGCCATTAAGTCGGTTATCAGAAATCTTATTTTATGAAAATTCTTTATTTTATCTTCGTCTTTAAGTGGATCCGGTTTTTCTTCTATCGTCTCTTTCTCTCATCTCTTCCGTCATTCCAATATTATCTCGACGCAGGCAAAATTTATTCTCCCTTTATCTTTCACTCTTTTGTTTATGTTGCTATTCTTATTAATAAAAGTCACGTTTGATTAGAACCATATATGTGCACGAGCACGGCTAATTCACAAATGAGCTTTTTTACTCAGAATCTTTCTTTTTGTTTGCATTGTTTTTTAAATAATGTCGTATTTCTTCTTCTTCTTCTTCTTCTTCTTCTTCTTCTTCTTCTTCTTCTTCTTCTTCTTCTTCATTTTCTTTCTTCTTCTTCTTCTTCTTCTTCTTCTTCTTCTTCTTCTTCTTCTTCTCTTCTTCTTCTTTCTTCTTCTTCTTCTTCTTCTTCTTCTTCTTCTTCTTCTTCTTCTTCTTCTTCTTCTTCTTCTTCTCATATCTCATATCTCTTCTTCTTATTATTTTCATTCATTCATTCTTCTTCTTTTCTTCTTCTTCTTCTTCTTCTTCTTCTTCTTCTTCTTCTTCTTCTTCATTTCCATTATTCTTTTCTGTTCTTGTTCTTGTTCTTCTTCTTCTTCTTTTCCATTCTTCTTATTCATTTCCATTTTTCTTCTTCTTCTTCTTCATTTCCATTCTTCTTCTTCTTCTTCTTCTTCTTCTTCTTCTTCTTCTTCTTCTTCTTCATTTCCATTCTTCTTCTTCTTCTTCTTCTTCTTCATTTCCATTCTTCTCCTTCTTCTTCTTCATTTCCATTCTTCTTCTTCTTCTTCTTCTTCTTCTTCTTCTTCTTCTTCTTCTTCTTCTCTTCTTCTTCTTCTTCAGCGACTTATCATCTTGGACTTTAGCTCAACTCACACTTATATCACCTGTGTCCGAATTATCATCTAAGTTAAGCAACATTCCTTTCTTGACACCTTTCTCCTATTTGACGCAAGGTAACACGAAATGTAATTACCTCCCGTATTTTTGTGTTGATAAATTATCAGAAAAGGTTCATGCCCTTTTAGTGAACTTTTTATTTTGCTTCTATTGTGGGCCTCCGTAGAAAAAAAAAATAGCAACCAATGAAAAGCCACTCTTAAAAAACAAAGACTGAAAAGGTATTATTTCGATAAAATAGTTTTTTTTTATTTAATCAATCAAACTTATTTATTCACTATTTATTTTATTAATCAACAAAATACCAGTCATTTGCAGTTAATCTATGGATGTTAATTTTAAACCTTAAAAAAACGATTAACCTGATTTGTTTTCTCTATTCTTAAGCACATCTTTAGAAGATTAAACTACGAAAACGAATAAAGTAATAAAAATGCCTAGAAGAGCAATACTGTACCTTACAAAAAAAAGGCATCCGTACGAACAAATAGACAAACCTTTATAAAAAAAATGGCAAGAAAATCTAATTCTCTAAGGAATTATCTCTAAAAGATGTAAAAAATAATTCAATTGCAGTTTGATTGAGTCAAATTAACAAAATGATTAAGCGGAGTTGGCGTATGACAACAAAACAATTATAAAAAGATGTTACCTTTATAATTCCAAGCAAAAAGGTCTTTTTTTTTAAAGAAGCACTGCTTTATATTGAAAATATAGGGTGATCCAAAAAACAGATTTTTTAAAAAAGTCAGGCCTGTTTTCGGGGGGGGGGCGTGCCTAGGGCCGTTTAGCTCAATCGGGGAGTGTTCGGCTAGGAATCACAAGGTTCTTGGTTCGATACCGGCCCTCGCCAACTCAGCGAATGAGTAGCACAGGGATCTGTGCGGTAAAGGAGGAGCTGATGGTAGGTGTGGCGCTCCACCTCAGATGCTAAAATAATCTCCTTGGTCTAGCGCTATTGAAAAGGGGATAGACTCCCTCGCTGTCTGGCCGATACCGCATTAGGCCGCCCCGACGACTTATATATATATATATATATATATATATATATATATATATATATTGAGCACTTTGTATTTGTTTTTTCACGGTCTTAACCCCTGGATTCTGTGCGCTCCCAACGATCGTACCCGTGCCCACCGGTAAGCCACTACTCATACATAAATAAATATATATATAATATATAATATGTGTTGTGGTGTGTGTGTGTGTCTGTCTGTCTGTGTGTGTGTCTGTGTGTCTGTGTGTGTGTGTGTGTGTGTGTGTCAGTAGAGCATCTGTATATCTTAATACGCTTGTTCCTAAATCTTCCAGGCGTTATCATCTTACAACACCCTTTGGTTAAAAATAAGACCGTCTAAATCGTCCAAGTAAAATGAAAAAAATGTAAATTCTGATTATCTGGTGTTGCTTATTTGTCAACTTCTTAATTCTTATCATGCGCGTTGTCACCTCAGCTAAATAATGGACTATTCTGTTTTTATTGTAAAGAAAGAAAGTGATGAAATAAGACATGCTACACAAAAAATATAAGAAAGAAAGAAAGAAAGTAAGAGATTAGATGAAAGATTGAGAGAGGGGTGAACGCGTGGGAGCAATAACGTTAATCTGTTTCAATCGAATGTAATGAAAAGATGAAAAAAAAGGAAGGAAAGAAAAAAAAAGAGTAAGAAAGAGTTAAATCCAGATGTACTTTTTATATCTCTCAGTCAGTAAAGCGTCCGACTAGGAATCACAACGTTCTGGTTTCGATACCGGCCCTCGCCAACTCAGCCTATGAGTAGCACAGGGATGTGTGCGGTAAAGTGAGCAGCGGATGGTAGGTGGGGACCCACCCCCCTTGGAAGCTAAAAATCAATCTCTTTGATCTAGCGCTAGTGAAAACGGTGTCGACTCCCTCGCTGTTTGGATTATACCGACTTTAGGCCACGCGAAGACTTTACTTTTTACATATTGAACTATTTGGCAATAGCTCTTTAGTAAACACATCAAACGTTGTAATAATTAAATTATCATACTATGGTGTAAGTAAGTAAAGTCGTCCGGGCGGCCTAATGTCGGTATCAGCCAGACAGCGATGGAGTCTATCACCTTTTCAATAGCGCTAGACCAAGGAGATTATTTTAGCATCTGAGGTGGAGCGCCACACCTACCATCAGCTCCTCACTTTACCGCACTGATCCTTGTGCTACTCACCCGCTGTGTTGGCAAGAGCCGGTATCAAACCAGGAACCTTGTGATTTCTAGTCGAACGCTATACCGACTGAGCTATCACAGGCCATTGTCAGTGAGTTCGATTCTTACAGGGCGCCCCATATTTCTGGCCTTGCGCCGCATCTGATCTAAGCTTAGTGAATAACTGTATCCAGAGGTCCTGTTAATTGCTTTTTATTACATTAAATCTGAAATACTTGCACCCGGCAGAGAGTTCATATTTTTATTAATCCTTTTAATTTTCAATTATTGTGACAATCCTTTTAATCTTCTTCTTTCATAAGTTTTTGTCAATTTGTGATTGCCGGGCAAGAAGTGTCACAAACACTGATTGTCAATCGTTGGCTTTGTCATGCGCAGTGGCGACCCTGTCGTCTGATTTTACTTCAGAATAAATATAAGCGTCGCCAATACTTTTAGGTGGCTCCTCCGAGGTGACGTAGAATCCTTGAGAGTAAGACGAAAACGAAATTGCTATTATATATATATATATATATATATATATATATATATATATATATATATATATATATATATATAGAGAGAGAGAGAGAGAGAGAGAGAAAGGGAGGGGAGGCAAGATGTGGGTGTGTGGAAGAGAGAATGTGTGAGCGGCGGGGAGGGGAGTTTGACATTCTAAGTAGTTGTTATTGGTAGTCAACCTATTACTATTTGTAGTAAAATAAATAATAAATAGATAAAAACGTAATTCAGTCTCATTTGGTGTTTAAAGTTGGCCTTAAAGTTGAAGCGGTTATCTAGTGGAATTGGATTCTTGATAAAGAGTCCATCGATAATGAATCGTTCTGGTTACTAACGTGTTCTCAGTTACTGGTATAAAGTTCTTCGATAATGAATCCTTTTGGTTACTAACGTGTTCTCAGTTAATGGTATAAAGTCCTTCGATAATGAATCCTTTTGGTTACTAAAGGGTTCTCAGTTACTGGTAAAGAGTCCTTCGATAATGAATCCTGTTGGTTCCTCTGGTAAAGAGTTCTCAGTTCTTGGTAAAGAGTCCTATGATAATCCTATGTCCGTCATCAGTGAGCGCCGTGGTAATTATGACCAATATGGGGGTGTAAATATCCTATCAGCTACGCAGTATTGCTAGTGATTGGCTACAGGAGTCAATCATGTCACCTTGGCTAGTCTATAAATAGAGGTGGGGAATTAAAGCACACGTTATATACCAAAAATTTGGAAAACTTAAAGAGTGATCCACCGTTTTATTCTGAGAACTGGATTTATGTATAAAGCCTTAAAAATCGCATTCTGAGGTGAGAACAAAATAGAAACAATGCCGAAGGGCACATCGGCCGAAACGTTGTGAATATAAAAATAAAGATGAGGACAACTTTCCGAAAAATCTAAGCCTCATCACAAGAATTCAGCCAAAGGGACATTTGTTCTCAAGATGTTCTCAAGATGCCATCTTCTCACCGTGCGGTTATAAAAATCTCTTTTGGGATATATATGACATTTTGTTAGATAATAACGTCTTGCTTGATTATTATAACCAAGAAATGTGCACAGAAGAAGGAAGAAATCAAGCCAAGACGAAACAGAACAGCGCAAGAACATCCACTCTCTCCTCCGCATAATATACCCAATGTGAAGGCGTATATAACAGAGGTAGCCTGCTAAGTCTAGCCACCATATATATATATATATATATATATATATATATATAAAGGGCCGGTTTAGCTCAGTCGGTATAGCGAATCACAAGTTTCCTGGTTCGATACCGGCACTCGCCAACTCGGCGTATGAGTAGTACAGGGATCTGTGCGGTAAAGTAAGGAGCTGATGGTAGGTGTGGTGCTCCGCCTCAAAAGCTAAAGTAATCTCCTTGGTCTAGCGCTAGTGAAAAGGGATTGACACACTTGCTGTCTGGCTGATACCGACATTAGGCCGCCCCGACGACTTTACTTACTATATATATATAATATATATATATATATATATATATATATATATATATACATATAAAGAAGATTTATATAAAGCCAATAAAATATAATGAGAGGACAGCTTTTTAAGACTAAAATTAAAATTTGTAAAAAAAAAATTGAACTTAAAACCTTTTCCGGAAAAATACCTTTGACAAAAATAATAGTCTTTTCTTTTTCTTTTTTACCCACTTTTACAACTGTAATTGTTTTCTTGTTCCTCAAGTTATCTTCTTCTTTTATTCAAATTTATTTTCCTGTGCCAAATTCACATTAAAAATGTTTAAGAAAGGAAACAGAAAATAATCCTTATTTTTGTTTGAATAAATAAATCCCTTATTAATGAAAATAATTGTTTTAAATTTTCTCGTAAATTACAAAACAAATGAGAGAGGGAGATTATTACTAATAACTTAAATAGTATAAGTGTATTTCTATTGAATATTTTATGTAGTTTGCTTCATTTAGGGAAGTTTTCATCTATTAGTTTGATAAATGTTTATCCTTTATTAGTTTTTACATTTTGATTATATGGTTCGTTAAACCAAATGATCTTTCTATTTATACTTCTTTGTTTTCTGATAGAATTTTTTTTTGTTGCTATATGTTAGTTTTAGAGTTGTTACGTTGTTTTTTACTTTATTGAATATTAATGATTTGTCAGATTATCTATGATTAATGGATTGTGGAATTTTTTGGATTATGGTGACTGGATGATTGGAGGAGTTGTGTATGTAAACTAGAGTCTCGTTTTGCTTTCTGAATGATTGGTACGTTTATTTTTTTAGGTTAAATGTTGGGTCTATGAATTCTTTCTGGTTTAGGTTGGGTTTTATATCTAAATCAAAACCCACAAAAAAATCGACAAATAATTTTTTTAAATCAACAACACCAACAGGATTCAAATAAAAAATAGCAGTAATAAAACTACAAACCCTAAGAGGAACATATCAGGAATGACTTGGGAAATGTTATGCATCTTATTTGTTATTAGTTTATTTACTGCTAAATTAAAAAAAAACAAACAAAAAAAAACCTTAAGTTGAATATACTCTAAGAGTGCTAATTCCATAATTTTTGCCTGCAGTAATATGAACATGAACGCATCTTAAAAGATATTTTGTATGGCGAATTAGTAAAAGGCTCCCGATTGGTAGGTTCACCACGCTTACGTTTTAAAGATGTCTGTGGGAGAAACATGAGGATATGCTACATTGATACAAACACTATTGAATAAAAAAGATAAAATTATATTCAAATGTAAACATGCAAATAATTTTAAACCCATATAGAATAATTTAGAAACATAAGAACATTTACTTATCCAATCGAATATAAGATACATAAAATACATAAAGTTAAAACATGCATATGTACAAGTAAAGAAATAAAACTTCAAACGTATCAAACAAAACCAACACGCGCAAACCATTAAATTTCTTAAAATTCTGAGTGGGTGCGTGCCTGAGAGCTGGCGTATTTAACAAATGCGTAGAAATACATTTGAAAAAAAGAAACAGTGAAACGGGAAAATCATAGCAATAAAACCAGATATAGTATCTTCAAATTAGAAAAGTTCAAACTGAAAGAGGCAGAAACTGCGGAAATAAATTTATATCTGAACTAAGGTATCCATTTATTCATTTATTTATAATACTCCGTAAATATAGAAATATATACGCAAATCTTTATAGGTATGCTTGAATTCTCAATTTCTACCATTCACCTGTGTGTATGTGTGTGTGTGTATGTGTGTATGTGTATGTGTGTGCATGTGTGTGTGTGTGTGTGTGTATTTCTACCATTTGCTGTCGGTAATTTGTTAGGAATTTCTGTTAAATCAATCTATTCCAGATTTCAACTAAAAGGACCACCCCAGTTCATTTAGATTTCATTTATTTACTTGTTTATTTCTTCCTCATATCTTCCTATTTTCCTTTTTCCCCCTAAATTATATATATATATGAAGATCCAAGAGAACCTGTTTTATCTACTTAATTTATGCATATACATATATATACCCATCTATATATACACACACATGTCCATACACATGCATGCATCCACACACATACCAACACATACATACACACATACCATACATATGCATATCCATTCATATACATATCCAAATAGACATACTTGAGAATTATCTATTCATATATCTCCACATTCAAACACTCCCACATTCCCTTCTATACAACACACGTACACATCTACACACACATACACACACATACATATTTAAATTTGCTCTGTGAATCTAATAATAAGAGCACACATTGAGCTCTGCAAACTGCGATACGTTTAAAAAAAACTCCTTTGTCGTAAGAAAGATTTTTCTCCGGATTTTTGGATCATATATATATATATATATATATATATTATATATATATATATATTATTGTTGTGTGTGTGTGTGTGAGTGTGTGTGTGTGTGTGTTTGTATTGTTGTTTTGTTATTGTTGAAAATCGCATAAGCGAGAGACCTACAGTTACGAAGCACTGTTAACTATGTCTTCGCTACCCTGACTTATACTTATATCTATATATATATACATATATATATATGTGTGTGTGTGTGTGTGTGTGTTTGTGTGTGTGGATTTGTGTGTAAGCACTCATTGTGTGTGTGCGTCTGCGTCTGCGTGCGTGCATCTGTGTGTATTTTTATGTGTGCATGCATTTGTGTGAGCTGTCTGTGGGTGACTGCATTTGTGTATGTGTGTGAATTTGTGTGCGCATGTCCACTTGTCTGAGTGTGTATATGTGTGCGTGCATTTGTGTCTGTTTGTGTGTATTTGCGTGTGTGTGCGAGCATATGTGTGTGTACTCATGTGTGCCTTTGTTGTGCGTTTGTGTATATGTATGTGCATCGTGTGAATGTGTGTGTGTTCTGTTAATCTGTATTTAACCTTCCCGCCAATCCACATCATTTATTTCTCCAGAATTGTCTGATCTACATTTCATATTTACACTCGTTTTATGTAACATGATTAACGTTTTATATTTAAGAGATTCGTTATTTGAAGCTTTCAAAATGTCTGATAATTCCCAAATCACTTCCGGTGGACACGCTGTGTTTAATTATAACAAAATCACTTCATCAAACACAGCTTTTTGCTCACTATGGGATTCTCCACGTTTTACTATTATTATTGTTCCAATAAACGCAGCTGTTATCATTTCTATTATTATTCTTACCATCAAAAATTAGAAAACAGAATTAGAATGTTTTGGCCGCCATTTTGGGTTTTTTATTTATTCACTTTTTTTGAGTAATGATTATTATTCCTTTAAAGATAGCATATTGCGCAGTAAGTGACTTTTGATTTTGCATTCCGTTTTCATTTTTAAAAGCAAAGAGCAAACCAAGTAGAAGTTAAAAATACAAAAAGGCCTAATGAGGAACAGAACAACTGAACTGTCATCGCCGCTTGCTTCACCCACGTCGACCATTCGGTCGCCATTACTACCATCAAGTTCCCAAAACAAAAGAAACTTCAATCAAAAATTGAAATAAATCAAAAAGGAAAATAATAATAATAAAAAAAACGAGTATTTAAAAGAGAAAATAAAGAAATGGTGAAAAAAGCCGCGCAATGTCATTAACTTTTGTTGTTAGGTTTTTTATATTTTTTCGACAACAAAGCGTCGCTGGCGTCTGTCTGTTACGATTGTTTAATTTTACAACTTTTGATAACAGCTTTTATAGCGGGATATTTCGGGATTTCAAAAACAAAAACTACAACGCTGCGCGTTTGGCGTCGTGCATAGCTCTGTAGACCTATGTATCTCACATAATCATATATATATATATATATATATACATATATATCTTTTTATTGTATGTGTGTGGGTGTGTGTGTGTCTGTGAGTGTGTGTGTGTGTGAGGGTTGTGTGTGTGGGTGGGTGTGTGTTGTTATGGGTTCAATGGGAGAAAATTAAATATTTAATAAGAAAGAAGGTTCGCAAAATTGTTTGAATTTTTTAAACCAAACAACGTTTCATTTTATGTTTGCTACACGTGTTTCAGATTTTAGTATCTTCTTGAATTATGTTCTGATTCAATATATATATATTATATATATATATATATATATAATATATAATATATATATATATATATATATATTATATATATATATATATATAAGATAAAGATAAAGATAAAGATAAAGATTCAATAAAGTCTTTATTATTTGCTCTACTTAGGTATTGAGCACTTTTTACTTATTAGCTTTAGTTTCCTGGCGGTTTTGTATGAATATATATATAACAACGCTCTCGTTCAGATTTTAAAAAATTTTAAAAGACATTCCGTCTTTTAAAATTTTTGTAAAAATGCGTATTTTGTGTTAAAAATAAAATAAATTTTATTTTTAAAACTAGAAGTATTAACATCCATGAGCTAGAGCGTTGTTTGTGCCTCTCGTGCCAAACGGTTAACTATTCCCTCTTTCTTTCATAAATATAGTTGCTCTCTTGAGGATGACCGCTTTATTAAAAGGTCGAAACAGATATCTGTCAGCATACTAATATTATCATTTTTTTTTCTATAAATTTTCTATTATACTGTTGGATTCATTTCCATTTATTATACACTTATATATATATATATATATATATATATATATATATATATATATATATATATATATATATATAATCCAAAAGTCCAGAGAAGAAATCTTCCTTACGACACAATTTTTTATGTGTATGTGTATGTATATCTCTATTTTAAATTTTTAATATTATATAAAATATTTTTTTATTTCTCTTTTAACTTAAATTTAATATTTATTATCTTTACTTTCTTTCTTAGTTATCTCACTTTATATATAACAAATAATAATATATATATAGATTTTGATATTTAACTATCTTACTTTAGATATAATATTTAATATATATATATATGCATTTTTAAAAAATCCTTCATTATTCCAGTTGCTGGTTCGTATTGGTTGAATAGGTGAATTTTGCTTGATCTGTCTGTCTGGTTTTCTTGATGTCAAATTATATTGGATACTTTATTAGTTACATGTTTCACTGACCCATTTCTTTTGACGGAAGTGATTTTAAGAAAGAAATTTTGTTTGCAACATCAATGTTTTCAGTTGGAACTTATATTTTTTTTTTAATTTTTAAAAATAAAATAAAAAATAAAAATCTGTTTTCAAATGCCTTTAAAGTAATAAAGATTTCATCATTAGCATCTGATGAGTTGGGAGAGTTAGACACTTTGTCTACGCTACCTGAAATAGACTATAATGCTCAATCTCTAAGTCTTTTGTTATTTCTTATATATATATATATATATATATATATATATATATATATATATATATATATAAACCAACCAAGCAGCCAACAAACAATCAAACAAACCAACAAACAAACTTTATTATTAACTGTGATGTGCGCTGTTCCTCGCTGTCGTAGAACGATCTGAGTGAGTTGCGATGAAAAGCAACTGAAACCAAAAGCTGAAATAAAATATGAAAGTCAAAATGAATAATGATGGTTGCCGATATTTCATTCAAATCTTATCATAATGGAGATTGTATTTGTATGTAGGTAACCGAAACTACGTCACTCCCAACGTCACAATTTCCTTAGATATTTACGTTATATTCTCAATGGTTATTAAATAATCACTATTTAATCTTAATTCCTTTCTTATTTATTGATAATGTCTCTGTTAAGGTCGAGCTGAGATAGATTTGCCTCAAAACAGCCCATATTCTTAAGGTATTTATTTCGCATCCTACGTATGCGGGTATGAGACAAGGTAGTTTAATGTGATCATTATCAGACACAGGCCCCGAAATACCCATATCATTAATATGTTTAAAATCCTGCGATGTGTGATATATATCATTAAGAAATAAGTGTTTACATAGTATATGGTGAGTATAATTTGCAGGCTGTTTTTTAAGTGTTTAATAAATAATTACTTGGTGTTGCAAGATGATAACGGTCATACTTTTAAGGAACATGAGTATTGATATTATAGATGATGAAGAGAAAATAAATACTACTAAAGTTATGCAATTCATTTTACAACTCGAACGAGTTGACAGCTTTTTCTGTTTATCTTTTTTCTTTTCTTATTTTATCAACATGAATAATTTCTTTGCTGTTTCCTCGTTTTATTTTCCTGTGTTTCATGTCAAAAGAAAATTAATATTTTCGTAAATAAGCAGGGTGAAATTTTTGCAACAATCTTGCATGAATAAATGGAGTCTAAGAAAGTTGTTATCGAAACTTTCTCAATATTTTTATCATTACATACATTATTTATAATCCTCCTTCTTTTCCCCCCTCTTCTCTCTCTATCTCTCTCTCTCTCTCTCTCTCACACACACACACACACACGCAAACACTCACCTATCTCCCTCCTCTCTCTGTCACACACACACACAATCTCTCTTCTCACCAGCACACACACAATCTCTCTCTCCTCTCATACACACACACAATCTCTCACTCACACACACATACATACACAGTCTCTCTCTCTCTCTCTCTCACACACACACACACTCTATCTCTCTCACACACACACACACACACAATCTCCCTCCATCTCTCTCATACACACACACTCTCTCTCTATCACACACACACACACACACAATCTCTGTCTCTCTCACACACACACACACACAATCTCTCTCACACACACACACACACAATCTCTCACTCACACACATACACACAACACACTTCTCTCTCTCACACACACACAACACACACTCTCACACACACACACTCTCTCTCTCCCTCACACACACTCTCTCTCTCTCTCTCACACACACATACTCTCTCTCTCTCTCACACACCACACACACACTCTCTCTCTCACACAGACTCACGGCTTCTTCTCACACACAACA
This sequence comes from Doryteuthis pealeii, assembly GCA_023376005.1. NCBI lineage: Eukaryota > Metazoa > Mollusca > Cephalopoda > Myopsida > Loliginidae > Doryteuthis > Doryteuthis pealeii. Next base: position 33,993,613 of record CM042157.1, on the reverse strand, counting down.
TACTCTCCCTCTCTCTCTCACACACACACACACACATTCTCTCTCTCAACACACTCTCTTCTCACACACACACTCTCTCTCTCTCACAACACACCAATCTCTCTCTCTCTCTCTCACACGCATACCCACATCTCTTCACACACACACACACACACCAGATACTCCTCTCTGCTCACAACACACAACTCTCACACACTCTCTCTCTCTTATACACACACACACACACACATATACACACATCACTCTCTCTCTCTCTCACACACAACACACGCACTCTCTCTCACAATCTCTCTCTCTCTCTCTCTCTCTCTCTCTCTCTCTCCTCTCTGTTCTCTCTCTTCGTCTTTCCTATCCTCCACTTTTACTGTTTGTTTCCTGAAGTAGATCTTGAACAAATTGGGGAAACAACACTCCACAAGGAAGCAGCTGTACGGCCACTTGCCACCTATCACACAAAACAACAGACGAACAAGACATGCTGGAAATGTCTGGAGAAGTAAAGAGCAACTCATAAGCGACGTCCTCCTGTGGAAATCAGCACGTGGACATGCTAGTCCAGGAAGGACCCACATTGACCAGATCTCTTCGCGGATACTAGATGCTGTACAGTGGACCTCCCGTTGACGGTTGACGAAAGATTGTCATGGGTATCTGTGCTAGTTGCGCGACATAATGAAGAAGGATGATGTGGTATACTAAGAAACGGAAGCACCGTTTCAACCATCTTTTTGAGTTGTGAATAAAAGGCGGAAGTGTTCACTTCTCGTGGTTCACGTCAGCTGGACTACTCGTATTATTATTTTCGCTAAGCGCGTTACAACAGATGATGATGTTCCGAAGGAATCATTTATTGAATACGAATTATTTTCAAAGAGATCTATTTAATCCATAGGTGGGGCCCTAATAGGTACTACCATGCCGTGTCAGTTTTTGTTCTTAAATCAGTTATATATTTACAAGTAATTATTCCTAATTAATTTAATCTATCAATAATGGAGATTTGCTTCCGGTTTTTGTCTGTAACAAAAACTACATCACTGCTTACGTCACATTACCCAAAAATCACATAACAAAGAATAAATCACTTAAAATTTGAGCATTGCAACATTTGACAGCCTCATTGTTTTTTAAACAAGTTTTAATAATACATGAAATGGTATTATATATCTATATATAGTTTGTTTTTCTTTTAATACATATTTAAAGTTTACATTTGAAATTGTTTTATTTTTTAATCCTTTAATGAATTTGATGATTTTACTTACTTAGGGTACAAACTCGCTGACATTGAATTTTTTAACTCCACCCCTCAGGCAATATGTTTCAAAAATCTATTTTTACATCGCTCGGAGGGTGTTTTTTTATTTTGCTAGTAATAATAATCATTATTTTGCACAGTTATATTACACAGTTATGTGGTTTCAAGTAACTAGTGATAATCCTTAGTAAGAAATTATAGTTAAAAGTAACTATTCTTAACACAAGTATAACCACACCATGTCAGTTTTCTTTAAATACTCATATGTTTTCAACTATTTTTATATATCAATACACTTGTTCCTTAATCTTCCGACCGTTATCATCCTGCAACACCCTCTGATTAAAAATGAGACCGTCCAAATCGTCCAAGATGAAATGCTAAAACTAAAGTAAAAATCTGAATTCAAACTGTTAAACTCCGTTTAATAAATTTATCTTGTGGCGCAACCTACGGCGTTTTGGGGGTTAGCTATATATATATATATATTAATATATATTATATATATATATATATATATGAGTTGAAAAGGTGGAATGAAAACATCACACAATGGTGTTAAAGAGAAAACAATTTTATAAATAAATCATAGCTGATACTGATCAATATTTCGATTTTACAAAAATCATTATCAGAGCTCATTTACTCCGGGTGTTTGTGATCGGAGATAAATGTTATTATATTATATATATATATATATATATATATAATATTAGGGAAAATCATAGCAATAAAACCAGATATAGTATCTTCAATTAGAAAAAGATCAAACTGAAAGAGGGCAGAAAGTGCAGAAATAAATTTATATCTGAACTAAGGTATCCATTATTCATTTATTTATAATCTCCGTAAATATAGAAATATATACGCAAATCTTTATAGGTGTGCTTGAGTTCTCAAAATATAAAAAATATAACAATAAAAAATATAAGACTTAGAGATTTTTGCAATTTTAGTCTATTTCAGGAAGCTTAGACAAAGTATCTAACCCTCCAAATCATGCAGATGCGAATGATAATTTCTTTATCATTTTTAAGCCATTTGAAAACGGATTTTTTTATTGTCCTGTTTCCCTCAGCTGTGGGGCCATAAAAAAGATATTCGACCATTTGCTGTCGGTAATTTGTTAGGAATTTCTGTTCAATCAATCTATTCCAGATTTCAAATAAGGGAGTATTTGCCTCTCATCCCACTTATGAGCGCTGGACACAAGGTCTCGTTTTAACGTGGGCGCATAAAAATTGCGTCGATCCCTTCGGCATTTCCCCACAAGGGGGCGCCTCAGGCGCTGGCAATAAACTCAGCCCGCCCCAAGGGTTCAGGTATTGCCTTGGCGGGAAAGCCCTGGGATCGACGTTTTAATTGTACTTTACCGTCCAGTGGCCGAAGCACACTGGACCCCCCCCCCCGCCCGAGGGATTCGGGAAAACCGGCTTTCAACAGATTCCAACTAAGGGACCACCCCAGTTCATTTAGATTTCATTTATTTACTTGTTTATTTCTTCCTCCTATCTTCCTATTTCCTTTTTTCCCCTAAATTATATATTTATTATAATGGAGATTGTGTGGTTTTTCTGTCTGTAACCGAAAACTATATTACTACTCAAGTCACAATTCCTTTAGTTATTTACGTCACATTCTCCAGGATTCTATTTATATTTAAACCTCAATTAATAATAAAACTGTTTGACATTATTAATATGTTGACCTCACTAATACTTATAACATGCAATTGTATTTATATATACAACAAATACCAGTTTTCAGTGTAAACGTAAGCTAATTTGCATATTGATATTAAAACAACTGATTTTTTAATAATATGTGCTTGGTATTATTGATTTCTAATTGTTTGGTTTATCTTAATGAATATGAGTAAAATCTCTTCATAAATCCTAAAAGAAATTCATTAACAAGAAGAAATAACTGTAATTTATTCTTTACTTCCTATTTTAACTAAATAGTTAAATTAGGAAAATTTAGCATTGAAAAACGGAAGTGATGAAAGAGTAAGTTTCAGTTGTTCTATTTTCCGATTATACCCCCTCCGTTTCAAATATTTTTATCTGAATTCTTCTTCAGTTTCATTAGCCTTTCTGATTTAATCTAATATTTTATTACATTTAAACTTAAATACTGGCACCCGGAGGGTGCATATATTTGCTAGATATATAAAGATCCAAGAGAACCTGTTTTATCTACTTAATTATTTAACTAATTCAATATATACATATACATATATATACCCATTATATATATACACACACATGTCAATACACCTGCATGCAACCACAAACACATACCAACACATCATACACTGTACTCATATATATGCATATCTATTCATTAAAGACTCCAGTCTGCAGTATCTTACCTTGGCTGGAGGGAGAGTTTTTTGAATTCGTACCTTTTCCAGGGTATTAGCACAATGTGAAATGCAAACAGCTCGTTCAGGATTTGAATTTGGGTCAACGTGTCAATTTTCTTCGACGATAACATACACAACACGTCTCATATATATATATATATAAATTATATATATATATATATATTATATTATATATATATATATATATATATATATATATATAATATTATATAAAGAAATTTCATCCAATTTTTAACACAAGGTTTTTTTCTTGTGTTAAAAACCTTGTGTTAAAATTGGATGAACATACTTACTTACTTGATATAATATATATATATAAATATTATATAATATATATATATATAGGTTTGAACACTAATCACTGGTCTATGTTGAAAATAAACCCACCCTTAACAAACGTATATTCTTCTTGTTACTCTTTCTTACTCTTTGGTTACTCTTCTTTTTCTCCTTCTTTTTATAAGTTTTGTTTTCTGATATGTTTTCTTCTACCATCTTTCGTTCTCTTTTTTATTATTATACTTTTTTCTTTACTCTCTTTCTTTCTTTTCTTTTCTAATCTCTCTCTCCTCTCTCTCTCCTCGTCTCTCTCTCTCTGCTCTCTCTCTGCTCTCTCTCTCTCTCTCATTACCGTTTCTTTTACTTTTTCTGTCTCTCTAATATCTCTCTCTTTTTAATACGTTGTACTTTCTCCTTTCTTTTTTTCTTTCTTGTTTTCTTTATCTTTTTTCTTTTCTTTTCCTACATATCTCTTTTTCTTCTTATACCTCATCGTTTTTTCTCTATTCGTACATCTTAAAGCCCCCTCTTCACTCTCTTCTCCCTCCCCTCTCTCTCTCTCTCTCGTCTGTTCTCGTCTCTCTCTCTCTCGCTTTATAAGTTCTTCCCCGTTTTGTTTCTCTGTAAACCCCTTCTCTCTCTCTCTCTGCTTCTCATCATCTCTCTCTCTCTCTCTCTCTTTTCTCTCTCTCTCTCTCTCGCTGATTAAATTGTCTATACAGGCCGTAACTTAAGTGTTGTTCGTTCGTGCGGTCGGGCTTTCCTCACCTTGACCATCGGACAGTGTTGCCGTCGAATACAGGAAGATGCGACGACATCGCCCACAACTTATCAATCAGTAAGCACGCCCCCTAACGGCTCTGATTGCAAATGGGGGGCCCAGACATCTGTGGCTATTCTACACTTGTCGGAACTCGTAAATTGTGTAGAGGGAGATTGAATGTCGGTGAATAATGGAGACAGATTAAAATAATCAATGGCTGACCATCGACCAACCTCTCGTCAACTCAGGTTGCTATTCTCATTGTCTGAATGACGAACGATAAAAATAAAACAAAGAAAAAGAAGAAGAAAAACCACGTGAATAAAAACGAAAGAAGAATGAACCGATGAAAAAAAAAATTATTAATCTGGATTATTCGGACTACTTGTCTCATTTTTTTAATTGTTGTCTTTAAAACGTTTAGGCCGATAAAATAAAGGGTTGGGTTCAGAGTTCCGTGAAGGCTTCCGAATTAAAGAAGGATCCCAAGTTCGGAAAGAAGTATTCCGAGTTTGAAAAATAAGAAGAAAAATGGATGAATAGAACGAAGGAAACAAACGAAGAAGAAATGAACGATGAAAAAAAAAATCTGGTAAATTTCTATTTAGTTGGCTAAAATTCCAGCAATAAGGCAATTAGAGTAACTCGCCTTGACTTTCACTTGAACTAAGCCGGTAGCTATTTTGAAAGTCTCCGTGCGAAATAACAAATCTTAGAAACTTTTCGAAAACAATACAACTGGCATCTTTAAGACAAAATATCATATTATGTGGTTCTTAATAACAATTAAGTTCATTTTCAGATAATTTCAATGCTAGAATTTAGCCACTGAACTTTCACTTTGAAAACAAGACGGTAGCCATTTTGAATGTTCGTGCAACATATCAAATCTTAGAAACTTTTCCGAAACAATACAACTACATGCTAACCAAAAATATCATAAATGCGTTCTTAATACCTTAAGTTCATTTAAATAATACGGACGCACAATTTTATGCTAGGAATTTTAAACACTAAAGATGAGGACATAGTCGAATAATCCAAAAAATATAAAGCAGATTTTGGTAATTTTTCACTTAGTTTTAAAAATTCCTAGCAATAAATTGTGCGTGGCGTATTAATTTGAACATGAACTTAAATTTGTTATTAAGAACGCAAATTTTATGATATTTTTGTGTTAAAGCATTAGTTGTATTGTTTTCGAAAGTTTCTAAGATTTGAATATGTTGCACGGACACATTCAAAATGGCTACCGTCTTGTTTCAAAGTGAAAGTCAGTTGGCTAAATTCCTAGCATGAATTATCTGAAATGAACTTAATTGTTATAAGAACACATATTTATGATATTTTTGTCTTAAGCAGCAGTTGTATTGTTTTCGAAAAGTTTCTAAAGATTTGTTTATTTCGCACGGAGACTTTCAAAATAGCTACGGCTCTTAGTTCCAAAGTGAAAGTCAAGGGAGGGTTTACTCTAATTGCCTTATTGCTGGGAATTTTTAGCAACTAAATGTGAATTTCCTTCAAGATTTTTTTTTCATTCGTTCTTTTCTTCTTCGTTTGTTCTTCGTTTCTATTCATACCATTTTTCTTCTTTATTTTTCAAACTCGGAATACTTCTTTCGAACTTGGATCCTTCTTTTAATCGGGAGCCTTCAACGGAACTCTGAACCCAACCTTTATTTTATCGCCTAAACGTTTTTAAAAGACAACATAAAGAATGAGACATAGTCCGAATCAATCAATAATAATTTTTTCATTCGTTTCATTCCTTCTTCGTTTTATTCATTCGTTTTTCTTCTTCTTATATTCCTTTGTTTTATTTTATCGTTCGTCATTCAGACACATGAGAATAGCAAACCTGGGGTGGGACGAGAGGTGGTCGATTGGTCAAGCCATTGTTATTTACATCTGTCTCATTTATCACCGACATTCATCTCCCTTACCAATTTACGAGTTCCGACAAGGTAAATAGCCAAGATGTCTGGCGCCCCCATTTGCAATCAGTAGCGTTAGGGGGCGCTTGCTTACTGATTGAATAGGTGTGGGGGGATGTGGTCGGCATCTTCTTATTCGACGGCACACTGGTCCGTGCTGAAGGTGAGAAAGCGGACCGGCACAGACGAACAACACTTAAGTTAGGCCGTTATAGACTTTATCAGGCGAGAGAGAAGAGAGAGAGAAAGAGAGAGAAGAGAGAGAGAGAGAGAGAGAGAGAGAGAGAGAGAAGGGGGGATTTACAGAGAAAAAAAAACGGAAGAACTTATAAAGCGAGAGAGAGAGAGAGAGAGAGAGCGAGAGAGAGAAGAAGAGGGGGGAGAGAGAGTGAAGAGAGGGGGCTTTAAGATGTACGAAATAGAGAAAAACGATGAGGTATACAAGAGAGAAAGAGATAGTAGAAAAGAAAGAAAGAAT
>CM042157.1:33973032-33986412 GCA_023376005.1 Doryteuthis pealeii | reverse complement strand
AAAGAGAGAGATCCAGATAAATAAAGAATTTTCCATAAATAAGATTTCTGGATAACCGACTTAAATGCCCAAAAAGGTTTCTTGCTCTTATTCAATTCTTCTTCTTCTTCTTCTTCTTCTTCTTCTTCTTCTTCACTGTATATCTCTTCTTCTATCTATCTATATCTGTTCTCTCTATCTCTCTTCTCTCTCTCTCTCTCTCCTTTCTCCTCTCTCTCCTCTCTCTCTCTCTAAAGATATAAAAAGTATAGGGAATAAAATGTAAGGAAAAATAAGAAGGTGAAAATGCAAAGACATACCGCTTGGCAAAAATAGAAACAAGGATAATTGAATATAAAAAATAAACCAATATATATATATTATATATATATATATATATATATATATATATATATATATATATAGTGATTGTACCTCTAGATGTTCTATGGAAACTACGTGATAATTGCACGTATTTAGGATATATTTAATAACAAATACACACACACAGTATATATATATATATATATATAATATTATATATATATATATATATATATATATAATATATATATATATATATAATCCAAAAGTCCAGAGAAAAAATCTTCCTTACGACACATTTTTTTTAAAACCTGTTGCAGAGAGAGCTCAATGTGTGCTCTTAATGTTAGAGTCACAGAGCAAATTTTTAAGTAAAGAAATAACAAAGACTTAAAGATTAAGCTCCCTGAAATAGACTATAATGCAAAATCTTTAAGTCTTTTGTTATTTCTTTACGGAGTCAGTGAGATTTCTATTCTACGGTAGCTCAAGTAAGGCATTTTTTCCTATTGACCATTTAATTTAAAATTCAGGTTGTGAAGTAAGTATCTCCTTTTGTAGATAATATATTATTTATTTTCCCGAGTTATTAATCATTTTCTGGGTGGTTTTGATGCTATGTCATTGCCGCCAAAAATAATTATAAAACTATCAACTAACAAATAATAAAACAAAATATAGGTTGTTTCCATAAATAATGGCCGATTGAAGTGCTCGGTTTGAAATGTCATTTTAACATAGAATTTGTTGTTATTTCAGGTGAATTTTTGCATATATATAATTAATGACAATGAACATTGCAGGCAGTTGTTGAGCAAAATCCACGACAAAGTGTCAAAGAAATGTCTCAGACACTTGGTGTCAGCATTGCAACAGTTTTCCGCATTTACAGAGTATTGGAAAGGTGAAAAAAGCTCGATAAATGGGTTCTCATAGCTCAATGAGCACCAAAAACTTAAAAGGATCCACTTTCATTGTCAAGACTGCATGTCTGTCCTCTACCTTCTTCATTTTTCAAGACTCTCATCTCCCATGCGGAATTTCTGGAATCACCTTCGTACAGTCCAATCACTTGTGGATCACCTCGCCATGCTTTGTTGATATGGTAGCAGTTTCAGAGGCATTGGTGCCCAAGCTTGAACTCAATGCAACATAGAAGGCGAAGGTCATGTTTAGGCATGTTCATTTTTGAAAGCCCTATTTTCAAAAATACTTTCTATTTGAAAATAAATCAAATTTTATTTTTGAGCACACATTAATTATTATATATGCAAAAATTCACCTGAAAGAAACACAAAATTCTATGTTAAAATGACATTTCAAAACCGAGCACTTCAATCGGCTTATTTTTTGTAACAAACTAATAACAAGTTATTCAAAGTATGTTTAGAAATTATACTAAGAAATATGGGCTACCTTTTGTCAAGCTATGGAGTAGGGATGCTCAGAACTTGTTTGACACGGGAAGAAGTGGTTGTTTTCGTGGCACAATTTAATGTAGTACCTAGACGAGTACTCAAATAAAAGGACAGACACGACAGAGAGAAACGTGTGAATGTGTGTGTGAATGTGTTAGTGTGTGTGTGTGGAGCAAAAGCGAAAGAGAAGGAGAGGGATGAGGGAGAGATAGAGTGTATGTGTGTGGTGTGTGGTGTGGAGAGAGAGAAGAGAGAGAGTAAGAGAGAGAATAGAAGAGAGAGAGGGAGGTTTTATAAATAAAGAGAAAGGTTTTTAAAGAGCCGGTAAGAGAGAGAGAGAGAGAGAGAGAGAGAGAGAGAGAGGGGGGAGGTTTTTATAATAAAGAGGAAGGTTTAAAAAAAGCTGGTAAGAGAGAGAGAGAGAGAGAGAGAGAGAGAGAGAGAGAGAGAGAGAGAGAGAGAGAACTCAGTGAAAGTTACGCATTTATAACAAAATCTCTTTTCCTGCAGCTTTAGTGAAATAATTCATTTCATTTCATTTGCCAACCAATCAAATCCATTACCCCCGAACCCACCCATTTCTTCGTTCTCAATCCCTAAACCTCCTCCTCTCCCCACCCCAAAAATAATCCCCGATCATGTCCACTCCTCAATATTCTATTCTATTTTTTCCCGCTCTTGTCCAACAATGTCGTCTGTCCCGCTTCTTTTGCACACAGCGTTCGACTTTTCTTTCTTTCTCAAAGATGTCGTCTCTATACATTTTTTCTTTTTTTCTTCTTTCTTTTTCATTCTTTCTTTCCTTTCTTTCTTCTTTCTCTTCTTATCCCGTTTTCTCATCAGCGAACGAAAAGAAGAAAAAGAAAAAGAAGAACCGATTGTGTGAGTAAGTACGCATACACAACGCACCTGACGTTTTTTGGCGCGAAAATCCTTGCCGGCGAGATGGAATTATAGAAATGGAATTATATTGCTTGTGCTAATCGAATCTGTATCGCTTTTCCCCGCCACTCCGATTTTCGTTTTCCCCGCGCGTTTGCCTATCTTACTCGTTTATTCGTTTGTTTCGTTCGCTTATTTATTTGTTAAGAGAATACGCATTCCAATTTTCCTGCGTCGTGCCCAATTGCATTGTAAATCGGATCAATAGAGAGTAACTTGAAGGAGTTGCGGTACAGATCAAAACGTTAAAACGAACACAGTTGGAATAAATAATAAAAAAGGATTAAAAAGCAAACAAAACAAAAAGAACCTTGAATACTAAGCAACAAAATTAGTTATTCGAATAAAACGAAAAAAAAAAAAGATGAAAAGTAACAACAAAAAAGCGAATTTAAAGATGGCGACCAAACGACAGAAATGAAAGCAAAAAACACACACACCCACCAGCAAACATCAAAGACGTAATCTAATGAATAAAAAAAGATGAATGAAAAAGTGTCTTTTTGTTACGACGGAATCTTCAGGGGGAAGTTGTCACTTGCTTTATGCAAAACTCCTACCGAAAATTAAGCAGAGAATTTAATAAACGAGTCGCTGCTTATACATTTACTTGAATGAAGAAAAATTAAAAATATGAATAGAAGACGCTGTGCGTTCATAGCTCTGTACTTCAAAAAATTCACCGAGTGACAGAATATTCTTTTCTTCGTCTCTCTCTCTCTCTCTCTCTCTTCTCTCTCTCTCTCCTCTCTCTCTTTTCGTATCTTTAAATAAATATAAATAAAAAGCTCTTTCTCTGTCTCTGTCTCTGTCTCTCTGTCTCTGTCTCTGTCTCTGTCTCTCTCTATCTATCTAATCTATCTATCTCTACGTGTGTTTAAATAATATAATTAAATAATAATGAATAATTAAAAGCTTTAAGACAAAAATATAGGCAGTCTTTTGGGTTTAGCGATGACAGTTTAACTCAGAAAGAATAACATTTTTCTAACGTTTCTCCTTGTCTTTTCTTTGGGAAGTGATTCTCGCGTAAAACTCCTTTGGATAAACAAAATGTATGATAAACCGCTAAGAAGAAAAAAAAAAAAAATTGAATCATCCGTAAAAATTAGACAGAAAAAAACATATATCTATACATACAGAGCGGAGCAAATGATTTGGGTTGGTTAATATTGGATTTTACGGCATGCAAACCATTTGGGGTTATTTTATGCGAAAGTTCAGTGAGTAGGAGCGTCAGCCAAAAAAAAAAAAAAAAAAAAAAAAATAGCTAGCCCACAGGATCCGGTTCGAAACCGACCTTCACCAACTCAGCGTGAATAGCAATAGGGAATCTGTGCGGTGAATTGGGGAGCTGATGGTAGGTTGTGGCGCTCCACCTCAGATTCAGAAACAATCTCCTTGGTCTAGCGCTAGTGAAAAGACTCTTCGCTGCCTGGCTGATATCGACTTTAGGCCACCTGTCTTTTGAAACATCTTCACGCTGATGAATGCATCGCATGAAACCAATATGGTTGTGAAAGTTTTTGTCACCCAATAAATAGATATGTAAACCTATATATTTATCTTATTATATTATATATATATATATATATATCCTTAGTCAAGTGCTAGTGAAAAGCAGAGAGACTCCCTCGACTTTAGTTTTTACTTACTTTATGTTGAAACGTTTTGATTCATTCGTTTTTTATGGGCATTCAATATTCCTTCCTTAAATTCAATTTTTAACGCTTTTTTAAAAAACTTAACCCCATTGGTGGGACCCTAAACAGGTACTGGCCACTCCAGGTCAGAGTGGACTTGGATTAATGGCGATGAGGGGTACTCCACACTTCCAGAGTTCTATAATTGGAACTTCACCACTACTAAACATCAATACCCAGGAAACTAAGACCCCAGCCCCCGCCTTCTAAGCATACATATAAAAAGGGTGGGTGTTTTGTATAAGGCGAATAGGATTGGGACAAACATATAGTTGTAAGGATTTGATGTAACTAACCGATTGATGGAGGTGATCTTCTCTGACCACCTGTCAGCATAAGTAAGAGCCAAAGGGGAGTGTTGCATTTCATGGACAATTCAGTCGCCAGGATTCCGCGCTTAAGCATCACAAATCGCCACCTTCACCAAGAGATGGCCATTGGGAGGATTTTACCCTCACCGGTGGGGAGGTGCAATCGGCGTATCTACAGCCCCATCGACAGGCAGCAAAAAGATTTGATACATTTGTAGGTTTAGTAAAATTAAAATAGAAAAAAAAAAAAAAAAGTGAAAATTGTCCACCAGCTTCTCTTTCTCTTCTTCTTTTTCCTCTTCTTCCTCTTCTTTTCACTTCCTCTTTCGCTCTCTAGACACTCTGTTACTGAAGGACAAAAATGCAGGGCACTGTTCAGGCCAAAATAGGTCGCTTTTTATAGTCAAATAAAAGTTGCAATGCACCTTTGGGTAGTCACCCATAATTCCTAGCAGCCTCTATAAAAAGTCCATTCTCCCCCCCTTCCAATTTCTTGACACTTCTTACTCAGAGTGGGCATAATGGGGTACCACATTCCTTCTTCCCCCAACCACAATTTCTTTTCCTTGCCAGGGACAGTTTTCAACAGGCCCAGGCATCTAGGACGCTTTGAGTCAGGTAAATTCGTCGTTACTACAATAAGTATTTTATTTCCACTTTTTTTATTATTTAGTCTATTTTACTTTTCTTAGGGGCCGGTTTAGCTCAGTCGTAGAGCACCCGCTAAGGAATCGCAAAGGTCTGGTTCGATACGGTCCCTGCCAACTCATCGCATGACTAGCACAGATTTGAGTAATCTGATATGTGCGGTAAGTGGGCAGCTGATGGTAGGTGTGGCGCTCTCACCCTACCTTGGTCCTAACCTGCTAGCGAAAAAGCACCACCGATTGGAGATTCGTTCAATTTCATATTCATTTTGCATATTTATTTCGGCTGCAAGTATTTAACTTTTTGCCTATCAAATTTCCCCCACGGCTGTACCAAATATTCGTATTTTTTACCTGTATGATGGAATATTTCAAAGTTCACAATCTATTCACCCCAAAACTCATTCTATTCAAACAAAGTCTATTATTGTAATCTGAGTCCTTCTGCTCAATTTAATCAACTAACCATCAGTTTTATCACAGATGAGGACAGTCGCTGTGAGCGACTTAAAGAGGGCAAATAGTTAAATTTCAATGTATATATTTTCCTGACCTCCCCAACAGGCAGGATTAACATAAAGTCTTTTTAAACGTGGAGGGCCACGCATACAACCAAAGCTCAAGATATGACCAGTACAAAATATGCATGTTATCATCAGCATCTCCTTGAACGGACCCTAAAATTACTTTACCTCACTTACCGGATCAGAAGCCGATGCTCTATCCAGGTGAATACATTCTAAATCTTAATGTACGAAATATCTTATTATAATGGAGATTGTGTGTTTTTCTGTCTTAACCAAAACTATATTACTACTCAAGTTCCACAATTCCCTTATTATTTACATCACATTCTCCATGATTTTATTTTATTTAACCTCAATATTAATAAATTGTTTTACATTATTAATACAGTTAACCATATCTTACATACTAACAACATGCAATTTTTTTATATAATACAACAAATAGCGGTTTACAGTGTGAACGGGAAGGCTAATTTGGCATATTGATATTAAAAATCGAATTTAATAAATATGTGCTTAGTATTATTGATTTTTTATTTTAATGAATATAGCAAAAATCTCTTCAATGAATCTTAAATGAAATCCATTAACAAGAAAAGTTAAGTGTCATTTTATTCTTTACTTCCTATTTTAACTAAATAACTTAAATTAAGAAAAATAACAATGAAAGACGAGAGTGATGGAAGAGTAAGTTTCAGTTGTTCTATTTTTTTCAAATCTTTTTATCTGCATTCTTATATAGTTTTCATTAGCTTTTCTAATTTATTACGAATTTTTAATTACATTCAAACTTAAATAACTTTGCACAGAGGGTGCATATATTTGCTAGTTATATTTAAATGAGAAAACTAACGAAAACTAAATAAGAAGGAATATAAAAGATTGCACTTAATTTATTTTATTTCAATTGATTTCTAATTAAAATTATACACATAATTGCTTTTAGTACGTTTGAGAAATAAAACAATGATCCTAGAAATCAATAACACCAATGTCGGTATCAGCCAGACAGCGAAGGGAGTCTATCCATTTTCACTAGCGCTGACCAAGGAAAGTATTTCAGCGTCTGAGTGGAAGCGCCACACCCTACCATCAGCACCTCACTTTACCACACTTTTCCTGTGCTACTCATACGCTGAGTTGGCGAGGGCCGGTATCGAAACTAGGAATTTTGTGATTCTAAGCCGAACGCTCTACCGACTGAGCTAAACAGCCCTTTTAATTAGGTTTTTGTTAAAAAAAAGTAGTATGCAAATTACCCACACCAATATACTGCGTAAACCTTTATTTCTTAGGGATATATAACACCGTACAGGTTTTAATGCATAATAACATGGTCCTGCTTTGTAGCAAATCTAACACAATATAGACTTTTATGGAGACATTGTTAATAATAAAAATGCTTATCAAGATTAAATAATGATATTTGAATATTTGAGAAAAATAGCGTAAATATTAAGACTTGAGATGTTGGTTCTGAGTTAGTTTCGTTCACATACATACAGAACCATAATTCCATTTTTAATAAGAATTTGAATTGTTCTCCTGTTGAATTGTTCAGATATATATATATAGGATAGTATGATTCATTATCGTACATAATTCATTATCATGTCACGACTGACAAACGGGTACCCAAGACTCGGTTATATCCTTGGCAGGTTCTTCCCCAAAGTATCCAGAATTATAAATATATTAATAATTTGAAAGGCCAATACAATGCGTATGAAAAATAAACAAAAGATGTATTTTTGTCTTATCGATTTCGAAGCATAAACTTCATCACAGAGTTTCGTATCAGAAAATGGACGTATTTATGTTTTCTTTGTGTGGTTAGAATTTTCTTCTTATTTCTTTTTCCTCTCCCTTTTTTTTCTTTCTTCTTCCCCTCTTTTATGAATGAAATGGCGAATAACTATTTTTCTATTGACGGTTTTTTATTTTTATTATTTTGAATTTGACATGGCAACAATCTGGAACATTGACCGGATGACAAAACAGACAATATTGGATACATTTGTTCTCAACAAACTTCAAAAAAAAGAGAGAAAATTACAGTTATTCGCCCATTTCATTCATAAAGGAGGAGAAAGAAGAAAGAAAAAAAAAAGGAGAGGAAAAAGAATTAAGAAGAGAAATTATAACCACACAAAGAAAAACATAATACGTCCATTTCTGATACGAATCTGAATGGATGAAGTTTATGCTTCGAAATCGATAAAGACAAAAAAATAACATTTTTTGTTTTTATTTTTCATACGCATTGTATTGGCCTTCAAATTATTAGTATATTATAACATACTTAACAATGCTTCAAGCAAATTTACAAATTGCTTTTTATCCAGAATTAGTACTGAGTAGATTGATGTAGGTTTTTGCTAATCGACCTACACTGCTATTTATATGCGCATGTATCCACAGGAAAACTTTACTTATGAGTTTCATCCAACAATGTCCAGCATGTATTGTTCGTCTTTACATGGATGGTTTGTGTGATAGGAAGTAAAGTGGCCATAGAGCTGCATTTTTGTTGTTGAGCATTTTGGATAATATATTTACCAACTCCTCCGCACGAGCAGGATACGACACAAGGTCAATTTCTTAAGCGGAGTTCAACAGATTTGAATTCAGAGTTTTTCCTCTCGTAGACTGGTTACCTAGCCATGGTTAAAGAACCAGTCTGCCCTGTTATTTATCCATAGCTGGAGGAGAGTAGGATTCATACCTTTCCCAAGGGTATTAGGCGCTAAGTGAAAATGCAATTTCCACGTCGAGAATTTGAAACTCGGGGCGACGAGTCCATTTCCATGACTTTAACCATTACACAACGCGCATTTCGGGATATAAAGGTGTGTGATGGATCCCCCCTCCTACTTATAGAGTAGGCTAGATCATGTGATCTATTCCTTGGCCAATCACTGTCAGTACTCTGAGGCTGATACAATACTAACCGACCCTACTGGTCATAATTACGCGCAGCATTCTTTGACGACGGACATAGGATTAAATCACTGGAACCTTTACCATATCGCAGGATAGGACTTATTTCACTTACCAAAGGATCACCAAAAGGATGCCCATAACATAGACTTTCTTTAAGCCCTTTTCAACTGGCCAAGGATGGCACTTTACATCTTTACAGTTGGGTATTGCTTCCAGGATTTGTTCAAGACAGCACAGAGCATCCTTGTTATAGTTTCTTCTAGTTTTTTTTCTGTTGGCGCTTCGTTGAAATATGTGGTACGCCATATATGTAGCACTGACCCGGATGCGGCTAAAAGAATTATCGCTTTATCAAGAGAGATCAGGTGTCAATACGATCGAAAATATGTCAAAAGCAGTCTATGCCTTTCTTATGCGTATATTTACATAGCTTTCTGTAGATGAGATATTCCTGCCCAGGTATGTGAATTGTGCTACTAATTTTAAAGGCTTAATCATATTGGAGATCTCACCATCTTGTTTAAACACATGAACTATTTCTAATTAGATTTCAATAAAATTTGTATTTCATGGGAATATTACTTTATGAAAGTTCACATGTAGGCTCGACGAGATCCGAGCAACAGCAATCGATATATAATCTCTAAATGGGATTTCTGTTGATGAGATATTGCTACCGACGTATGGGAACTGGTCTACTTTGAGATCACCCATCTAAGTATTAAATATTTTCTATTTAATTTGTTTTTAAATAGGGGCGGTTAGCTCAGTGGGTGAGTGTTCGGCTGGGAACCATACCGGCCCTCGCCAATTCAGCATATGAGTAGCACAGGGAGGTGTGCGGTAAGTGAGGAGCTGATGGTAGGTTTGGCGCTCTGCCTCATACGCTAATAACAATAAGCCTTAGTCTAGCGCAAGTGAAAAGAGGGGGATAGACTCCCTCGCTGTCTGGCTGAAACCCGACTTTAGGCCACCCCGACAACTTTTTTATTTGTTTTACTGGGCTTTTTATTCCTTATACAGTTCTTGTCGTTTCTATAATTCTTTATGTTTGTATTTTTATCAAATTTTACAACCAAATAAAAAAACGCGCTCTGGGTGACGTAAAATAAATATTGCCTGAGGGGATGGGAGTTGAAATTTAATATCAGGGAATTTGTATCATAAGTAAAGTAAAACCATCAAATTTATTAAAGGAGTAAAAAAATAATAAATGTATTAAAGGAGTAAAAAAAAAAAAATTTGAAATGGAAACTTAGTTCTGATAACTTTAAATATATATTAATAAACAAACTATAATATAGATAGATAATACCAGGTATGTATTTATTAAAACTTGTTTAAAATCCAGTGAGGACTGTCTAATGTTGCATGTTCAAATTTTGAGTGTATTTATTCTATGTTATGACGATTTTGTGTAGTGTGACGTAAGCAGTGACATAGTTTTTGTTACAGACAAAAACCGGAAGCGAATCTCCATTATTAATAGATTTGGCTTTTATTTGCTCCTTTATCTTCAAGTTGTTTTTTTTTTAATTTTTGTTTTATTTTTTTAATCATTCTTTAAATCAATTCCTCAATATACAGGGTGTCCCGAAGTCGCGCACCATGTATGAAATACAATATAAAAAGTATAAAAAGACATATGATATCAATTTTATTCATTATAATCATAATAGATGCTCAAATAGTTCACCCTCTCCATTGATACATATATCAATTCTCTTTATGTAGAGCTTGCACAAGATGCACTTTGTACGGATAAAATTTCTGTGTCTTAAGAATATGATGTACTGATGATTTGCTAATCGTAAGCTCCTGGCTATTTTCCTTACTGATTTCACGGGCTTCTAGCAACATTCGCCAAAACCATAGTTGATGTTGCTTCACAGTTTGCACTCTTTCGTCGAACACATCTCTCGCGGTCAGCAACTGAGCCAGTTTCTTGAAACGTTTTATCAAACGGCAGATAGTGGTATGGTTCAATGGTTTTTCTCGCTCGGGATGAGTGCGGTTGATTTTTCAGTTACAGAGCGGTATGTAGCTCCATCTCTTCAAAAATAAAAAAAACAATTTAACTCTTTCTTGTATTGTTAATTTCTCACCCATATCCAATAAAATCTGAAATACAAAAAAAAAAAAAAGTATATGGTGCGCGACTTCTGAGACACCCTGTATATATTTACCAATCCTCAACACGAGTAGGAGGTAACACAAGATCAATTCCTTAATCGGACTTAAACAGGTTTGAGTTCAAAGATTTCCTTTTCCTAGACTGATTGCATAACAAAGATTAAAGAGCCCAGTCTGCCCTCCTATCTATTCATAGATGGAGAGAATAGTTGGATTCATACATTTCCCAAGAGTATCCATCACTGATTAACTGATTAATTGACGCTTTCAGCGTGACTTGATCGTAAGCCAACCAATGTGCAGATATCTCCATCTTGTTTAAAACACACGAACTCCGTTTTTATTAGATTTCAATAAAATTTGTATTCCATATGAATATCAATTTATGAAAATTGACATGTCGATTCGGCGAGACCCTATCACCGGCCATGGGCTACAGCAGTCAGCATATATTGTTGCTAAGCGGGATTTCTGCAGATGGGATATTACTACCAAGGTATGTGAACTGGTCTACTAATTTGAGAGGCTTATCATGTGGAGATGTCTCTATCTTGTTTAAAACACATACACTCAGTTTTATCTGAGTTCATATATATATTTATCAACCTCTCCACACGAGTAGGATGTGACACAAGATCAATTTCTTAAACGGAGTTCAACAGGTTTGAATTCAGAGTTTTCCTTCTCCTAGACCGGTTGCCTAACCAAGGTTAAAGAGCCCAGCCTGCCCTACTATTTATCCATAGCTGGAGGGAGAGTAGGATTCATACCTTTCCCAAGGGTATTAGCGCTAAGTGAAATGCAGTTTATCTGAGTTCATATAGAGGCCAATACCTCTTGCTGCCTTCTCTAGGTTATACAGAAGAGATTCCGCTTGTGCTGGTATATTTACAAGAGGCACTAGATCATTTTCGTAGTCCACACATGTAATAGTTTCTGTGGGATATTGCCGGCTTCTTGCCTTTTTTGTCACTTTATTTTTTCAGAGAGATCAGATTTCTATATGATCGATAATGTGTATATATGAATCCATGCCTTTTCTATGCATCTAATGACATTGATTTCTGTAGATGTGATATTGCTACCAAGGTATGTGAATCGGTCTGCTAATTTGAGAAGTTTACCATCCAGTGTAGAGATGTCTCAATTTTATTTGAAACATGTATATTCACATCCCTTTCTGTAGATGAGATATTACTACCTGACACTGCTACAGCTTGGATAATTGTCACTTTATCTTTTCAGAGAGATCAGATATCCATACGATTGATAATCTCTATATAACAACCCATGCCTTTCCTATTCGTATATTGACATCGCTTTCTGTCGATGAGATATTGCTACCTAGGTATGTAAACTGGTCTGAGAGGCTTATCATCAGGTGTGGAAATGTCTCCATTTTGTTTAAAACACATGATTTCAGTTTAAAAAAAATTAAATTTCAATAAAATTTGTATTTCTTGTGAATATTACTTTATGAAAGCTAACATATAGATTCGGCGGACCTTTAGGCACGCCTTCCGCGATCTCTACTCGTGGGGATACTTTTCTCATTTACACCGTCAAAATCCGGTTGTTTGTTAGGGGTTAGGGGTTAGGGGTAGGGTTAAGGGTTAGGGGTTAGGGTTAGGGGTTAGTTTTACAATTTTAAAAAGATCTAAAAATCGTCTGTTAACAATTAACCGGATTTTGACGGTGTAAATGGACAAATGTCCCCACGAATCGAGATGGCAAAAGGGGTGGCTAAAGGTCATATGGTCCGATTCGGCGAGACCCTTAGCACCGGCCGTGCCCAAGGCATTCGATACATATTGTTGCTAAGTGGGATTTCTAACAGACCAACTAGCCGTCTTGATCTCTCAAAGAACAGAGAATTTTAACCAAGCAATCGATGAACGCAAACGAAAGAGCATATTGATTACGTTCCTCTGTAGATATTCTTATTAACCAAAAATAGAAGGAAAAAAAAAGAAAAAAGATGATAGAAATAAAGAAAAAGAAATTTGTAACTTTGAAAAAAAAAAATGGTGTCGTCATTCTTCACCCGACTCAGACGAAAGAGTCAGTCAATGGTCTGTCTGTCGAAGAAGTTATCGCGAAAAAGCAAAAAAAAAAAAAAAAAAAAAAAAAAGAAAAGAATATAACGAAAGAATTTTCTTGTGAAGTATTTCATTCGAGAAATAATGACTTCCGGAGGCCTTATGGGAAATCAGGTAAATTTGATTATCACAACGAATTTTATAGCAGGATTGCTTGAAAGAGTTTGTTATAAGCAAAATAATCTATACTGCCTATAAGCACTGGCTATATATATGTTCATATATACGAAGAATGGAGGCGTGTGGTGTAATGGTTGCAGTCGTAGGATATGGACTCGTCGACCCGAGTTCAAATGATGGACAAGGCTGTTTGCATTTCACAGAGCGTTAATAATCTTGGGAAAGGTGTGCATC
>CM042157.1:33920532-33970532 GCA_023376005.1 Doryteuthis pealeii | reverse complement strand
CAAATAACACCATTGTTACCGTTATTATTTTTTTTTATAGCTGCATTGTGATAGCCTTCAGAATCAACTTCCAAAACCAAATATATATATATTATATAATATATATATATATATATATATATATAGAGAGAGAGAGAAGAGAGAGAGAGGAGAGAGAGAAGACTGAACAGACAGACAAGACAGATATAATATTATAGGAGAGAGAGGAGCGAGAAGGAGGGAAGAGAGAGAGAGAGACATAGTGTTCTTACTCTGTATCTATATTTTTTACCAATCCCTCCGACAGAGCAGCGATGTGACACAAGGTCGATTTCTTAAGCAGAGTTTAATAGGTTTGAATTCAGAGTTTCATTCTTCTAGACTGATTACCTGGCCAGGGTTAAAGAGCTTAGTCTGTTTCTACTATTTATCATAGCTGGAAGGAGAAATAGTTGGATGCACACCTTTCCCAAGATATTAACGCTCTGTGAAATGCAAACAGGCCTTGTCCATCATTTGAACTCGGGTCGACGGTCCATATCCTACGACTGCAACCATTACACCAACGCCCTCCATTCTTCGTATATATGAAACATATATATAGCCAGTGCTTATAGGCAGTATAGATTATTTTGCTTATACAAACTCTTTCAAGCAATCCTGCTATAAAATTCGTTGTGATAATCAAATTTACCTGATTTCCCATAAGGCCTCCGGAAGTCATTATTTCTCGAATGAAAATACTTCACAAGAAAATTCTTTCGTTATATTTCCTTTTCTTTTTTTTTTTTTTTTTTTTTTTTTGCTTTTTTCGCGATAACTTCTTCGACAGCAGACCATTGACTGACTCTTTCGTCTGAGTCGGGTGAAGAATGACGACACCATTTTTTTTTTTTCAAAGTTACAAATTTCTTTTTCTTTATTTTTCTATCATCTTTTTTCTTTTTTTTTTCCTTCTATTTTTGTTAATAAGAATTCTACAGAGGAAGTAATCAATATGCTCTTTCTTTGCGTTCATCGATGCTTGGTTAAAATTCTCTGTTCTTGAGAGATCAAGACGGCTAGTTGGTCTGTTAGAAATCCCACTTAGCAACAATATGTATCGAATGCCTTGGCACGGCCGGTGGCTAAGGGTCTCGCCGAATCGGACCATATGACCTTTTAGCCACCACCTTTTTGCCAATTCGATTCGTGGGGACATTTGTCCATTTACACCGTCAAAATCCGGTTAATTGTTAACAGGCGATTTTTAGATCTTTTTAAAATTGTAAAACTAACCCCTAACCCTAACCCTAACCCTTAACCCTACCCCTAACCCCTAACCCTAACAAACAACCGATTTTGACGGTGTAAATGAGAAAAGTATCCCCACGAGTAGAGATCGCGGAAGGCGTGCCTAAAGGTCCGCCGATCTATATGTTTAGCTTTCATAAAGTAATATTCACAAGAAATACAAATTTTATTGAAATTTAATTTTTTTTTAAAACTGAAATCATGTGTTTAAACAATAATGGGAGACATTTCACACTGTGATAAGCCTCTTCAGACCAGTTTACATACCTAGGTAAGCAATATCTCATCGACAGAAAGCGATGTCAATATACGAATAGGAAAGGGGCATGGTTGTTAATATAGAGATTATCATCGTAATGGATATCTGATCTCTCTGAAAAGATAAAGTGACAATTTCCAAGCTGTAGCAGTGTCAGGTAGTAATATCTCATCTACAGAAAGGGATGTGAATATACATGTTTCAAATAAAATTGAGACATCTTACACGGATGGTAAACTTCTAAATTAGCAGACCGATTCAACATACCTTGGTAGCAATATCACATCTACAGAAAATAATGTCATTAGATGCATAGAAAAGGCAATGGATTCATATTACACATTATCGATCATATAGAAATCTGATCTCTCTGAAAATAAAGTGACAAAAAGGCAAGAAGCCGGCATATCCCACAGAAACTATTACATGTGTGGACTAACGAAAATGATCTAGTGCCTGCTTGTAAATATAGCAGCACAAGCGGAATCTCTTCTGTATATACCTAGAGAAGGCAGCAAGAGGTATTGGCCTCTATATGAACTCAATAAACTGCATTTCACTTAGCGCTAATACCCTTGGGAAAGGTATGAATCTACTCTCCCTCCAGCTATGGATAAATAGTAGGGCAGGCTGGGCTCTTTAACCTTGGTTAGGCAACGTCTAGGAGAAGGAAAAACTCTGAATTCAAAACCTGTTGAAACTCCGTTTAAGAAATTGATCTTGTGTCACATCCTACTCGTGTGGAGAGGTTGATAAATATATATATGAACTCAGATAAAACTGAGTGTAATGTGTTTAAACAAGATAGAGACATCTCCACATGATAAGCCTCTCAAATTAGTAGACCGTTTCACATACCTTGGTAGTAATACCATCTGCAGATCCCGCTTAGCAACAAATATATGCTGACTGCTGTAGCCCATGGCCGGTGATAGGGTCTCGCCGAATCGAACATGTCAATTTTCATAAATTGATATTCATATGGAATACAAATTTTATTGAAATCTAATAAAAACGGAGTTCGTGTGTTTTAAACAAGAATGGAGATATCTGCACATTGGTTGGCTTACGATCAAGTCACGCTGAAAGCGTCAATTAATCAGTTTAATCAGTGATGGATACTCTGGGAAATGTATGAATCCAACTAATTCTCTCCATCTATGAATAGATAGGAGGGCAGACTTGGGCTCTTTAATCTTTGTTATGGCAATCAGTCTAGAAAAGGAAATCTTTGAACTCAAACCTGTTTAAGTCCGATTAAGGAATTGATCTTGTGTTACTCCTACTCGTGTTGAGGGATTTGGTAAATATATACAGGGTTCTCAGAAGTCGCGCACCATATACTTTTTTTTTTTTTTTGTATTTCAGATTTTATTGGATATGGGTGAGAAATTAACAATACAGAAAGAGTTAAATTGTTTTTTTTATTTTTGGAAGAGATGGAGCTACATACCGCTCTGTACTGAAAAATTTCAACCGCACTCATCCCGAGCGAGAAAACCATTGAACCATACCACTATCTGCCGTTTGATAAAACGTTTCCAAGAAACTGGCTCAGTTGCTGACCGCGAGAGATGTGGTCGACGAAAGAGTGCAACTGATGAAGCACATCAACTAATGGTTTTGGCGAATGTTGCTAGAAGCCCCGTGAAATCAGTAAGGAAAATAAGCCAGGAGCTTACGATTAGCAAAATCATCAGTACATCATAATTCTTAAGACACAGAATTTTATCCGTACAAAGTGCAATCTTGTGCAAGCTCTACATAAAGAGAATTGATATATGTATCAATGGAGAGGGTGAACTATTTGAGCATCTATTATGATTATAATGAATAAAATTGATATCATATGTCTTTTTATACTTTTTATATGTATTTTCATACATGGTGCGCGACTTCTGGGACACCCTGTATATTGAGGAATTGATTTAAAGAATGTTAAAAAAAAAACAAAAATTAAAAAAAAAACAACTGAAGATAAAGAGGCAAATAAAAGCCAAATCTATTAATAATGGAGATTCGCTTCCGGTTTTTGTCCTGTAACAAAAACTATGTCACTGCTTACGTCACACATACACAAAATCGTCATAACATAGAATAAATACACTCAAAATTTGAACATGCAACATTAGACAGTCCTCACTGGATTTTTAAACAAGTTTTAAATACATACCTGGATATTATCTATCTATATATAGTTTGTTTTATTTTATATATAATTTAAAGTTATCAGAACTAAGTTTCCATTTCAATTTTTTTTTTTTTTTACTCCTTTAATACATTTATTTTATTTTTTTACTCCTTTAATAAATTTGATGGTTTTACTTTACTTATGATACAAATTCCCTGATATTAAATTTTCAACTCCCATCCCCTCAGGCAATATTTATTTTACGTCACCCAGAGCGCGTTTTTTATTTGGCTTGTAAAATTGATAAAAATACAAACATAAAGAATTATAGAAACGACAAGAATGTATAAGGAATAAAAGCCAGTAAAACAAATAAAAAGTTGTCGGGGTGGCCTAAAGTCGGTTTCAGCCAGACAGCGAGGGAGTCTATCCCCTTTTCACTTGCGCTAGACTAAGGCGATTGTTTATTAGCGTATGAGGCAGAGCGCCAAACCTACCATCAGCTCCTCACTTTACCGCACACCTCCCTGTGCTACTCATATGCTGAATTGGCGAGGGCCGGTATGGTTCCCAGCCGAACACTCTACCCACTGAGCTAAACCGCCCCTTATATAAAACAAATAAATAGAAAATATTTAATACTTAGATGGGTGATCTCAAAGTAGACCAGTTCCCATACGTCGGTAGCAATATCTCATCAACAGAAATCCCATTTAGAAAGATTATATATCGATTGCTGTTGCTCGGATCTCGTCGAGCCTACATGTGAACTTTCATAAAGTAATATTCCCATGAAATACAAATTTTATTGAAATCTAATTAGAAATAGTTCATGTGTTTTAAACAAGATGGTGAGATCTCCAATATGGATAAGCCTTTAAAATTAGTAGCACAATTCACATACCTGGGCAGGAATATCTCATCTACAGAAAGCTATGTAAATATACGCATAAGAAAGGCATAGACTGCTTTTGACATATTTTCGATCGTATTGACACCTGATCTCTCTGATAAAGCGATAATTCTTTTAGCCGCATCCGGGTCAGTGCTACTATATGGCGGTACCACATATTTCAACGAAGCGCCAACAGAAAAAAAACTAGAAAGAAACTATACAAGGATGCTCTGTGCTGTCTTGAACAAATCCTGGAAGCAATACCCAACTGTAAAGATGTAAAGTGCCATCCTTGGCCAGTTGAAAAGGGCTTAAAGAAAGTCCTATGTTATGGCATCCTTTGGTGATCCTTTGGTAAGTGAATAAGTCCTATCCTGCGTATTGGTAAAGGTCCAGTGATTTAATCCTATGTCCGTCGTCAAAGAATGCTGGCGTAATTATGACCAGTAGGGTCGGTTAAGTATTGTATCAGCCTCAGAGTACTGACAGTGATTGGCCAAGGAATAGATCACATGATCTAGCCTACTCTATAAGTAGGAGGGGGATCCATCACACACCTTATATCCCGAAATGCGCGTGGTGTAATGGTTAAAGTCATGGGAAATGGACTCGTCGCCCCGAGTTCAAATTCTCGACGTGGAAATTGCATTTTCACTTAGCGCTAATACCCTTGGGAAAGGTATGAATCCTACTCTCCCTCCAGCTATGGATAAATAACAGGGCAGACTGGGTTCTTTAACCATGGCTAGGTAACCAGTCTACGAGAAGGAAAACTCTGAATTCAAATCTGTTGAACTCCGCTTAAGAAATTGACCTTGTGTCGTATCCTGCTCGTGCGGAGGAGTTGGTAAATATATATATCCCAAAATGCTCAACAACAAAAATGCAGCTCTATGGCCACTTACTTCCTATCACACAAACCATCCATGTAAGACGAACAATACATGCTGGACATTGTTGGATGAACTCATAAGTAAAGTTTTCCTGTGGATACATGCGCATATAAATAGCAGTGTAGGTCGATTAGCAAAAACCTACATCAATCTACTCAGTACTAATTCTGGATAAAAGCAATTGGTAATTTGCTTGAAGCATTGTTAAGTATGTTATAATATACTAATAATTTGAAGGCCAATACAATGCGTATGAAAAATAAAAACAAAAAAATGTTATTTTTGTCTTATCGATTTCGAAGCATAAACTTCATCATCAGAGTTTCGTATCAGAAATGGACGTATTTATGTTTTTCTTTGTGTGGTTATAATTTCTCTTCTTAATTCTTTTTCCTCTCCTTTTTTTTTTCTTTCTTCTTCTCCTCCTTTATGAATGAAATGGGCGAATAACTGTAATTTCTTCTTCTTTTTTTGAATGTTTGTTGAGAACAAATGTATCCAATATTGTCTGTTTGTCATCCGGTCAATGTTCCAAGATTGTTGCCATGTCAAATTCAAAATAAAAAATAAAAACCGTCAATAGAAAAATAGTTATTCGCCCATTTCATTCATAAAAGAGGGGAAGAAGAAAGAAAAAAAAGGAGAGGAAAAAGAAATAAGAAGAAAAATTCTAACCACACAAAGAAAAACATAAATACGTCCATTTCTGATACGAAACTCTGATGATGAAGTTTATGCTTCGAAATCGATAAGACAAAAATAACATCTTTTTGTTTATATTTTTCATACGCATTGTATTGGCCTTCAAATTATTAATATATTATAATTCTGGATACTTTGCGGAAGACCTGCCAAGGGATATAACCGAGTCTTGGGTACCCGTATTGTCAGCGTGACATGATAATGAATTATGTACGATAATGAATCATACTATCCTATATATATATATCTGAACAATTCAACAGGAGAACAATTCAAATTCTTATTAAAATGGAAATTATGGTTCTGTATGTATGTGAACGAAACTAACTCAGAACCAACATCTCAAGTCCTTTAATTATTTACGCTATTTTTCTCAAATATTCAAATAATCATTATTTAATCTTGATAAGCATTTTATTTATTAACAATGTCTCCATAAAAGTCTAATTGTGTTAGATTTGCTACAAAGCAGACCATGTTATTAATGCATTTAAAACCCTGTAACGTGTGTTATATATCCCTAAGAAATAAAGGTTTACGCAGTATATGGTGTGGGTAATTTGCATACTACTTTTTTTTTTAACAAAACCTAAATTAAAAGGCTGGTTTAGCTCAGTCGGTAGAGCGTTCGGCTAGGAATCACAAAATTCCTAGTTCGATACCGGCCCTCGCCAACTCAGCGTATGAGTAGCACAGGAAAAGTGTGGTAAAGTGAGGTGCTGATGGTAGGTGTGGCGCTCCACCTCAGACGCTGAAATACTTTCCTTGGTCTAGCGCTAGTGAAAATGGGATAGACTCCCTCGCTGTCTGGCTGATACCGACATTGGTGTTATTGATTTCTAGGATCATTGTTTTATTCTCAAACGTACTAAAAGCAATTATGTGTATAATTTTATATAGAAATCAATTGAAATAAAATTAAATTAAGTGCAATCTTTTTATATTCCTTCTTATTTAGTTTCGTTAGTTTTTCTCATTTAATATAACTAGCAAATATATGCACCCTCTGGGTGCAAGTATTTAAGTTTGAATGTAATAAAATATCGTATTAAATTAGAAAAGCTAATGAAACTATATAAGAATGCAGATAAAAAGATTTGAAAAATAGAACAACTGAAACTTACTCTTCCATCACTCTCGTCTTTCATTGTTATTTTTTCTAATTTAAGTATTTAGTTAAAATAGGAAGTAAAGAATAAAATGACACTTAACTTTTCTTGTTAATGGATTTCATTTAAGATTCATTGAAGAGATTTTTGCTTATATTCATTAAAATAAAAATCAATAATACTAAGCACATATTTATTAAATTCGATTTTTTAATATCAATATGCAAATTAGCCTTCCCGTTCACACTGTAAACCGCTATTTTGTTGTATATATAAATATAATTGCATGTTGTTAGTATGTAGATATGGTTAACTGTATTAATAATGTAAAACAATTTTATTAATAATTGAGGTTTAAATAAAAATAAAATCATGGAGAATGTGATGTAAATAATTAAGGGAATTGTGACTTGAGTAGTAATATAGTTTTGGTTACAGACAGAAAAACACACAATCTCCATTATAATAAGATATTTTCGTACATTAAGATTTAGATGTATTCACCTGGCATAGGAGCCTCGGCTTCTGATCCGGTAAGTGAGGTAAAGTAATTTTAGGGGTCCGTTCAAGGAGTATGCTGATGATAACATGCATATTTTGTACTGGTCATATCTTGAGCTTTGGTGTATGCGTGGCCCTCCACGTTAAAAAGACTTTATGTTAATCCTGCCTGTTGGGAGGTCAGGAAAATATATACATTGAAATTTAACTATTTGCCCTCTTTAAGTCGCTCACAGCGACTGTCCATCATCTGTGATAAAACTGATGGTTAGTTGATTATAATTGAGCAGAAGGACTCAGATTACAATAATAGGACTTTGTTTGAATAGAATGAGTTTTGGGGTGAATAGATTGTGAACTTTGAAATATTCCATCATACAGGTAAAAAATACGAATATTTGGTACAGCCGTGGGGGAAATTTGATAGGCAAAGAGTTAAATACTTGCAGCCGAAGATAAATATGCAAAATGAATATGAAATTGAACGAATCTCCAATCGGTGGTGCTTTTCGCTAGCGGTAGACCAAGTAGGGGTGGAGCGCCACACCTACCATCAGCTGCCCACTTTACCGCACATATCAGATTACTCAATCTGTGCTAGTCATGCGATGAGTTGGCAGGGACCGGTATCGAACCAAGAACCTTGCGATTCCTTAGCGGGTGCTCTACCGACTGAGCTAAACCGGCCCCCTAAGAAAAGTAAAATAGACTAAATAATGAAAAAAAGTGGAAAATATAAAATACTTATTGTAGTAACGAGTCGAATTTACCTGACTCAAAGCGTCCTAGATGCCTGGGCCTGTGAAACTGTCCCTGGCAAGGAAAAGAATGTGGTTGGGGGAAGAAGGAATGTGGTACCCCATTATGCCCACTCTGAGTAAGAAGTGTCAAGAAATTGGAAGGGGGGGAGAATGGACTTTTTATAGAGGCTGCTAGGAATTATGGGTGACTACCCAAGGTGCATTGCAACTTTTATTTGACTATAAAAGCGACCTATTTTGGCCTGAACAGTGCCCTGCACTTTTGTCCTTCAGTAACAGAGTGTCTAGAGAGCGAAAGAGGAAGTGAAAGAAGAGGAAGAAGAGGAAAAAGAAGAAGAGAAAGAGAAGCTGGTGGACAATTTTCACTTTTTTTTTTTTTTTTCTATTTTAATTTTACTAAACCTACAAATGTATCAAATCATTTTGTGCCCTGTCGATGGGGCTGTAGAATACGCCGATTGCACCTCCCCACCGGTGAGGGTAAAATCCTCCCAATGGGCCATCTCTTGGCTGAAGGTGGCGATTTGTGATGCTTAAGCGCGGAATCCTGGCGACTGAATTGTCCATGAAATGCAACACTCCCCTTTGGCTCTTACTTATGCTAGACAGGTGGTCAGAGAAGATCACCTCCGATCAATCGGTTAGTTACATCAAATCCTTACACTTATATGTTTGTCCCAATCCTATTGCCCTTATACCAAACACCCAACCCTTTTTGTCATATGTATGTTAGAAGGCGGGGGCTGGGGGTCTTAGTTTCCTGGGTATGATGTTTAGTAGTGGTGAAGTTCCAATTATAGAACTCTGGGAAGTGTGGAGTACCCCTTCATCGCCATTAATCCCAAGTCCACTCTGACCTGGAGTGGCAGTACCTGTTAGGGTCCCACCAATGGGTTAAGTTTTTTAAAAAAGCGTTTAAAAATTGAATTTAAGGAAAGAATATTGAATGCCCATAAAAAACGAATGAATCAAAACGTTTTCAACATAAGTAAGTAAAACTAAAGTCGAGGGAGTCTCTCTGCTTTTCACTAGCACTTGACTAAGGATATATATATATATATATATAATATAATAAGATAAATATATAGGTTTTACATATCTATTTATTGGGTGACAAAGGAACTTTCACAACCATATTGGTTTCATGCGATGCATTCATCAGGTGAAGATGTTTCAAAAGACAGGTGGCCTAAAGTCGATATCAGCCAGGCAGCGAAAGAGTCTTTTCACTAGCGCTAGACCAAGGAGATTGTTTCTGAATCTGAGGTGGAGCGCCACACCTACCATCAGCTCCCCAATTCACCGCACAGATCCCTATGCTATTCATACGCTGAGTTGGTGAAGGTCGGTTTCGAACCCGGATCCATGTGGCTACTAGGCTGACGCTCTACTCACTGAACTTTCGGCATAAAATAACCCAAATGGTTTGCATGCCGTAAAATCCAACTAATTAACCACCCAAATCATTTGCTCCGCTCTGTATGTATAGATATATGTTTTTTCTGTCTAATTTTACGGATGATTCAATTTTTTTTTTTTTTCTTCTTTAGCGGTTTATCATACATTTTGTTATCAAAGGAGTTTTACCGCGAAGAATCACTTCCCAAAGAAAAGACAAGGAGAAACGTAGAAAAAATGTTATTTCTTTCTGAGTTAAACTGTCATTCGCTAAACCCAAAAGACTGCCTATATTTTTGTCTTAAAGCTTTTATTTATTCATCTATTTATTTAATTATTTATTTATTTAAACACACGTAGAGATAGATAGATAGATAGATAGAGAGAGACAGAGACAGAGACAGAGACAGAGAGACAGAGACAGAGACAGAGAAAGAGCTTTTATTTATTTATTTATTTAAAGATACGAAAAGAGAGAGAGAGAGAGAGAGAGGAGAGAGAGAGAGAGAGAGAGAGAGACGAAGAAAAGAATACTTCTGTCACTCGGTGAATTTTTGAAGTCAGAGCTATGAACGCACAGCGTCTTCTATTCAATATTTTTAATTTTTTTTCTTCATTCAAGTAAATGTATAAAGGCAGCGACTCGTTTATTAAATTCTACTGCTTAATTTTCGGTAGTATTTGCATAAAGCAAGTGACAACTTCCCCCTGAAGAATTCCGTCGTAACAAAAAGACACTTTTTCATTCATCTTTTTTTATTCATTAGATTACGTCTTTGATGTTTGCTGGTTGGGGTGTGTGTGTTTTTTGTCTTTCTATTTCTGTCGTTTTGGTCGCCATCTTTAAATTCGCTTTTTTGTGTTACTTTTCATCTTTTTTTTTTTTTTCGTTTTATTCGAATAACTATTTTTGTTGCTTAGTATTCAAGGTTCTTTTTTTTGTTGTTGTTTTTGCTTTTTAATCCTTTTTTTATTATTTTATTCCAACTGTGTTCGTTTTAATCGTTTGATCTGTACCGCAACTCCTTCAAGTTACTCTCTATTGATCCGATTTACAATGCAATTGGGCACGACGCAGGCAAAATTGGAATGCGTATTCTCTTAACAAATAAATAAGCGAACCGAAACAAACGAATAAACGAGTAAGATAAGGCAAACGCGCGGGAAAAACGAAAATCGGAGTGGCGGGAAAAAGCGATACAGATTCGATTAGCACAAGCAATATAATTCCATTTCTATAATTCCATCTCGCCGGCAAGGATTTCGCGCCAAAAAACGTCAGGTGCGTTTGTGTATGCGTACTTACTCACACAATCGGTTCTTCTTTTTCTTTTTCTTTCTTTCGTTCGCTGATGAGAAAACGGGATAAGAAGAGAAAGAAAGAAAGAAAGAAAGAAGAATGAAAAAGAAAGAAAGAAAAAAAGAAAAAGATGTATAGAGACGACATCTTTGAGAAAAGAAAAGAAAAGTCGAACGCTGTGTGCAAAAGAAGCGGGACAGACGACATTGTTGGACAAGAGCGGGAAAAAATAGAATAGAATATTGGAGGAGTGGACATGAATCGGGATTATTTTTGGGGGGTGGGGGAGAGGAGGAGGTTTAGGGATTGAGAACGAAGGAAATGGGTGGGTATCGGGGTAATGGATTTGATTGGTTGGCAAATGAAAATGAAATGAATTATTTCACTAAAGCTGCAGGAAAAGAGATTTTGTTATAAATGCGTAACTTTCACTGAGTTCTCTCTCTCTCTCTCTCTCTCTCTCTCTCTCTCTCTCTCTCTCTCTCTCTCTCTTACCGGCTTTTTAAACCTTCCTCTTTATTTATAAAACCTCCCCCCCTCTCTCTCTCTCTCTCTCTCTCTCTCTCTCTCTCTTACCGGCTCTTTAAACCTTTCTCTTTATTTATAAAACCTCCCCTCTCTCTCTCTCTATCTCTCTCTTACTCTCTCTCTCTCTCTCTCTCTCACACACACACACACACATACACTCTATCTCTCCCTCATCCCTCTCCTTCTCTTTCGCTTTTGCTCCACACACACACACTAACACATTCACACACACATTCACACGTTTCTCTTTCTGTCGTGTCTGTCCTTTTATTTGAGTACTCGTCTAGGTACTACATTAAATTGTGCCACGAAAACAACCACTTCTTCCCGTGTCAAACAAGTTTCTGAGCATCCTACTCCATAGCTTGACAAAGGTAGCCATATTTCTTAGTATTAATTTCTAAACATACTTTTGTAATAACTTGTTATTAGTTTGTTACAAAAATAATGGCCGATTGAAGTGCTCGGTTTTGAAATGTCATTTTAACATAGAATTTGTTGTTTCTTTCAGGTGAATTTTTGCATATATAATAATTAATGTGTGCTCAAAAATAAAATTTGATTTATTTTCAAATAGAAAGTATTTTTGAAAAATAGGGGCTTTCAAAAATGAACATGCCTAAACATGACCTTCGCCTTCTTATGTTGCATGAGTTCAAGCTTGGGCACAATGCCTCTGAAACTGCTACCAATATCAACAAAGCATGGCGAGGTGAATCCACAAGTGATTGGACTGTACGAAGGTGATTCCAGAAATTCCGCAGTGGAGATGAGAGTCTTGAAAATGAAGAAGGTAGAGGACAGACATGCAGTCTTGACAATGAAAAGTGGATCCTTTAAGTTTTTGGTGCTCATTGAGCTCATGAGGAACCCATTTATCGAGCTTTTTCACCTTTCCAATACTCTGTAAATGGCGGAAAACTGTTGCAATGCTGACACCAAGTGTCTGAGACATTTCTTTGACACTTTGTCGTGGATTTTGCTCAACAACTGCCTGCAATTGTTCATTGTCATTAATTATTATATATGCAAAAATTCACCTGAAATAAACAACAAATTCTATGTTAAAATGACATTTCAAAACCGAGCACTTCAATCGGCCATTATTTATGGAAACAACCTAATATTTTGTTTTTATATTTGTTTTTAGTTGATAGTTTTTATAATTATTTTTGGCGGCAATGACATTAGCATCAACCACCCCAGAAAATGATTAATAATCTCTGGAAAATAAGATAAATATATTTATCTACAAAAGGGAGATACTTACTTCACAAACCTGAATTTTAAATTAAACTGGTCAATAGAAAAATGCCTTACATTGAGCTACCGTAGAATAGAAATCTCACTGACTCCGTAAAGAAATAACAAAAGACTTAAAGATTTTGCATTATAGTCTATTTCAGGGAGCTTAATCTTTAAGTCTTTTGTTATTTCTTTACTTAAAAATTTGCTCTGTGACTCTAACATTAAGAGCACACATTGAGCTCTCTCTGCAACAGGTTTTTTAAAAAATGTGTCGTAAGGAAGATTTTTTCTCTGGACTTTTGGATTATATATATATATATATATATATAATATATATATATATATATATATAATATTATATATATATATATATATATACTGTGTGTGTGTATGTTGTTATTAAATATATCCTAAATACGTGCAATTATCACGTAAGTATTCCATAGAACATCTAGAGGTACAATCACTATATATATATATATATATATATATATATATATATATATATATATATATATATATACTTGGTTTGATTTTATTATATTCAATTATCCTTGTTTCTATTTTTGCATAGCGGTATGTCTTTGCATTTTCACCTCTTATTTTCCTTACATTTTATTCCCTATACTTTTTATATCTTTAGAGAGAGAGAGAGAGAGAGAGAGAGAGAGAGAGAGAGAGAGAGAGAGAGAGAGAGAGAGATGAACAGATATAGATAGATAGAAGAAGAGATATACAGTGAAGAAGAAGAAGAAGAAGAAGAAGAAGAAGAAGAAGAATGTGAATAAGAAGAAGAAACCTTTTGGGCCATTAAGTCGGTTATCAGAAATCTTATTTTATGAAAATTCTTTATTTTATCTTGGATCCGGTTTTTCTTCTATCGTCTCTCTTTCTCTCATCTCTTCCGTCATTCCAATATTATCTCGACGCATGCAAAATTTATTCTCCCTTTATCTTTCACTCTTTTGTTTATGTTGCTATTCTTATTAATAAAAGTCACGTTTGATTAGAACCATATATGTGCACGAGCACGGCTAATTCACAAATCGGCTTTTTTACTCAGAATCTTTCTTTTTGTTTGCATTGTTTTTTAAATAATGTCGTCTTTCTTCTTCTTCTTCTTCTTCTTCTTCTTCTTCTTCTTCTTCTTCTTCTTCATTTCCATTTTTCTTCTTCTTCTTCTTCTTCTTCTTCTTCTTCTTCTTCTTCTCACTTTCTTCTTCTTCTTCTTCTTCTTCTTCTTCTTCTTCTTCTTCTTCTCATATCTCATATCTCTTCTTATTATTATTTTTCATTTCCATTCATTCTTCTTCTTCTTCTTCTTTCTTCTTCTTCTTCTTCTTCTTCTTCTTCTCTTTCTTCTTCTTCATTTCCATTCTTCTTCTTCTTCTTCTTCATTTCCATTCTTTCTCCTTCTTCTTCTTCTTCATTTCCATTCTTCTTTCTTCTTCTCTTCATTTCCATTCTTCTACTTCTTCTTCTTCTTCATTTCCATTCTTCTTCTTCTTCATTTCCATTCTTCTTCTTCTTCTTCTTCTTTTCTTCTTCTTCTCCAGCGAATTATCATCTTGGACTTTAGCTCAACTCACACTTATATCACCTTTGTTCGAATTATCATCTAAGTTAAGCAACATTCCTTTCTTGACACCTTTCTCCTATTTAACGCAAGGTAACACGAAATGTAATTACCTCCCGTATTTTTGTGTTGATAAATTATCAGAAAAGGTTCATGCCCTTTTAGTGAACTTTTTATTTTGCTTCTATTGTGGGCCTCCGTAGAAAAAAAATAGCATCCAATGAAAAGCCACTCTTAAAAAACATAGACTGAAAATGTATTATTTCGATAAAATAGTTTTTTTTTTATTTAATCAATCAAACTTATTTATTCACTATTTTATTAATCAACAAAATACCAGTCATTTGCAGTTAATCTATGGATGTTAATTTTAAACCCTAAAAAACGATTAACCTGATTTGTTTTCTCTATTCTTAAGCACATCTTTAGAAGATTAAACTACGAAAAGGACTAAAGTAATAAAAATGCCTAGAAGAGCAATACTGTACCTTACAAAAAAAGGCGTCCGTACGAACAAATAGACAAACCTTTATAAAAAAAATGGCAAGAAAATCTAATTCTCTAAGGAATTATCTCTAAAAGATGTAAAAAATAATTCAATTGCAGTTTGATTGAGTCAAATTAACAAAATGATTAAGCGGAGTTGGCGTATGACAACAAAACAATTATAAAAAGGAGATGTTACCTTTATAATTCCAAGCAAAAAGGTCTTTTTTTTTTAAAAATAAGCACTGCTTTATATTGAAAATATAGGGTGATCCAAAAAACAGATTTTAAAAAAAAGTCAGGCCTGTTTTTTTTTGCGGGGGGGCGTGCCTAGGGCCGGTTTAGCTCAGTCGGTGGAGCGTTCGGTTAGGAATCACAAGGTTCTTGGTTCGATACCGGCCCTCGCCAACTCAGCGAATGAGTAGCACAGGGATCTGTGCGGTAAAGGGAGGAGCTGATGGTAGGTGTGGCGCTCCACCTCAGATGCTAAAATAATCTCCTTGGTCTAGCGCTATTGAAAAGGGGATAGACTCCCTCGCTGTCTGGCCGATACCGCATTAGGCCGCCCCGACTTATATATATATATATATATATATATATATATATATATATATATATATATTGAGCACTTTGTATTTGTTTTTTCACGGTCTTAACCCCTGGATTCTGTGCGCTCCCAACGATCGTACCCGTGCCACCGGTAAGCCACTACTCATACATAAATAAATAAATATATATATATATGTGTGTGTGTGTGTGTGTGTGTGTCAGTAGAGCATCTGTATATCTTAATACGCTTGTTCCTAAATCTTCCAGGCGTTATCATCTTGCAACACCCTTTGGTTAAAAATAAGACCGTCTAAATCGTCCAAGTGGAAATGAAAAAAAATGTAAATTCTGATTACCTGGTGTTGCTTATTTGTCAACTTCTTAATTCTTATCGTGCGCGTTGTCACCTCAGCTAAATAATGGACTATTCTGTTTTTATTGTAAAGAAAGAAAGGGAAGAAAAAAGACATGCTACACAAAAAATATAAGAAGGAAAGAAAGTAAGAAATTAGAGGAAAGATTGAGAGAGGGGTGAACGCGTTGGAGCAATAACGCTAATCTGTTTCAATCGAATATAATGAAAATATAAAAAAAGGAAAGAAAGAAAAAAATAAGAGTGAGAAAGAGTTAAATCCAGATACACTTTTTACATATCTCAGTCAGTAGAGCGTCCGACTAGGAATCACAACGTTCTGGGTTCGATACCGGCCCTCGCCAACTCAGCCTATGAGTAGCACAGGGATCTGTGCGGTAAAATGAGCAGCTGATGGTAGGTGGGGACCTCCCTCCCCTTGGAAGCTAAAAATCAATCTCTTTGATCTAGCGCTAGTGAACACGGTATAGACTCCCTCGCTGTTTAGATTATACCGACTTTAGGCCACCCGAAGACTTTACTTTTTACATATTGAACTATTTGGCAATAGCTCTTTAGTAAACACATAAAACGTTATTATAATTAAATTATCATACTATGGTTTATCTCCAGGTCCTGGACATCTCGTCGGGGCG
This sequence comes from Doryteuthis pealeii, assembly GCA_023376005.1. Taxonomy (NCBI): domain Eukaryota; kingdom Metazoa; phylum Mollusca; class Cephalopoda; order Myopsida; family Loliginidae; genus Doryteuthis; species Doryteuthis pealeii. The sequence goes on along the minus strand of CM042157.1, from coordinate 33,953,916 downwards.
GCCTAATGTCAGTATCAGCCAGACAGCGAGGGAGTCTATCACCTTTTCAAAAGCACTAGACCAAGGAGATTATTTTAGCATCTGACATGGAGCGCCACACCTACCATCAGCTCCTCACTTTACCGCACAGATCCTTGTGCTACTCATCCGCTGTGTTGGCGTGAGCCGGTATCAAACCAGGAACCTTGTGATTTCTAGTCAAACGCTATACCGACTGAGCTATCACAGACCATTGTCAGTGAGTTCGATTCTTACAGGGCACCCCATATTTCTGGCCTTGTGCCGCATCTGATCTAAGCTTAGTGAATAACTATATCCAGAGGTTCTGTTAATTGCTTTTTATTACATTAAATCTGAAATACTTGCACCCGACAGAGAGTTCATATTTTTATTAATCCTTTTAATTTTCAATTATTGTGACAATCCTTTTAATCTTCTTCTTTCATAAGTTTTTGTCAATTTGTGATTGCCAGGCAAGAATGTCACAAACACTGATTGTCAATCGTTGGCTTTGTCATGTGCAGTGGCGACCCTTCGCTGATTTTACTGCAGAAATAAATATAAGCGTCCCAATACTTTTAGGTGGCCCTCCGAGGTGACGTAGAATCCTTGAGAGTAAGACGAAAACGAAATTGCTATTATATATATATATATATATATATAATATTATATACTATATAATAATATATATATATATATATATATATATATAGAGAGAGAGAGAGAGAGAGAGAGAGAGAAAAAGGGGAGGGGAGGCAAGATGTGGGTGTGTGGAAGAGAGAATTGTGAGCGGCGGGAGGGAGTTTGACATTCTAAGTAGTTGTTATTGGTAGTCAACCTATTATATTTGTATAAAAATAAATAATAAATAGATAAAAACGTAATTCAGTCTCATTTGGTGTTTAGTTGGCCTAAAGTTGAAAGCGGTTATCTAGTGAATTGGATTCTTGATAAAGAGTCCCTCGATAATGAATCGTTCTGGTTAATAAAGTGGAGGGTACTGGTATAAAGTCCTTCGATAATGAACCTGGGGTTTCTCCTGTTACTGGTATAAGTCCTTCGAAATGATCTTTGGTTACTACGTGTTCTCTGTTACTGGGTATATAAGTCCTTCGTATATGAATCGCTTTTGGTTAGTGTTCTCTGTTACTGGTATATAAGTCTTCGATACTGAAATCTTTGGTTACTACGCTGTTCTCTGTTATGGTATTAAAAGTCCTTCGATAATGAATCTTTTGGTTACTAACTGTTACTGGTATAAAGTCTTCGATAATGAATCCTTTTGGGTTAGTGTATGCTGTTACAGGTACCTTCGATAATGAATCCTTTTTGGTTATGTTCTCTGTTAGCTCAGAATCCTTTTGGTTCCTCTGGTAAAGAGTTCTCACGTCATATAATAGTAGGTAAAGAGTTCCTGCATTTAGATATTTTATCTGCTAGCATATAATATGATCGTGGGAGTGCGCTACTTATTGGTTGCGATTAGTCATAATATTAAATTAGAGGTGTGAGAAAGTGAATGATGAGAGAGAGAGTCTTTTGAAGAGAGGGGGGAGTTGAATTGAATAGATCACTTTGAAATATTATGATATCCTAATTAATATTCCGTCATGTTTTGGTTAAATGTGTGCCGATTTAGTTAGTGTAGATAGAAAGTAAAGGAATAGTTTACCAGTTATTTCTGGGGTAATAAGTGATTATCCTTTTTAAGAATTCTATTTCCCTGAGGATTCTTTGCCTCAACTATTCAATAAGATAACACAAGATCATTATGAAATAAGCTTAGTGATTGGCTTTACAGAAGTATAGCACACTAATTCTACAAAATGCCTAGTATCTGAAGATCTTTGGCAAATTTAGCTTAACCATTCCACTGTAACCGCTATTTTTAAGTTGTAGATATATACAATTGCATGTCTCTATGGTAGGCTATGTAGGCAAGTATGGTCAACAGTAGCTTCTGGCCTATGGATCACATTGATATAAATAACAGCGTCCGATAGCCAGGAGGCGATGGCCGCCCCAGGCAAACACCTGCCCCATCCGATTTAAAGGGGAGGCTGGGGTTATTGCTCAGTGCCCTGAGGCGCCCCCTTTAGGGGGATGCGAGGGATTCGAGAGATGGCAACTCATTTTCCCATGCTTCTCATTGAGACTTCGCTCGTGGTATGGTCCACGCTCCTAATAGGGTTTGTGCCTGACCGTAACAAGTGGGGTACGCGTAAATATCATGTAGATATGGGTCGGTCACTTATGATGTAAACAATTATATTAATAAATTGAGTTTTTTACTAACATAAATCAATGGATGAATGTGATGTAAAGGTAAGAAAAGGGAAATTAGAACTTTAAAGAGTGATTTTGTATAGTAACTATAGTTTTTACACGGTACAGACAGAAAAACTCGACATCTGCATTTATTATATTGATATGTATCATTCGTATTCATATTATATGGAAGCCCTCAGATGCAGACATTTCACAACTGCATTCCAATCAAAATCTATGATAGACTCTTAAACCAATGGAATACACTCACATGATAAATGTAAGTTTTAATAAATATAACTGTTTTCAGAAGTTAAAAATAATTATGCTATAGCGACTGCATGCATGTGATTGGTAAATTGAAAATCTACTAAATCAATTGATATATAACTTGGAAATACGAATAAACGAGAAAGGCTTGAAGTGATTGTTCAAATGAGAATTTTGAGTTACACATAATACATCAATAGGAAAAATAAAACGCGAGAGAGACCAGGCAGGTAATGATAAAGTTCGATTGGATAAAGTATTACTTCTTGTATAGCACGGTGAGTTATTGGAGATAGCTCTGGAGACGAATTAAGTATTTCCGGACACGGAGTATCTACGTGTTACGCGGTCCGAGGCACATAAAGTCCCTCATTACGTGGGATCACACCCCACATGCGAAGCCTCAATGGAGCTGAGCATGAAAAGAATATGCGTCTGATCCGTCGCATCTCACCTCAGGGGGGCGTCAGGCACTGGGCAATAAAACCCACAAGAGCACTGCTCCCTTTAAAATCGAGGGGGCAAAGTTATTGAGATAAATTCGCAAATTGTATTACCCCACGCGTACCACATGTGAACGGGTTCCGAAGGCACAGAGTTTACACCCTACTTATAACTCGTTGGGACCCCCACAAGCCGAGCTCATGGAGTGGCAGGTGAAAAAAAATTGGCGTTCGATCCCGTCGGGCATTCCCCCTCAAAAGGGGGGTGCGCCATCGCACTGGGCATCTCAATACCCAGCCCCGGACCATTTAAATTTGAGGGGGCAGTGTTGGTAGATCAATCTGTCGCTCAAATTGATATTTTAGCCGCTAGATTAACCAACTTGGTACGGGTCGGCACAAAGTCCCTATTAAATCTGGGGGGACAACCATCACAAGCCGACAGCTGCAAGTGTGGGGGCTAGGGTGAAAATTGGAAACGTCAGAAGGATCCCAATCGGGTCATTTCCAACTCAGGGGGCCCGCATATGGCATTACTCGTTGTAGAATTGATTTTACAACAAGTTCACACTTCGCTGACCTGGGCATGACGATTACTGATTTAGATGAAACACCTCGGACCGCGTTGAAATTCGGAAGACGGGAGTTGTTGGAGAGAATAGCTGCCGCATTAGACCTTGGCTTAGTCAGATTTTGGTCGTTTCTGAAAGTTGCCTTAAGAAGGATCAGATGCGAGGGACATTTGTTCTCAGATGTTTCTCAAGATGCCATCTTCTCACCGTGCGGTTATAAAAATCTCTTTTTGGATAATTAAGACGTTTCGTTAGATAATAGCGTCTTGCTTGATTATTAGAACCAAGAAATGTGCGCAGAAGAAGGAAGAAATCAACCCAAGAGAAGAAAGATGTCCGTCGACGAAACAGAACAACGCAAGAACATCCACTCTCTCCTCCCCATGATATACCCAGTGTGAAGGCGTATATAACAGAGGTAGCCTGCTAAGTCTAGCCACACCGAGGTCCTGGAACCAATCACACCACACCAAATAAAATAGTCGTTATTTGTATGTAAAAAGTAAGAAAGTAAATACTACATCTCATGTTTCACTTTTGAAAATGAAAAAAAAAATGAAAGGGGAATTAAACAGTGTATGTATACTAAGAAAAGGCGTCTGGTGTAATGGATAGAAAATGGACTCGCCGAGTTCAGATCCTGGATGAGGCTATTTACATTTCACATATCGCTAATACCCTTGCGAAACGTATGAATCCAACTATCCTCCTTTCAACTATGGGTAAATAGTAGGGCAGACTTGGTTAGGCAACCAGTATAGGATAAGGAAAATTCTAAATTCAAGCTAGCTAAACCCCTCTTAATAAATTGACCTCGTGTCATATCCTGCTCGTGGGACGGGTTGGTAAATATATGTATAGATACTAAGGAATATATTATATATATATATTATATATATGTGTGTGTGTGTGTGTTGTTGTGTGTGTGTGTGTGTGTGTGTGTGTTTGTGTAAGTGTGTGTGTGTGTTGCGCATGTATAACAATGGAATTCCATATTTGTGGATTTGTGTGTATGCACGCATTGTGTGTGTGCGTCTACGTGCGTGCATCTGTGTGCATTTTTATGTGTGCGTGCCTTTGTGTGAGTGTGTGTTTGTCTGTGGGTGAGTGCATTTGTGTATGTGTGTGAATTTGTGTGCGCATGTCCACTTGTCTGAGTGTGTGCATGTGTGCGTGCATTTGCGTCTGTTTGTGTGTGTGTTTTCCCTTTGTGTGCCTTTGTGTATATGTATGTGCATGTGTTCGTGTGTGTGTGTGTGTGTGTGTGTGTGGTGTGTGTGTGTGTGTGTGTTCTGTTAATCTGTATTTAACCTTCCGCCAATCCACATCATTTATTTCTCCAGAATTGTCTGATCTACATTTCATATTTACACTCGTTTTATGTAACATGATTAACGTTTTATATTTAAGAGATTCGTTATTTGAAGCTTTCAAAATGTCTGATAATTCCCAAATCACTTCCGGTGGACACGCTGTGTTTAATTATAACAAAATCACTTCATCAAACACAGCTTTTTGCTCACTATGGGATTCTCCACGTTTTACTATTATTATTGTTCCAATAAACGCAGCTGTTATCATTTCTATTATTATTCTTACCATCAAAAATTAGAAAACAGAATTAGAATGTTTTGGCCGCCATTTTGGGTTTTTTATTTATTACTTTTTTTGAGTAATGATTATTATTCCTTTAAAGATAGCATATTGCGCAGTAAGTGACTTTTGATTTTGCATTCCGTTTTCATTTTTAAAAGCAAAGAGCAAACCAAGTAGAAGTTAAAAATACAAAAAGGCCTAATGAGGAACAGAACAACTGAACTGTCATCGCCGCTTGCTTCACCCACGTCGACCATTCGGTCGCCATTACTACCATCAAGTTCCCGCCCAAAACAAAAGAAACTTCAATCAAAAATTGAAATAAATCAAAAAAGGAAAAATAATAATAACAAAAACGAGTATTTAAAAGAGAAAATAAAGAAATGGTGAAAAAGCCGCGCAATGTCATTTAACTTTTGTTGTTAGGTTTTTATATTTTTTCGACAACAAAGCGTCGCTGGCGTCTGTCTGTTACGATTGTTTAATTTTACAACTTTTGATAACAGCTTTTATAGCGGGATATTTCGGGATTTCAAAAACAAAAACTACAACGCTGCGCGTTTGGCGTCGTGCATAGCTCTGTAGACCTATGTATCTCACATAATCATATATATATATATATATATATATATATATATATATATATATATCTTTTTATTGTATGTGTGTGTGTGTGTGTGTCTGTGAGTGTGTGTGTGTATGAGGGGTTGTGTGTGTGGGTGGGTGTGTGTTGTTATGGGTTCAATGGGAGAAATTAAATATTTTAATAAGAAAGAAGGTTCGCAAAAATTGTTTGAATTTTTTAAACCAAACAACGTTTCATTTGTTTGCTACACGTGTTTCAGATTTTAGTATCTTCTTCAGGCTTCTTGATTTATGTTCTGATTCAATATGTATATATATAATATATATATATATATATATATATATATGTGTGTGTGTGTGATAGAAAATTTATAGAAAAAACAAATGATAATACTAATCTGCTGACAAATATTTGTTTCGACCTTTTAATAAACGTTGGCTGCTTGGTTGGTCTAATATATATATATATATATATATATATATATATATATATATATATATATATAATATAATATATAAGTGTATAATAAATGGGGAAATGAATCCAACAGTATGATAGAAAATTTATATAAAAAACAAATGATAATATTAGTATGCTGACAGATATCTGTTTCGACCTTTTAATAAAGCGGTCATCCTCAAGAGTAACTATATTTATGAAAGAAAGGGTGAATAGTTTACCCTTTGTCACGAGAGGCACAAACAACGCTCTCGTTCAGGGCCGGAATGTCTTTTAAAAATTTTGTAAAAATGTGTATTTTGTGTTAAAAATAAAATTAATTTTATTTTTAAAACTAGAAGTATTAACATCCACGAGCTAGAGCGTTGTTTGTGCCTCTTGGGCCAAAACGGTTAACTATTCCCTCTTTCTTTCATAAATATAGTTGCTCCTGAGGATGACCGCTTTCGTATTGGTTGAATAGGTGAATTTTGCTTGATCTGTCTGTCTGGTTTTCTTGATGTCAAATTATATTGGATACTTTATTAGTTACATGTTTCACTGACCCATTTCTTTTGACGGAAGTGATCTTAAGAAAAAAATTTAGTTTGCAACATCAATGTTTTCAGTTGGAACTTATATTTTTTTTAAAATTTTTAAAAATAAAATAAAAAATAAAAATCTGTTTTCAAATGCCTTTAAAGTAATAAAGATTTCATCATTAGCATCTGATGAGTTGGGAGAGTTAGACACTTTGTCTACGCTCCCTGAAATAGACTATAATGCTCAATCTCTAAGTCTTTTGTTATTTCTTTTATATATATATATAATATATATATATATATATATATATATATATATAAACCAACCAAGCAGCCAACAAACAATCAAACAAACCAACAAACCAACTTTTATTATTAACTGTGATGTGCGCTGTTCCTCGCTGTCGTAGAACGATCTGAGTGAGTTGCGATGAAAAGCAACTGAAACCAAAAGACTAAATAAAATATGAAAGTCAAAATGAATAATGATGGTTGCCGATATTTCATTCAAATATTATCATAACGGAGATTGTATTTGTATGTATGTAACCGAAACTACGTCGCCCCTAACGTCACAATTTCCTTAGATATTTACGTTATATTCTCAATGGTTATTAAATAATCACTATTTAATCTTAATTCCATTCTTATTTATTGATAATGTCTCTGTTAAGGTCGAGCTGAGATAGATTTGCCTCAAAACAGCCCATATTCTTAAGGTATTTATTTCGCATCCTACGTATGCGGGTATGAGACAAGGTAGATTAATGTGTTCATTAATAGACAGAGGCCCCGAAATACCCATATCATTAATATGTTTAAAATCCTGCGATGTGTGATATATATCATTAAGAAATAAGTGTTTACATAGTATATGGTGAGTATAATTTGCAGACTGGTTTTTAAGTGTTTAATAAATAATTACTTGGTGTTGCAAGATGATAACGGTCATACTTTTAAGGAACATGAGTATTGATATTATAGATGATGAAGAGAAAATAAATACTACTAAAGTTATGCAATTCATTTTACAACTCGAACGAGTTGACAGCTTTTTCTGTTTATCTTTTTCTTTTCTTATTTATCAACATGAATAATTTCTTTGCTGTTTCCTCGATTCATTTTCTTGTGTTTCATGTCAAAAAGAAAATTAATATTTTCGTAAATAAGCAGGTGAAATTTTTGCAACAATCTTGCATGAATAATGGAGTCTAAGAAAGTTGTTATCGAAACTTTCTCAATATTTTTATCATTACATACATTATTTATATCCTCCTTCTTTCCCTGCCTCTCTCTCTCTCTCTCTCTCTCTCTCTCTCTCTCTCTCTCTCTCTCTCTTCTCTCTCTCTCTCTTCTCACACACACACACACACAACACACACACACACACATATATACACATTATCTCCCCCTCTCTCTCTCACACACACGCACAATCTCTCTCTCACTCATACACACTCTCTCTCTCACACACACACACACTCTCTCTCACACAAACACACACATATACACACACTCTCTCTCACACAAACACACTCTCTCACACACACACACACACTCTCTCTCTCTCTCTCTCACACACAATTCTCTCCTTCTCTCACACACACTCTCTCTCTCACACACACACTCACACACACACTCTCTCTCTCTCACACACACACACAGACACTCTCTCTCTCTCTCTCTCTCTCACACACACACACACACACTCTCTCTCACACACTCTCTCTCTCTTTCTCTACACACACACACAATATAACACACACACTCTCACTCACACACACACACACACACACTCTCTCTCTATCTCTCACACACACACATTCTCTCTCTCTATCTCTCACACACACACTCTCTCTCTCACTCATCTCTCTCTGTCTCTCTCTCTCTCTCTCTCTCTCTCTCTCTCTCTCTCTCTCTCTTCGTCTTTTCCTATCCTCCGCGGTGTTTGTGATCGGAGATAAATGTTATTATATATATATATATATATATTATATATATAATATATATATATATATATATATATACGGGAAAATCATAGCAATAAAACCAGATATAGTATCTTCAAATTAGAAAAAGATCAAACTGAAAGAGGCAGAAAGTGCAGAAATAAATTTATATCTGAACTAAGGTATCCATTTATTCATTTATTTATAATACTCCGTAAATATAGAAATATATACGCAAATCTTTATAGGTGTGCCTGAGTTCTCAAAATATAAAAAAATATAACAATAAAAAATATAACAAAAGACTTAGATTTTTGCATGATAGTCTATTTCAGGAAGCTTAGACAAAGTATCTAACCCTCCCAAATCATCAGATGCGAATGATAATTTCTTTATCATTTTTAAGCCATTTGAAAATGGATTTTTTTATTGTCCTGTTTCCCTCAGCTGTGGGGCCATAAAAAAGATATTCGACCATTTGCTGTCGGTAATTTGTTAGGAATTTCTGTTCAATCAATCTATTCCAGATTTCAACTAAGGGAGTATTTGCCTCTCTTCCCACTTATGAGCGCTGGACACAAGGTCTCGTTTTTACGTGGGCGCATAAAAATTGCGTCGATCCCTTCGGCATTTGCCCACAAGGGGGCGCCTCAGGCGCTGGGCAATAAACTCAGCCCCGCCCCCAAGGGTTCAGGTATTGCCTGGGGGGAAAGCCCCAGTTATTAATTGTACTTTACCGGTCCAGTGGCCGAAGCACATTGGACCCCCCCCCCCGCCCGAGGGGATTCGGGAAAACCGGCTTTTAACAGATTCCAACTAAGGGATCACCCCAGTTCATTTAGATTTCATATATTTACTTGTTTATTTCTTCCTCCTATCTTCCTATTTTCCTTTTTTCCCCTAAATTATATATCTTATTATAATGGAGATTGTGTGTTTTTCTGTCTGTAACCGAAACTATATTACTACTCAAGTCACAATTCCTTTAGTTATTTACGTCACATTCTCCAGGATTCTATTTATATTTAAACCTCAATTAATAATAAAACTCTTTGACATTATTAATACTGTTGGCCTCACCTAAATACTTATAACATGCAATTGTATTTATATATACAACAAAATAGCAGTTTTCAGTGTAAACGTAAAGCTAATTTGCATATTGATATTAAAACAACTGATTTTAATAAATATGTGCTTGGTATTATTGATTTCTAATTGTTTGGTTTTATCTTAATGAATATGAGTAAAAATCTCTTCAATAAATCCTAAAAGAAATTCATTAACAAGAAGAAATAACTGTAATTTTATTCTTTACTTCCTATTTTAACTAAATAGTTAAATTAGGAAAATTTAGCATTGAAAAACGGAAGTGATGAAAGAGTAAGTTTCAGTTGTTCTATTTTCCGATTATACCCCCTCCGTTTCAAATCTTTTTATCTGAATTCTTCTTCAGTTTCATTAGCCTTTCTGATTTAATCTAATATTTTATTACATTTAAACTTAAATACTGGCACCCGGAGGGTGCATATATTTGCTAGTATATATAAAGATCCAAGAGAACCTGTTTTATCTACTTAATTATTTAACTAATTCAATATATACATATACATATATATACCCATCTATATATACACACACATGTCAATACACCTGCATGCATCCACACACATACCAACACATACATACACATGTACTCATATATATGCATATCTATTCATTAAAGACTCCAGTCTGCCCTAGTATCTTACCCTTGGCTGGAGGGAGAGTTTTTGAATTCGTACCTTTTCCAAGGGTATTAGCACAATGTGAAATGCAAACAGCCTCGTTCAGGATTTGAATTTGGGTCAACGTGTCAATTTTCTTCGACGATAACCATACACAACACGTCTCCATATATATATATATATATATATATATATATATATAATATATATATATATATATATCTTATTATAAGGAGATTGTGTGTTTTTCTGTTCTGTAACCGAAACATATTACTATTCCAGTCACAATTGCCTTTAGTTATTTACGTCACATTCTACAGGATCTTATTTTTTATTTAAATCTCAATTATTAATAAAAATTCTTTTACATTATTAATACTGTTGACAATATCTACATAAGAATAACAGCAATTGTATTTATATATACAACAAAATAGCAGTTTTCAGTGTGAATGAAAGGCTAATTTGCATATTGATATAAAAAACTGATTTTTAATAAATATGTGCTTCGTATTACTGATTTCTAATTGTTTGATTTTATCTTAATGAAATATTAGCAATATCTCGTGGATAAAATCTTAAAAGAAATCGATTAACAAGAAGAAATAACTGTAATTTTATTCTTTACTTTCTATTTTAACTAAATAGTTAATTTAGGAAAAAGTTAGCAATGAAAGACGGGAGTGAGGGAAGAGTAAGTTTCAGTTGTTCTATTTTTTGATTATACCCTCTCTGTTTCAAATCTTTTTATCTGCCTTCTTATTTAGTTTCATTAGCCTTTCTAAATTAATCTAATATTTTATTACCTGAAAACTTAAATACTTGCACCCGGAGGGTGCATACATTTGCTAGTATATATAAAGAAATTTTCATCCAATTTTTAACACAAGGTTTTTTTCTTGTGTTAAAAAACCTTGTGTTAAAAATTGGATGAACATACTTACTTACTTGATATATATATTATATATATATATATATATATATATATATATATATATATATATATGGGTTTGAACACTAATCTCTGGTCTAGTTGAAAATAAAACCCACCCCCTTAAACAAACGTATCCTCTTCTTGTTACTCTTTGTTACTCTTTGTTACTCTTTTTTCTCCTTCTTTTTATAAGTTTTGTTTTCTGATATGTTTTCTTCCTCACCATCTCTTCGTTCTCTTTTTTATTATTATACTTTTTTCTTTACTCTCTTTCTTTCTTTCTTTTCTAATCTCTCTCTCTCTCTCTCTCTCTCTCTCTCTCTCTCTCTCTCTCTCTCTCTCTCTCTCTCTCTCTCTCTCTCACTTTTCACTCCGTTTTTCTTTACTTTTTTTCTGTCTCTTCTAATATCTCTCTCTTTTATACTTGTACTCTCCTTCTTTTTTTCTTTCTTTTCTTTTCTTTCTTCTTCTTCTTTTCTTTCTTTCTTTTTACTATCTCTTTTTCTCTCTTTATACCTCATCGTTTTCTCTATTCGTACATCTTAAAGCCCCCCTCTCTCACTCTCTCTCCCCTCTCTCTCTCTCTCTCTCTCTCTCTCTCTCTCTCTCTCTCTCTCTCTCTCTCTCTCTCTCTCTCTCTCTCGCCTGATAAATTGTCTATACACGGCCGTAACTTAAGTGTTGTTCGTTCGTGCCGGTCGGCTTTCTCACCTTCGACATCGGACAGTGTGCCGTCGAATACAGGAAGATGCCGACCCGACATCCCCCCACACCTTATCAATCAGTAAGCAACGCCCCCTAACGGCTACTGATTGCAAATGGGGGGCGCCAGACATCTGTGGCTATTTACCTTGTCGGAACTCGTAAATTGTGTAGAGGGAGATGAATGTCGGTGATAAATGGAGACAGATTAAAATAATCAATGGCTGACCAATCGACCAACCTCTCGTCCACCAGGTTGCTATTCTCATTGTCTGAATGACGAACGATAAAATAAAACAAAGGAATAAAGAAGAAGAAAAAACGAATGAATAAAAACGAAGAAGAAATGAACGAATGAAAAAAAAATTATTAATTGGATTATTCGGACTATTGTCCTCATCTTTATTGTTGTCTTTAAAACGTTTAGGCCGATAAAATAAAGGGTTGGGTTCAGAGTTCCGTGAAGGCTCCCGATTAAAAGAAGGATCCCAAGTTCGGAAAGAAGTATTCCGAGTTTGAAAAATAAAGAAGAAAAAATGGATGAATAAAAACGAAGGAACAAACGAAGAAGAAATGAACGAATGAAAAAAAAAATCTTGGTAAATTTCACATTTAGTTGGCTAAATTCCCAGCAAATAAGGCAATTAGAGTAACCTCCCTTGACTTTCACTTTGAACTAAGCCGGTAGCTATTTTGAAAGTCTCTGTGCGAAATAAACAAATCTTAGAAACTTTTCGAAAACAATACAACTGCATGCTTTAAGACAAAAATATCATAATATGTGTTCTTAATAACAATTAAGTTCATTTCAGATAATTTCATGCTAGGAATTTAGCCATTTGACTTTCTCTTTGAAACAAGACGGTAGCCATTTTGAATGTGTCCGTGCAACATATTCAAATCTTAGAAACTTTTCGAAAACAATACAACTACAGGCTTTAACACAAAAATATCATAAAATGCGTTCTTAATAACAATTAAGTTCATTTCAAATAATACGCACGCACAATTTTATGCTAGGAATTTTAACAACTAAAGGTGAAAATTACCAAAATCTCTTTATATTTTTTGGATTATTCGGACTATTGTCCTCATCTTTATTGTTGTCTGTAAAACATTTAGGCCGATAAAATAAAGGATTGGGTTCAGATTTCCGTGAAGGCTCCCGATTACAAGAAGGTTCCCAAGTTCGGAAAGAAGTATTCCGAGTTTGAAAAAAAGGTTCCCGGGTCCGACAAGAAATACTTGAAGAAAGCCAGAGGGGACATCGGCCAAAACGTTATATAGATAACAATTCAGATGAGGACAATAGTCCGAATAATCTAAATAATCCAAATAACCAAGCATCATCTAAAAAATTAAGAGAAATAAATGTTTTTTTTTTCATTCATCAGCTTAGCTTAGTTTTGCCCAAGGCCAGAAGTATGGAGCACCCAGTGAGAATCGAACTCGCTATTAATGAACCGATAATCTTGTTCTTATCCAGTAGTGATAGTGTACTCACAATTGGGTTTGGTTGTGTTGTTTAATGGCATATCGACCTTCGTGGGTTATTCAATGCCAGTGACATCATTGTAGAAATAAGGTAGGATGAGGGGTTCATACCTTTCCCAAGGGTATTAATCCGAAAATGAACGTAATAGGACGACTAGAGTTTTAACTTGTTTACTATGATGTCACAGTTCAGCACTTTACCCCCTACACAACGGGGCTCCACCTGAATAAGTATTGACTCATATTTTATTATGGGTTTGGTTTCTTTGTTTAATAGCATATCAATATTTGAAAGGTATCCTTGTAGAAGAATAGTAGAGGTACTATTTAACCAATAGCTGGAGGATGAGGGATTCATATATTTCTTTAGGGTATTAGTCCGAAAATAATCGTAATACCGCAACTGTGATTCGAACTCTCTTACTAAGATGTCGTAGCCCAGTACGTTAGCCACTACGTCATTGCTACTCCCTCCGAAATAATTATGAATACAGCATAAAATATTTCGACAATATGTGTATTTGAAATACTCTTTTTCTCCAAGAGTTTTTATATTTAGCAGACTATTGGTAGTGAGCTCGATTCTCACTGAGCGCCCCATATTTCCAGCCTTGTGCCACATCTAAACTAAGCTTAATAAATAACTATATTTTTCGTGATTTGGTAGTTCTATTCCTTCTGTTGTTTCGCTTTCCCCCCTTTTTCCTCACAAGAATTACACACTATTCGATACCAAATTCCATTTTTATAAACTGGTTTGGTTTGGTTTGGTTTGAGTTTTTTTTTACCAGGGGGCAATGGTGATGAAGGGGTGCTCCACATTCCCCAAACCTCCAAAACTGGAACCTCACCATCAGATAGAGTTTAACGCCATTCCCAGGACATTTAGACCCTCAGCCACCGCCTTCTAGCATCCATATGATAAAAAGGATTGGGGGCTGCCATAAGGGCAATAGGGTTGGGGCAATTATATAGGTGGTAGGGCTTGACATGGCCAGCCGATTGATCGGAGGGAGCCTCTCCGACTGCCCGTTTAGCACAAGAAAAGCCTAAAATGGCATATTGCAAGTCATGGACTGCTCAGCCCCCTGGGTTCTATCCTTAAGCATCACGGGTCGCCACGCCCGGCCAACAGGTGGCCCCATTGGAGGAGTCTTACCCCTCTGCAGAGGTGCAGTCGGTGCATTCTGACGCCCTGGTTGAATATCATTATGGTTTGTTCAAGATTTCTTTGTTCTTTTTCGTTTTGGACAAAAAATGGTAATTCTATTCTTGACGTTCATTCTCCTTTTCCTATTTTTCTCTTTTTTCGTCACGAGCAAGACGCATTTTTAAAAAATCCCAAATTCCATTTTTATATCCTGGATGTACATTTTTATGTTCTGCACAAGATTTTCTCGTTATTTTTCAATTCTGAGCAAAAATCTTGTACATTTGATTTATTTTTACATGTGATTTTGTAAATTGGTAATTTAACCCTGTGAAGTCGAGCGGTCTCTATTCGTGCCAATAGCAAGAAGAACATATACCCGGGTGGCCTGAATTCTGGCTGGGGAATTCCCATTTCTATTGCCTAGCAACAATATTGCCAATCAGATAAACCATTACATCTTAGCTATGTCCAAATCCATTCGGCCAATATTTGTATAGCTACCTATTAAATATTACCTGTAGAAACAAAGAAAGAAAGAAAGAAAGAAAGAAAGAAGAAAGGGAAAAGAAAGAAAGAATATTAAACAAGGAAAGAAAGAAAAACGAAAGAAAGAAAGAAAGAAAGAAAGAAAGAAAAAAAGAAAGAAAGAAATATTAAACAAGGAAAGAAACTAAATTAAAGAAAGAAAGAAAGAAAGAATATTAAACAGGGAAAGAAAGAAAGAAAGAAAGAAAGAAAAATTAAACAAAGAAAGAAACTAAATTAAGAAAGAAAGAAAGAAAGAAAGAAAGAATATTAACAAGGAAAGAAAGAAAGAAAGAAAGAAAGAAAGAAAGAAAATTAAACAAGAAAGAAACTAAATTGAAGAAAGAAAGACAGAAAGAAAGAAAGAATATTAAACAAGGAAAGAAAGAAAGAAAGAAAGAAAGAAAGAAAGAAAGAAAGAAAAATTAAACAAAGAAAGAAACTAAATTAAAGAAAGAAAGAAAGAAAGAATATTAAACAAAGAAAGAAAGAAGAAAGAAAGAAAGAAAGAAAATTAAACAAAGAAAGAAACTAAATTGAAAGAAAGAAAGAAAGAAAGAAGAAAGATATTAAACAAGGAAAGAAAGAAAGAAGAAAGAAAGAAAAGAAAGAAAGAAAAATTAAACAAAGAAAGAAATTAATTTAAGAAAGAAAGAAAGAAAGAAAGAAAGAAAGAAAGAAATAATATTAAACAAGGAAAGAAAGAAAAACGAAAGAAAGAAGTATTAAAGAAAGAAATAAAGAAATAAAGAAAGAACGAAAGAAGTATTAAGGAAAGAAAGAAAGAAAGAATGAAAGAAATAAAGAAAGAAATATTAAACAAGGAAAGAAACTAAATTAAAGAAAGAAAGAAAGAAAGAAAATGGTTGGCTGATTATCCTTTCTTCGTATAGAATAAATGTGAGGATAAATCACGACGAAGTAGCATCAATAATATTTCAACACTTGTGTCAGAATCCGTGAAGCCATTGTGTGTGTGTGTGTGGGGGGGGGTATGTTGTTGTTGTTGTTGTTTTTGTTGTTCGAAGAATCCGGGTATTAATCAAAGTCTGGTAGATGTTTCATTCAGTGAATGAGCTTGAGAACAGTGCAATGATCTTAAATGCTTTTTTTGTCCCGTCATCCCATTGGTCAATTTCTACCGGAAGTTGCTGCTACCGCTTAGTAAAGTCAATGAACAGAAGTGACGATTTTGCTTACATCTTATACCAAGAAATACCAACAGCCTAAACAGACGGAATAGAATACAAATATGAGATACAAGGAACTGATTATTTAGAGTTGTATGAGTGAAATGTCCTAATATAAAAAGGAGTCTTTTGTAATGAAAGTGTTGAGTCCTTTATATATCCCCTGGGGAAAATTAAAGAGTAAATACTTATATGATATGCATGTTATTGTGTGCCATGCGACAGGAGGTTGCTGAGACACAAAGCCTCCTCGGCCTGTCCATGGACAGCTCCAGAATTCGAACCTCACCACCAGATGGAATCCTAACATGTACTACCACTCCGAGCCAGAGTGGATCTGGGAGTAATGGCAATGAAGGAGTACTCCACAAGCCACAGAGCTCCAGAATTCGAACCTCACCACCAGATGGAATCCTAACACGTACTGTCACCCCGGGTTAGAGTGGATCTGGGAGTAATGGCAATGAAGGAGTATTCCACAAGCCCCAGAGCTCCAGAATTCGAACCTCACCCCCAGATGGAATCCTAACATGTACTACCACTCCAGGTCAGAGTGGACCTAGGAGTAATGGCAATGAAGGAGTACTACACAAGCCCCAGAGCTCCAGAATTGGAACCTCACCACCAGATGCATTTTAACATCATAGCAAAGACATTAAGACTCCCAGCTACCACCATCTAGCACATATATGATAAGAAGGGTTGGGTTAGCTATAAGGCAATAGGGTCGGGACAATCATATAGGTGCTAGGGCTTGATGCAATCCGCGAATTAATCGTAGTTGGCTTCTCCGACCGTGGAGTGTTCTATGTTATGAACTGCTCAGCCACCGGGACTCCATCCTTAAGCTTCACCGGTACACCAGCCACGGCCAACAGGCGACCCCATTGGAGAGGTGGGTCTTAACTTTTTGCAGAGGTGCAGTCGGCGTATTCTACACCCCTAGCTGGAGGAATTAAGTAAATACGTGCTTGGTTTATATGCATTCCTTTAGTCACGTGATGTTAGCGACTAAGAGAGATGTCTCCTTTGACCAGTCTGGTTATAAACCATACTTAACCAAGCCGCTTCCCTGTATTACATGACGTACATTTAGCGGTCACTGTGGAATCTGTTAGCATGGGACAGTTATCAAATGATATGTTATCACGATAACCACAGACCTAAAGGATATAACACTTTCTTCACTTTCACACATGACGATGTATTCGATATCAACATGATATTATCATTTATCACACCGATAGACAATGTATGATTAATCATTTCTCCACTGTGAGATATCCAGTGAGACTGCTAAACGGTAATTACGCAAGACCAGTGAGATTGTTTTTTGTTTTTGATTAGGTGGAGCGCCACGCCTAATGTCAGCTCACCCCTCCCCTACTGCACAGCACAGATCAGGTTATCCAATCTGATGCCCTGGGTCGGCGGGGAACGACATCGAACCAGGAACTTTGCGATTCCTGGTCAGGTGCTCTACCGACTGAGATAAAACGCCTGTTAAGTGTGGTGTAATGGGCGTAATGGTTAGCAACCTAGACTCGCAGACGATTGTTTTAGTAAGAACGATTCTCACTGGGTGCTCTATAATTCTTACCTTATGTTCAGCTTAGAAAAATATATGTTTTCAGTTTATTCCTCGCCGTTTATTCTTCCTTTCATATAGCATCTCTCTCTCTCTCTCTCTCTTCTCTCTCTCTCTCTCTCTCTCTCTCTCTCTCTCTGTGTGTGTGTGTGTTGTGTGTGTCTCTCTGTCTGTCTGTCTGTCTCTCTCTCTCCCTTTCTGTCTCTCTTTTTATTCTCTCAATCTATCGCTCTATTTTCTTCTCTATCTCTCTATCTCTCTTTCTCTCTCTCTCTCTCTCTCTCTTCTCTCTCTCTCTCTCTCTCTCTCTCTATCTTTCTCTTTCTCTATCTCTATTTTTCTTTCTTTCTCTCTCTTTTTTCTCTTTCTCTATCTCTATTTTTCTTTCTCTCTCTTTCTCTTTCTTTCTTTCTCTCTCTCATTTTTCTCTTTCTTTCTCTTTCTTTCTTTCTTTCTCTCTTTCTTTCTTTCTCTCTATCTTTCTCTCTCTCTCTTTTCTCTCTCTTTCTTTCTCTCTTTCTCACTTTCTCTCATTTCTCTTTCTCCTTCTTCTCTCTTTCTCTATTTCTCTCTTTATTTCTCTCTCACTCTTTCTCTCTCTCTCTCTCTCTCTTCTCTCTCTCTCTCTCTCTCTCTCTTCCTCTTTTTTATCTTGTTTCTTTTCCTTTATACATCTTTGTCTTTTTCTTTTTTTCGTTCTTTCTTTGTCCCATAATTCCCTGCACGTATTTACTGGGAAAAACCGACAAAAAAAATTATTCCCAGTTCGAAAATTGTGGGTTACTCGTTGTTATTCGTGTGAAAACCCAATAATCACATGTTACGGCGCTGTCATAAAATCAAATATACACTCTTTTTTTTCTTCTTTTTTTTTTTCTTTTTTTTTTCTTTTTCTTTTTTTTCTTTTTTTCTTTTTTCTTTTTCTCTCACTCACCACCGGATCGAATATTACCATCTACATAAACGTCTATTTGCCTCTTTTTATACACTTATTTCTTAATGCACTCATATTAGCATATTCATACGCATTTGCATATGTGTACACATATTTCTCTATCTCTCTCTTTGAGAAACACCATTGATGCCAAATAATTATACAGCTACTAGTTAAAGTACTCGTCTACATAGGATACGAAGTAAAGACTGAGATCTAAGCTGGTTATTTTACATTCTTCGTGGTCTAAAAAAAAACTTTACACCGAACGTTTAAAGATGGTGGATGCTACAAAGATTTTTTAAAAGTATGGAGAATTGGCATTGACTTGTTAAGTTGGTTGGTTGGTTGTTTTGTTTTACGGCATATCAACCTCAGTGGGTCATTTAATGCCGATAAAGTTTTGGAATAAATTCATTCTTAATGGATAATCAGTTTTTGTTTATAAACACGTTTTACTATTTAACCCATAGATGTGACCCTAACAGGTACTACCACTCCGGGTCAGAGTGAACCAGGGAAGAAATGATGATGAAGGGGTGCTCCACATTCCCCAAACCTTCAAGACTGGAACCTCACCATCAGAGTTTAACGTCATTCCCAAGACATGTAGACCCTCACCATCAGATAGAGTTTAACGTAATTCCCAGGTCATGTAGACCCTCAGCCACTGCCTTCTAGCACCCATATGATAAAAAGGGTTAGGGCTTGCCATAAGGACAATAGGTTTGGAGCAATTATATAGGTGCTAGAGCTTGACGTAACCAGCCGATTGATCGGAAGGGGCCTCTCCGATCGACCGTCTAGCCCAAGAAAGGGCCAAAGTGGAATATTGCAAGTCATGGACTGCTCAACCACCTGGGTTCTATCCTTAAGCATCACTCGTCGCCACCCACGGCCAACAGATGGCCCCATTGGAGGAGTCTTACCCCTCTGCAGATGTGCAGTCGGTGCGTTCTAACGCCTCACCGACAGGGCGGTCAAGACATCGTCTAGACGTGTGGACATCAACAATCTATTATATAAGCTATGAAGTTGTAGATAGGCTTTAGTATGAACTAGCAGGACCTGTGAGTATACCACAGTATGATAATCTAATTATTACAACGTTTGATATGTTTACTTAAGAGCTATTGTTAAATAGCTCAATATGTAAAAAGTGTAATAATCTTGATTTAACTCTTTCTCACACATTCTTGTCTTTCTTTCCTTCTTTTCATCTTTTCATTATTTTCGATTGAAACAGATTAGTGTTATCGCTTCCAAGCGCTCACCCATCTCTCCATTTTCCCGCTACTCTCTTTCTTTCTTTCCTTCTTTTCATTATCTTCTATTGAAACAGATTAGCATTATCGACCCCCCCTCTCTCTCTCTCTCTCTCTCTCTCTATCTATCTATCTATCTATCTATCTATTTTTCTTCTACTCTCTTTCTTTCCTTTTCCTTTTTTCTTTCTTATATTTTTTGTGTAGCATGCCCTTTTCTCCCTTTTTTAAAATATTATAATAAAAACGGAATGGTTCATTATTTAGCTGAGGGGACGACTCTCGCAAGAAATAAGAATTCTCTATTTATTATAGCTAGCAGTACTTGTGGATATACCACATTATGATAATCTAATTATTACAACATTTGGTATGTTTACTTAAGAGCTATTGCAAAAGACTTCAATATGTAAAAAAAAGTATAATAATCTTGATTTAACTCTCTCTCGCACTTTTTTCTTTCTTTCTATTTTTTATGTTTGATTGAAACAGATTAGAACTATCCCCTCTTCTCTCTATCTTTCTCCTACTTTCTTTCTTTTCTTTTTTATTATATTTTTTTGTGTAGCATGTCGTTTTTCTTCCCTTTCTTTCATTCTAATAAAAACGGTATCGTCCTTTGTACTAGCCTTGTACTCTCTTTGTGCTAGTTTGCTGCATTCATTATATTAACTGTTTCCTCTCTGTTTCCACACATCCTGCACTTGCTATTCTGCTGCGTCTTATCTATTTTTGCCTTTATATAGTTTGTTCTCATGGCATTGTCTTGTGCTCTGATTATAAGCGATTCGGTTTCTCTCTTTAGGTTTCCTTTTCTTAGCCATGTCCATGTCTTCTGATGTGATATCACTTAAGTTTGACGCTTGTAGTACCCATATAATTGTTTTTCTTCCCATTTCTGTTTTTTTAGTTTTTGATGTATTTCTGCTTGTCAATATTCTTCTTCTTCTTCTTCTTCTTCTTCTTCTTCTTCTTCTTCTTCTTCTTGACCATGTGTTCTTCAAGTGAAAAACTACTTGCGGGTCACACGCAAAAAAAAAAATCTTCCATGGATTTCCTAAGTTTTAACTTAGTTAAAGTCGACGAGGGACTTTCAAATCATTAAGGCTCGAGCATTAATTCGTCCAACCCTTTTCTATTGAAGTACCTATAATCATGAGTAATTAAGGGGTCAGATTAAGTCTCGTTAATTTCTACTTATATTTAAGCGCCTTTTTGGTTTATATTCAAATTCATTTACCATATCGTCACGTGTAGATGTCGGGGGGGGGGTACCGTCTTTAGATTTAAGCGATTAGAAACAAAGAAATACATCAAACCAATCTTTTTTCATTTCTTTTTTTAAAGAAATTTTCAATGTAATTGACTAAATTCTTTAAATAGATTTATAGGAAAGCATTTTAAATCATTAAAAAATCAGAATGTCATACCTTCAATTCACAGAATATTTTTTCTCAAAAAAGATTAATTGTACAGCCTGTGATTGGGATTATTATTATTATTATTATTATTATTATTTACTCCTTTTGAGTTTTCACATCAGCATTATCTGATGGTCTTTCACGGGAGTCTGAGTGACAGCAAGTCTCCCCAGGTCTCCAGGACTCTTCTGAGTATTCTGGCAGATTGCAGCAGTGCAGTGTTCTGAATGGTTTCAATCCTTCCTCTGATTTCCAGATTTTCCAAACCCTTTTCCAATCCTTTTGGGACCGTTCAAAGTGCACCAACTACAATTGGTATCACTTTGACTTTCATATTCCATAACTTTATTATAATTATTTCTTCTTTTTGAGTTTTCATATCAGCATTAGCCGATGGTCTTTCACTGGAGAGCAAGTCTCCTCAGGTCTCCAGGACTCTTTTGAGTATTCTGGCAGATTGCAGCAGTGCAGTGTTCTGCATGGTTTTGGGACCGTTTTAAGTGCACCAACTACAAATGGTATAACTTTTACTTTCATATTTCATAACTTTTTCAGTTCTCTGGCAAGATTCAAGTATTTGTCCATTTTTTCATTTTCCTTTAACTTCACCCTGTGATCTGCTGGCACTGCAAAATCCACCAGTTGAGAAGTTCTTTCTCTTTTGTTAATCAACACTAGGTCTCGTCTTCTTGCTGAGATAAGGTGATCCGTTTTATTTCAAAATCCCAGAGAATGTTATGCGTTTCATTCTCAAGAACAGATTCTGGTTTATGCACATACCATTTTGTTGTATGGTCAAAATTCAATTTTTTACATAATTCCCAGTGGATCACCTTCCCAACCCAGTCGTGTCTAGTTTTGTATTCCCGTTGTGCTAGTTTGCTACATTCGCATAGTACATGGTTTACAGTCTCATCTCTATTACCGCAAAGTCTACATTTACTATTTTGTTGGGTCTTATTAATTTTCGCTTTGATATAGTTTGTCTTTATGGCATTATTTTGTGCAGCAATTATAAGTGATTCAGTTTCTCTTTTGAGGTTTCCTTTTCTTAACCATATCCAAGTCTTTTCATGTGCAACCTCTTATTATTATTATTATTATTATTATTATTATTATTATTATTATTATTAAATTTTAGATTTTAGAAGAAAGGATTATTTTCTGATGTATGGGGGTAGCTTTGTAGGTATTTACCCAACCTGTTTGCCACGTATAAGATGTGACACAATGTTGCAACTGTGGGGCATCAAGTGAGGATCAAACTTACTATTCAGTAGCGATGGATCTGCAAGACAAGCTTGCTAATCATTACATCACGATGGGACGCCTTTGGATGAGACAATATTTTCGCCACGGGTGGGATGTGACACAAGGTCGTATGTATGGGAAATCTAGCCAGAATCGAACTCTGTTCAGTAGGAATGGATATGCGAGATTAGCTTGTTAACTATTACACCACGATGAGACGCCTGTGGAAAGAAGATATGTATAATATTTGATTATGTTCATTTATCACGTAATTTCGTCAGCTGAATCGAAAAGTTTTGGGTATTCAAACGGCATCTTCAAAGGATGCTGGGGAGGGGGATTAAAAACATATTTTGAAACCTCAAATGGTACCTGTTTTGAATGACCGATTGGACAACAAAGCAAACATTATGTATACTAGCAAAATAAAAAACACCCTCCGGGCGATGTAAAAATAGATTTTTGAAACATATTGCCTGAGAGGTGGGAGTTAAAAATTCAATGTCAGCGAGTTTGTACCTTAAGTAAGTAAAATCATCAAATTCATTAAAGGATTTTTAAAAAATAACATAATTTGAAATGTAAACTTTAAATATATTAAAATAAAACAAACTATATATAGATATATAATACCAGTCATGTATTTATTAAAACTTGTTTTAAAAACAATGAGGACTGTCTAATGTTGCATGTTCAAATTTTGAGTGTATTTATTCTATGTTATGACGATTTTGGGTAATGTGACGTAAACAGTGACGTAGTTTTTGTTACAGACAAAAACCGGAAAATACGGATCATTTTGAAATAGATAGTGTCACATGTTAGAAAGATAGGTGGGTTTCAAACATTTTTTACTTCTTTCTTTTTCTTTCTTTCTTTGTCTGTCTGTCTGTCTCTCTGTCTCTGTCTCTGTCTCTCTCTCTCTCTCTCTCTCTCTCTCTCTCTCTCTCTCTCTCTCTCTCTCTTACACTGTCTCTTTCTTTTTCTTTTTCTTTTTCTTTTTCTTTTTCTCTTTCTCTTACTCCTTTTCTTTCTTTCTTTCTTTTACTGCCTTTTTTCTTTCTTTTTCTTTTTCTCTTTCTCTTTCTCTTTCTCTTTCTTTCTTTCTTTTACTGCCTTTTTCTTTTTCTCTTTCTCCTTTTCTTTTTCTTTCTCTTTTTCTTTCTTTTACTGCACCTCCCTCTTTCTTTTTCTTTTTCTCTTTCTCTTTCTTTTTCTCTTTCTTTTTTCTTTCATTGCCTGTTTTTGTTTCTCTTTCTCTTTTTCTTTCTTTTTTCTTTCATTGGTTGTTTTTGTTTCTCTTTCTCTGTTTTTTCTCTTTTTTCATTTTCTCTTTCTCTGCCTCCTTCTCTGTGTTTTTCACTTTCTGTCGTTGTCATCTGGTGTAGCTGTTCTTAATCTAGAGTGGAGGTCTAAGCCTAGAAACTCAACTCTTGCCTTCCTCTCTAAGACCTACACACTAGCTAGGCCTTAGTGTGGGAATAGTTGATATGGTAGGCTTAGAACTCCACCCTAGATTAAGAACAGCTGCACCAGATGACACCGACCACTAAACCCCACTCTGCCAATACGCGATCAGCAATACGCATCACCCGAAAAAAAAGCAACTTAGTCTCCCACACAAGATATCACCATACGTCCTGAAGAAGGGTGCTAAAATCGAAACGTTATCGTGTCGAAATTACCATCAAGAATAAATATTCCTCTTTTGGGACACTTAGTCCTTTTCTACATTTTTTCCACACACACACACACACACACACACACACACACACACACACATATATATATATATATATATATATATATATATGAGGAAAAATGAGTAAAGAAAAAAATGTAAATGGATAAAATGAATTTAATCGATATCACATTAATCGATATCACTTACACATGTGTTTCGGTCAGTTTATGTGTGTGAAAATATTTCGCACACTGACCGAAACACATGTGTAAGTGATATCAATTAATGTGACATCGATTAAATTCATTTTATCCATTTACATTTCTTTTCTTTACTCATTTTTCCTCATATTGTCGGATTCAATTCCTTTTCCATTTTTTACATATATATATATATATATATGTGTGTGTGTGTGTGTGTGTGTGTGTATTTGTCTGTGTCTGTGTGTGTGTGTGTGTGTGTGTGTGCGAATAAGAGGTCTGATAAAATGCAGACACATCTTTTTTGTTCGTTAGCTCCAGATTGATGAAAAAAAATAAAAGAATAAAAATAGAGAAATAGAAAAAGAAATAAAAGAAATAAAGATAGTAAGTTATTTCGGGAATTATTTTGCAAAGCGCTACCAGCAACTCTCGCGTCTCCAATTTTATCGACAGAGAGGGTTGAATATAAATATTTATAGCAAGTAACTTCGGCTTTGTTCAAAAAGGATATTGCGTGTCTGACTATTGGGTACAGTTTATGAGTCCTATTTTAAATAGTTTTTATCAACATACACACACACACACACACACACACACACATATATATTATATATATATATATATATATATATATAATATGGACATCATTTTTTCGGACCAAGTATCCAATAGGCACACCAAATCATCAACTTAATGAAAGGTTCACATTTTAACTCGTCACTGGTAACTTCCGTTTCCAAATTTTTGTAAACAAATGATTTTAATCAGAAGTTTATGGAGATGTTGAACTTACGTTCAATTAAATAAATAAATGGTTGGTACACGTAATCAAATAAAATTCAATAGCAAAATCTTTTTTTTTAAATAAATATTTTTTGATCAGAAGTTTATGAATGTTTTTCAACAATTAAAATAATTCCCAGTGAATCACCTTCCCAACCCAGTCGTGCCTAGTTTTGAATTCTCGTTGTGCTAGTTTGCTTCATTCACTTAATACATGGTTTACAGTTTCATCTCTGTCACCGTACAGTCTACGTTTACTGTTTCGTTGCGTCTTATCAATTATCATTATTATTATTATTATTATTATTATTATTATTATTATTATCTTTTTCTTTTATTTGTTTTTTTATTTGCTTTGTATTATGTTTTATCCTTTATTAATTTGTTATATGTTGTAATCATTTTTTAGAATTATTTTAAAAATATATAATTGATTTATGTCAGTATTATATATTTTATTCAACGTTTCATATATTTATAGTCAGTTTTCTAAACTTTTGGGGATCGTACCATGTGCACTAACTACAGTTGATATCACTTTCTCCCTTGTATTCATCAGCCTTTTTAATTCTCTAGCAAGGTTCAGGTATTTGTCTATCCTTTCGTTTTCGTTCATCTTCACCAAGTGATCTGCTGAAACTGCAAAATCTACCAGTTAGCAAGTCTCTTCTTTTTTTTTTTTTTTTTTTTTTTTTTTTTTTTTTTAATACTAGGTCTGATCTTCTGACTGGGATTTCCTTCCGTTTTTATCTCCGAAGAAATTTTATGTTTCATTTCTAAGAATGGATTCTGTTTATGCAAATACCATTTGTTGTATGGTCAAATGTTTTTTTTTTGCATTAATTCCCAATGCATCACCTTTCCAACCCCGTCGTGCCTAGCTTTTATTTATTATTATTATTATTATTATTATTATTATTATTATTATTATTATTGTCATTAGTTTTCACATCAGCATTAGCTGATGGCTCTTCCTGGAGTCTGAGTGACAGCAAGTCTCCTCAGGTCTCCAGGACTTTTCTGAGTATTCTGGTAGATTGCAATAGTTCAGTATTCTGGATGGTCTCGATTCTCCTCTGATTTCCAGATTTTTCCCAAGCTTTTTGGGACCGTTCCAAGTGCACCAACTACAATTGGTATCACTTTGACTTTCATATTCCATAACTTTTTCCGTTCCCTGGCAAGGTCCAGGTATTTGTCCATCTTTTCGTTTTCCTTTAGCTTCACCCTGTGATCGGCTGGAACTGCAAAACCCACCAGTTGACAAGTTCTTTCTTTTTTGTTAATCAACACTAGGTCTGGTCTTCTTGCTGGGATAAGGTGATCCGTTTTTATCTCAAAGTCCCAGAGAATTTTATGCGTTTCATTCTCAAGAACAGATTCTGGTTTATGAATAATAATAATAATAATAATAATAATAATAATATAATAATATTATTATTATTATTATCATTATTATTATAATTATTATTATTAGTAGTAGTAGTAGTAGTAGTAGTAGTAGTAGGAGTACCGATTTATTTTCGTTGTAATTGCTTTTATTGATGCTGTTGTTCTTGTTCGGGTTTTTATTATGGCGTACTCCTACGCATGCGTACATGCTCGCATATAGATACAACCATCTTCACATGTAGACCAACACCAACGCTACCCACCGTCACATCCCCACCTGACCAGCACTGACGAGGCTCCACCGACGCCAATCTCGGTTCGGGGCGCAGTTGTTCTCAATGGATCCATTTAACTCCATTTTGTAACCTCACCCTTTGATGTTCCCAGTGCCCGTGCGAGCGACGTGGATAGGAAATAGGTCTGCTGATGATGATGCTGATCCTGCTGCTGCTGCTGCTGCTGCTGACGCGCCACTCGTCCGCATGACCGAACGTGCAGGCGTGTGCCACACGACCTTGCCTTTATCCTTGCTTTTTTTAATAAAAAAAAAGAAGACATTATATATAATAGTAAAAAATATGCACTGTTCAGCCTAGACTTGTATGCTCTACCGGGTTCAAGTATTTAATTTAAATTGCCAACTTTCCGTCCACTAAGGACGATGGTGTAGTGTCCAAAAGAAAAAAAAATTATCCGCATTTTCGCAAGTGACTCTGCAGGCCAGTTCTTGAGTGACAGTCTTTGGTGCACTGAATGCACACAAACTGTGATGCTTTCTGGAACTGCTGTCTTTTTTCCCTCTTTCCGTCTCTCTTTGCTGTCGAAGCTACTCTCCTCTCCACACCCACTCCTCTTTGTGCCTTGCTTAACATTTAGGCGCCAGGCCACTTTATCTTTTGCATCTACCTCCCACGCGTTTTTGTTTAAGTTATAATTTACTAAAATATTACATTAGATTAGAAAGACAAGCGAGAGTAGTGTAGTGCTCAATATCGTGGTTAGATTATTTAGATCTAAGTTAGGATAGCGTGGGTATGGCGTAAACGGCACTTGGTTACTGACAGTTTCGCGCCTATGTGATTATTCAAACCAAACTTGATTTGAATAATCGCATCAGCGATAAATTGTCAGTAACCAAGTGACGTTGACTCCATCACCACTAGGGACCTCCAATTTGACCTGTCAAATTTACCCCCCCCACACACACACACACGCCTATATTTAACACAACGAAATTTCCATAAAGGTTAATATTATCTTGATCATTTTTAGACCATTCAAAAGAAGAAACATTATAAAAACTCCTGATGATTTTTTTATTTATTTCAGCTTACGGAAATAATGAAAATTATGAACGAAAAACAATGTTTACATTTTCGCACCGTTACATCAATTGATTTGGTTTGTTTTGTTTTACGGCATATCAACCTCAGTGGGTCATTTAATGCCGATAAAGTTTTGAAATAAATCAATTCTTAATGGATAATACAATTTTTTTATAAATACATTTTTCTATTTAACCCATAGATGGGACCCTAACAGGTACTACCACTCTGGGACAGAGTGGACCAGGGAGCAATGGTGATGAATGGGGTGCTCCACATTCCCCAAACCTCCAAAACCGGAACCTCACCATAAGATAGAGTTTAACGTCATTCCCAGGACATGTAGACCCGCAGCCACCGCCTTCTAGCACCCATATGATAAAAAGGGGTTGGGGCTTGCCATAAGGGCAATAGGGTTGGGAAAATCATATAGGTGCTAAGGCTTGATGTGACCAGCCGATTTATCGGAGGAGGCTGTCTAGCCCAAGATAGGGCCAAAGTGGAGTATTGCAAGTCATGAACTGCTCATCCACCTGGGTTCTATCCTTAAGCATCACGGGTCGCCACCCACGGCCAACAGGTGGCCCCATTGGGGGAGTCTTACCACTCTGTAGAGGTGCAGTTGGTGCATTCTAACGCCCCAGCCGACAGGGCGGAAAAACTCCTGATGATTTTTTATTTATTTCAGCTTACGCAAATAATTGATGAATTTATGTTTAAAATTATCCTAAAATATATTAGGGGAAATATTTTTTACGAGATATGCCCGCACCCCTATTTTATTTTATGAGATCTGAGAAAAAAAAATCAAACCATAAAAAACGATTTTTTTTCTATAAAGATAAGAGTCTAAATAATTATATTAGAAGTTGCTATACGTTTTGTTTTTTCGATGGTGACGTAGTTTCGGTTACACAGTCAAACGCCATTATAATAAGATGTCCACCGACTCCAACCCCACCCCCAGTGTAACACATATTCACAACGCACAAGCGTATGAAATCATTCGCGATTCTTCCTCATTGGCAAATATTTGGACAACTAAAAGTGTGAAATGGTTTTCAAAATAAAAGAATGGGGTAAAAATATCTTTGAAACTTGGCTTTTGGAAACCACTGGGTTAAATTACACAACTACTGTTCTTCTTAAAGGATGATATTGAATAACCCATTAATGTCGATAGGTCATTAAACAAAAGAAACCAAATTGAAAAGAAAAACAAAAATGTTCACATCAAAAAATCTCTTGAATTTTTGAAAAATATTTCTCTACTAAGTCGATATTTTTCACAGAACTATATTAACTTCATAAGATATAACGATAAAAATTTAAAAACCACTTTTTTGTAAACTAATCCCTCTACCATGCACTCTCTCTCTCTCTCTCTCTCTCTCTCTCTCTCTCTCTCTCTCTCTCTCTCTCTCTCTATATATATATATATATATATATTAGGACACGTAAAAGCGAATTCATCATAAAAGCGATGGAAAAAATTTCTAAAAAGAAAGTTAAGGTACCCTTATAATTAAATGTATAATCTAAAATAAATTCTTTTTTCGCTCAATCCTCATCAGAGAAACACAGAGAATTACGATGGTTGGAATAATTGAGAAAAAAGGTAAATTCCACACACCCCCCCTTTTTTTTCAATAAGAACGAGAAAATAATTTCTCGTTCTTATTGAAAAAGGAAAAAAAAAAAAATTACCTTTTTTCTCAATTATTCCAACCATCGTAATTCCTACTTTCAATGTATTTCTCTGATGAGGATTGACCGAAAAAAGAATTTATTTTAGATTATACATCTAATTATAAGGGTACCCTAACTTTCTTTTTAGAAATTTTTTCCATCGCTTTTATGATGAATTCGCTTTTACGTGTTCTAATAAAATTTTATACTGCCAAGAAACTTTTCGTATATATATATATATATATATATATATATATATATATATATATATCTTTCCCTCTCTCCATCTTTCTCTCTCTCTCTCTCTCTCTCTCTCTCTCTCTCTCACACACACACACACACACACACACACACATACACATACACACGCGCGCGCACGCACGCACGTACGTGCCCATGCGTCTGTATGTCATCGGGAAAAGCATAAATTCACGTCTCATTGCGTTCTACTCATGCCCAAACATCTTAAGGACAAACCACTCTCCCATAAGTTCTTTAACTACCCATCCCCACCAAAATAAAAGTAGCATCAAAATATGTTACCCCCTCCCCAATACTAGAATCCCTAAGACAATAACGACATAGAACTGAACACCCAAGCAGAAACCTCTGTCCGTTTCTGTGCAACACCGAAATGGGTGTTTCTTTTTAATAAGGAATCGCAAAAGTGATAAAACAGTTTTTTTTATTAAGGCTTCGTTCGGCGAACATAAAAGCAGAGAAGCGACATGAAGACAACGGTCTACTCATCGTTAAAATCAATTCCTTTCATCTCACATCGGCGACCATCGCTTTCAGTTGTTTTTTTTTGTTTTGTTTTTGTTCTTTGTTTTTTTTCATTATTTTTTTTTTTTATTTATTTTTTTTTTTGCTTATACGGCGTGTTAGCTGCTTCAGAGATTTTGTTTAATCTTGTATACCATATACATCTTTAGTGTCACGCTCTCCTTTCACCATTGATTGCTTTTCTTAGAGAATCCTCCAAGATCGAGATTTCTTTCCTGGGGGTGGGGTGGGGGTGTAATTTCTTGTTTTTTTTTTTTTGTTGTTTTTTTATTTATTTTTGTTTTTAGATAACTTTTATCTTTTTATTTCTATTTTTTTTTTTTTTGCTTTTTATTTTTATTCTTTATCTATCTTTCTTTTTTTTTTTTCTTTTGACGAAAGAGACCTAATGATGCTTTCTTTCCTATCCCTTTCGGGAAAAGAAGATATGTCTTGATGATGACCAATTGCAGAGTCGCGTTGTTTTTCAATGGTGACTGGCGATGGGACTAACAGCGGAGCGGATGAGGTTGAATATTATTTAAGGTTATTAAAACAAAGAAAATCAGGAAAAACTGAATCGTGGGTCTTATTGTTTTCAATGATGACTGGCAACGGGACTAATTGCAGAGTGGATGAGGTCTGCATTATTTGTTTTAAATAAATTTATGCTTTTATTTCTCTTTTTGTTTTATTTACTTTCATTTTTTTTATTTTTACTTTTTAGAAACCTTTTTTTTCTTTTCTTTTTTACAAAGAAGATAAATTAATTCTTTCTTTCTTTCTTTCTTTCTTTCTTTCTTTCTTCTTGTTCCGTTCGTAAAAGAAAAAAATAAACAAAAACTCCAAATACTAGAAGCTTTATACATAAAACAATACAAACCATCCTTAAACAAAATTAATTTCCAATGCAGTACACACGTTTTAAAAATGCCTATAACACCTTTCTCATCAATTCTTCTCCTTCCAGCCTCCACATTGATATAATTTTAAAAAACTGGAACACATCACCCCTGATGACACTTCGAAGTGCCGAAAGTACTCGGGACCTGAACTTTGGTGCCGAA
Source organism: Doryteuthis pealeii (assembly GCA_023376005.1). Taxonomy (NCBI): domain Eukaryota; kingdom Metazoa; phylum Mollusca; class Cephalopoda; order Myopsida; family Loliginidae; genus Doryteuthis; species Doryteuthis pealeii. The sequence goes on along the minus strand of CM042157.1, from coordinate 33,922,160 downwards.
AGTATTCGGGACATGAACTTTGGTGGACTTATTCACGAATTCCACCCAAATATTAAAAAGTTGGCCAGAAAAACTCGAAAAGATCAAAAAATGAAATTGTTAAACAGGATATGTGTCTTTTGTTTAATTCTACATGTATATATATATATATATATATATATATATATATATATATATATATATATATATATGAAAAAGGTAAATTGATTCTTTCTTTCTTTCTTTCTTTCTTTCTTTCTTGTTCCTTTCGTAAAAGAAAATGCATCTTGATGATGATTGGCAATGGGACTGATTGTAGAGAGGATGCATTAAACCGAAGAAAATCAGGAAAAACTGAATTGTAGGTTTCACTGTTTTCAAGGATCACTGGTGATGGGACTCATTGCATTATTTGTTTGTTTTAGATATTTTTTTTTCTTTTTTTTTTTGCTTTTAAATATTCAAATTTATCAACACAAAAAATCTTTTACGAAATATCTTTAATTTGTCCGTTTTAAACAAAATAAACTTTCTTTTCAAAACTTTTTCAAACAAACAAAAAATTCCATATTTTCAAACCACAAAAATGCTTTTAAAATAAAAAAAATAAGAATAAAAACATTCGTTTGTTAGGTAATCACTTCCGAATATATTTTTTCGGGTAATCCTTAACTTGTTCCTCGTAAATTCCTACCATAAAATAAACTGAACCCCCATTTTATGTCCGTGTTTTTGCAATAAATGTATTATTTTTTTTGCACCCATTATTTTACAATACTAAATATATTTCATTATTTATTTTAATATTCACTTCAAAGTGTATATTCTAAAAGTTTTAATTTTTTGAGAATGGTTAGTTTTAAAGTGGGGGCTCGTTTTACAATTTAGGCATAAATTGGATCCTCCTTTTATGACCGTAATTTTGTATTTTCGTCGACGATGATTAAAATCTGCCGTTTTTATTTTAGAGTAGCAAATCTCTCCCCCCCCCCCCACAAAAAAAAAAGAAATAACAAAAACAAAAGGTAATCTTCAACTTTTTACTCGTAAATTCCTACCATAAAATTAGGCTTGCGCATCTGAGCCAAGCCTAATTTTATGGTAGGAATTTACGAGTAAAAACTTGAAGTGTAAAAGTTGCTTTATTTTATTTAAATCAATTTTTAAAATAGATATTTTTAAAGTTCCTCAGTTTTATTATCTCTGCTTAACACAAGTTAAAGATTATGAAGTTTCCATAATTGATTCTTCACTGTGTTTTCCTTTGTCTGCAGCAATACGTGAACGGCTCCTTCTGTCCAAAATGCGTTTGCGGTCCTTGTCCAATTTTAATTTAACAATAACCACATTGGATGGGTGGATGCCAACATGAACGGAGGCACCATTAGCCTTTTCTCTCTGGATGCTTTCAATGCAGATGACAAATTTCTTTCTGTAACATTGGACAACTTTACCAACCTGTTGGCCTTTATAATGCCCACGAACAACCCGAACTTCATCATCTTTTCTAATAGGCATATTGCGGACATTGTATTTTTGTCGCAATTCTTTGGACAATGGAGATGTCATAAGTTTCCTTCTGATGTGAGAAGGGGCATTGAAATACCTTTTTCGGTTCTTCCTTCTGGAGGAGGAAACCAACTTGTTCA
>CM042157.1:33898470-33910970 GCA_023376005.1 Doryteuthis pealeii | reverse complement strand
TATTGGATAAGATAATTGAATATCAGGTAATATATTATAGGAATGTGCGTCCCGGTCTCCTGCCCCAAAAATTGCTACCCTGGTGACTATTCAAAATAACAATCCCAGCTCGTCGTAATTCTTGTTTATTTATTCGTAATTTGTTCGTAATTCTTGTTTAGATCATGAAGATGGAATATATAGTTATTGACTGAGATAGATAGATAGATAAATAGATAGATAGATAAAACAAACAAAATAATATAGATAGATATGAAAAATGGAGTAATATTTCGACAAGTAATGATTTTCGTATTTTGTCGTTAATCTTGTTTATTTAAACTAAAACAAGACATTTAAACAACATGAATAAAAAAAATTCTTAGTATTTAAAGTAATATAAGATAAATATAACAAATGAGATGAGATAGATACGATAGATAGATAGATTATGAAGATCGGATAGTTTTGAATAGACTGAGCTGCGGTCGTTATTTAATTAGTCACCGGCAGCAATTTTGATGCGGAGAACGCGGCTGCACTCCCCATTAATTACCGAATATTCTTATTAATAGAAATATATAAAAAATAATTTTATCTATGTATTAAGATTAATTCTTGATTTGTCTTTATTTTTCAATTACTTAACATCTATAAATCGTCCGAAGTGAATGTTGCGTGACTGGAATTCGAACTCGCTTACTACGGTGTCAGCAGTCCAGCACTGTTAACCTCTACGCCAGAGTTTTTTCAACCCTTTTTCACTCACGGCACCAGTGAGCTGCGGCAATAATGATCGAGAACACCATCAGTATCATATCATCTCATCATCATATTCGTGTTCGCGCAAGTAGCACGGATTCAATGAATCTCTCGCCAACCTTCCCTATATTCATGACCTCATGGATGGTCTTATGCGCAGCATCCAGCATCTCACATAGTTGGTTCAATATAGTCGTAGTGGGCGGCCCACAATAGCATGCCATGTGTTTGCTTCCACAGAGTATATCGCTTATGAGCTCGTCTTGCTTCTCAGCAGTGTCCCGCATGCTAGTCCGTCTTACTGTATGCTTTGGGAGATGGGAGAAGTGGCTATTTCAGCTGCCTCCTTGTTAGGCGCTGTTTCCACGACTTGTTCAAATGCACGCAGCATTTTATGCGTCCCATCTACTTATTCCCGAGGCGCTTCGGTTAGGGTCCAGGTGGTGCATCCATATAGCAATAATGATATAACCACAGCCTGGAAGAATTGTCGCTTTAGTGTCAGCGAGATGGATTTCCATATGACCATAACATATAAATATTTATCATTTAAATTTAAAGAAGGAATAGTGAAATGTGCTACGAGTGTTTGTGACGGAGAAACGAGAGGAAGTGCAGACATTGTTCTTGCCTGCCGGGATCGAACTCGCTCTCCGCATGCGCGAAAACGATGCGAATGTAGGAACTGTAAGGACGCGAGATTGACTGACGATGCCCGATGTTTGGGTAATATCCATAAATTACAAGTGGTCAACGTGGGCAATCAGCAGCAGCAGAGCAGTCGACGACGACGAAAGCACTTTTCGTAAAGAATGAAAGATTTTTAGTCGAAGAAAACAAAACTAATGGAATGTGATTTTGAACTGCTAAAGTATTTTCGCTACGACGACGGAATTTCCAGCTGCTAGACGAAGAATGTGTTGACCAACAGAGGTCTGATTGTGAGAAGACTGAGAACTCGCTGTTTTTTTGGTTTCCCCCTTGCGGGGCTTGTTTGTTCGAAGGTCTATTTCGCCCATATCTCCTCTCTTTAATCTATGCCGCGCGTATTCGCTGATCAGTGATTGAAAAAATCTTTTCACCGCTGGTGATAAATTTTTTTCCAAACGAAATCCATCAATTCCAACACATAGAGTGTACGTCATGAACCATAAGGTTTACAAAATATTTAATAGACAATGAGAATTACATCTATTTGTTATTATTGTGGGTTGAAATGGGTAATAATGGTAATTATTATTAGTTGAACAGACAACTCCGACCGAGGGTGTTAAATACAACAATAGACTTTAATACATGGAGCAAGTGGAGAAGATACATATAACAATTCAATTATGATTAAAACAAGTCAGTGCAGATACTTGTTAGCTTTTAACAATAGAAAAAAGAAAGGAAAAAAAGAAAAGAAAGAAAGAAAATTAGAAAAAAAAAAAGAAAGAAATTAGAAGAAAAAAAAGAAAAGAAAAAAAGAAAAAAGAAAAAAGAAAGAAAGAAAGAAAATTAGAAAGAAAAAAGAAAGAAAATTAGAAGAAAAAAAAGAAAGAAAATTAGAAAAAAAAGAAAATTAGAAGAAAAAAAGAAAAATTAGAAGAAAAAAGAAAGAAAATTAGAAGAAAAAAAGAAAGAAAATTAGAAGAAAAAGAAGGAAATTAGAAGAAAAATTTAAAAAGAAAAAGAGAAATAAGGAATAAGATATGAAGTATAAAGGAGATACATAAATGTACATGTAAAAGATACAAAGAGTCCATAAGACAAAGTCACTTACTGACGTAGTGTTGGGGGATGACCCCCCCCCCCCACGAGAAGGGTATAGACATAAGTGTCTAACCCATGTGTGTTCGTTGAGTCTCGAAGAAGAAAGAGGATTGAATCTGGCGTTTGCCTGCTTGAATAGTCAAGGCGCCTGGTGGTCAATACCAGAAACACAAGGGAAGAATAAATATTCCAACGAAGCAGGGGCGGATAACCCCACATTATTATATCTCAATGCTTAACTTACCCTAATTTCTAGTTGAACCTATTGTTAATTCTAAATTATATTATAATCACGTGTATTGTTAAATCTAATTTGGTTCTTCTTGTTACAATTTATGAGGAGTCATAAATTGAGAGTAGTACCTGTAAGTAGAATTAAAGGGCCGTTAACTTTGAGATCAGGGGAACCAGTGGAAATTTACCATGACTGTTAATAACCTTTGACCCTACCGACTGAGCTAACCCGGCCCACAAAATTATTTACCAATTATATTGCTTTGTTCAATAATATTGAACATCGAGTTTTCAACACTGACCAGAACAAATCTAACATTCCGTTATTTGTAAAAAGTTCCAATTTAAAATCATCCTAATATCAACTAATCTGGTAATCCACCTACGGATATAATATATATATATATATATATATTATATATATATATATATAATATATAATTAAGGTATGTTTGGAATGGCTTTTTGCCGACAATTTTTTGGAGAATATGTGCTTAATTGGAGTCGTACCTAATTTTGAAAATAATTATTAATAATGAATTAGGCGGGAATGCCTATTAAAATGTATGGCTAAACAAATCGAGAAAAATCAATCTCTGTATGTACATTTCGGCCTATTAGGCCTCATCAGCAGAGCTTATAGATAGGAAGGCCGCCCTGTGCGTGATTTGAAACCGGACTGCCAACCGGGAAGTCCGTTTGGTGTAGCGGTTATGGTATCGCCTGTCAGCTTGGCAGTCCCGGTTTCAAATCACGCACAGGGGCGGCCTTCCTATCTATAGCTCTGCTGATGAGGCCTAATAGGCCGAAAATGTACATACAGAGATTGATTTTTTCTCGATTTGTTTAGCTATACATTTAAATAGTCATTCCCGCCTAATTCATTATTAATTAATTAATTTTCAAAATTAGGTACGACTCCAATTAAGCATATATATATATATAAAATAAAATCTAAATGAACTGGGGGTGGTCCCTTAGATGAAATCTGGAATAGATTGTTTAACAGAAATTCCTAACAAATTACCCGACAACAAATAGTCAAATATCTTTTTTTATGGCCCCACAGCTGAAGGAAACAGGACAATAAAAAAAAAAATCAATAATAATTTTTTTTAATAAAAAAAAAAAACTGTTTTCAAATGCCTTAAAAATAATAAAGAATTCATCATTCACATCTGATGATTTAGGAGAGAGACACTTTGTCTAAGCTTCCTGAAATAGACTATAATGCAAAAATTCTAAGTCTTTTGTTATATTTTTACTTATAAATTTGCTCTGTGACTCTAACGATAAGAGAACACATTGAGCTCTGCAAACTGTGACACGTTAAAAAAATCCTATGTCAAAAGGAATTTTTCTCTCCGGATATTTGGATTATATATATATATATATATATATTATTATATATATATATATATATATATATATATATAATAATATATCATTTTGATTCCCATCTGATGAGACTGGATTTTGGGGAGCTTTATTAAATCAACTTAGATTTTAAAGGCCTCAATTTTGGTCGAAAAAAATTAATTATGGAATAAGGTTTGAGTGTTTCCTCCCTTTCCAAAAGATAAATATTGCTCTATATATAACTAAAAGTTTATTATGCATTGAGCTCTCTGTAGTGATTTAAAGATTCACTGTATTTATAGATACTGGATCATACAATAATAATACAGTGTGTCTTAGAAATCACATATAGAACATCCCTTACTACCAAGTTTTGGATACCTCACATCTATATATATATATATAGTATATAATATATATATGTATGTATTGACTATATAGTTTGCAATGTTTAAGTAATTAAGTAAATAGTGATCAATATCATTGATAGAGCATGTATTTATAAATTACAATTTCCCGCCTTGGTTTGAAAATCATATAGATGAGAAACTGTCAGTTACCATGCGCTGTTGATTTCATGTCTTCGATATCCTAACTTATATATACAGTGCCGTAATATATGTATTTAAAAAAACACGCAACTCCGAAACCTCTGAAGATGGGATTTTATCTCGAAAATTTAGGAAACAGGTAAATGAACATCAATCTCATCAATTATTGTTTTTCCATTGCATTGTTAATAGCCTTCTAATTTCTGTTTATTTTCTTTATATATATATATAATATATATATATTAATATAATATATAAATATATATATATGTATGGTGTCATAAAAGTATTGAGATTGAAGCTGTATTTACCAAGATAAAAATGAACAATGATAGAACGTTCATTTTTTCTAGTATACAAGGTATGTTATAAAGGTGCCGAGTTTGAAGCTGTATTTACCAAGATAAAAAATGAACAATGAATGGAACATTAATTTTTTCCAGTATACATGGTGTGTCAAAAAGTACAAGACCAACTCAATACTCTTTTGACAAACCTTATATATATATATCTTCAATAAGAAATAATAATTATCTTTTGTTAAAAAATTCATATACATATATATATATAATATATAATATATATATATATATAATTTGTCTGGTTAACTTATTGCTACATTTTAACTATCTTTAATAAAATAAAAACGGTCAAATAAATGAATTATATATATCTGAACCTCATACGTCGAAATCGACGGGAGTCCATCATATATATATATATATATATTATATATATATAATATATATATATATATATATTATTGTGTGTGTGTGTGTGAGTAAATATGGAAATAAATCCGACAATATTAAGAAATTTCAAAAAACAACGTGTTCCAAAAATAAGATGAATTTATTTATCGACGCTTAGACGTTTCGGTTTCAATTAAAACTTCATCAGGATGTATTATGGGGTGAAGAAATTGATGGATATTTTATAGATGACAGGAGATGAAAAATCTTTATATAATAATTTTATAAAAAATTACATAAAAATTACATAAATTTTTATAAAGATTTTTCATCTCCCTGTCATCTATAAAACATCCATCAATTTCTTCACCCCATAATACACCTGATGAAGGTTTAATTAAACCGAAACGTTTAAGTGTCGATAAATAAATTCATCTTATTTTTGGAACACTTGTTTTTTCAAATTTCTTATATAATATATATATATATATATAATATATATATAATATATACTTTTTACAAAAAGATATTATCACTTTCCTATGGCACAACTTTAGAGACATATATCGATCTTTTTAAGGCGCTGTTATTGATTACGTCATTATTAGTTCTATTATGATATACCAATTGAAATAGAGGGAAATGGGAGGAATACGTTTAAGAGGTGAGAAAATAATATTAATTTGATTGACATTTGCATAACTTATCTTACATAGGTCACATTCATTTGTAAACAGTTCTAACCATTGCACAGATAGATAGATAGATAGATGATAGATAGATAGATAGGAACTTAAATAATAGAGAATTAACAAAAGAATTGTGAAAGAGAGGACGACAGGAGAAAGAAAGAAAGAAAGAAAGGAAAATAAAGATGAAATTATAAGAAAGACGTAAAACATAAAGAAGATAAAGACAAAAGCAGAAAGAGAAAAAAGAAAGAAATAAAGAAAGAAAAGAGACAAAAAGAAAGATAGAAAATAAGAAAGAAAGAAAGAAAGAAAGAAGATAAAGACGAAAATAGAAAATACAAAAGACAAGAAGTAAGATAGAGACGAAGAAGAAAAGAAAGAAAAGAAAGAAAGAAGAAGATACAGACAAAAATCTGAAGAAAGAAAAAGAAAGTAAAAAGAAAGAAAGAAAGAAAGAAAGAAAGAAGATACAGACGAAAATCTGAAGAAAGAAAAAGAAAGTAAAAAGAAAGAAAGAAAGAAAGAAAGAAGAAAGAAGATACAGACGAAAATCTGAAGAAAGAAAAAGGAGGTAAAAAGAAAGAAAGAAAGAAAATCAAATGAAAGATGGAAAGAAAACAAAAACGAATATAAAAGAAACACAAAAGAAAAAAAAGAAGACGAACATCAAAGAAGAAAGAAAAAGAAAATAAGAAAGAAAGAAAGAGAGAGAGAGAGAGAGAGAGAGAGAGAGAGAAATAAGAATAGAGAATAAAAGAAAGAAAGAAAATAAGATAGAAAGAAAGAAAGAAAAAAGAAGACAAAGACGAAAATAGAAAACACAAAGAGACTTTGTAAGTAAGATAGAGACAAAAACTGAAGAAAGAAAAAGAAAGTAAAAGAAAGAAAGAAAGAAAGAAAGAAAGAAAGAAAAAATCAAATGAAAAATGGAAGAAACAAAACGAATATAAAGCAAACACAAAGACAAAAAAGAGACGAAACATCAAAAGAAGAAGAAAAAGAAAATAAAAAGAAAGAGAGAGAGAGAGATAAAAAAGAAAGAGAAAGAAAAAATAAAAAGAAAGAAAGAAAGAAAGAAATAAATTAAGATTAAAAGAAATAGTAAAGAAAGAACAAGAATACAAACATTAAAGATAAATACGAAACTTTAAAAAGAAAGAAAGAAAGAAAGAAAGAAAGAAAGAATGAGAAGAAAAGAAAGAATGAAAGAAATTTTTAAAAAAAAGAAAACAAAGAAAAAAACATAATAGCACTAAATAAATGAAGAATGAGAAAAAACGAAATTGCCGTACGAAGAAGAATCACGAAGAAAAGAGACCGGACCGATACTACCATAACAACAAAAAAACAACACAAAAACAACACAAAAACGATTTAATTATCTTGAAAGGTTTCTTCATCTCTCACCATCTTTTTGCCTTCTCCCTCCTCACCACCCCCATTTTGCCTTCACCATTCCCCCCTTCTCCATCCCTCCCCATCCTCCTTTCTCTTTCTCTTTCTCTTTCGCTTTCTTTTCTCTTACTAATTTTGTCGTTGTTGTTGTTGTTGTTTGGATGACGCAATTCACTTTCTATAGCATATTGTGCACACCGCAGACATCCGACGCCAGGTGGCGGGGCTGTCGTGAACTCGGCACCGCGCGCGCGCCTTTTGCTTTCTCCGTAAATAGTCGATCGAATCCGGCTCTTTCCGTCGGCGGCGCCAGGCTGTAGACTCGTTGCAGACTTGCAGAGACGGTAGTGCATTCAGGAAGATGCGCCTGCTGCGATGCAATTGTAAGATGAAATTTTGGTGAAGGAGACGTGTCGGGGGAAGACAGAGAGGAAAGAAAGAACGAGAGTGAAAGAGAGAGAGAGAGAGAGAGAGAGAGAGAGAGAGATAGAGAGAGAGAGAGAGAGAGAGAGAGAGAGAGAGAGAGAGTGAGAGAGAGAGAGAGAGAAAGAGAGAGTTGAAAACAGGGATTGATGGTGTGGCGTCGATTTAGATGAATTTTGTCTAAGGAGTGGGTGAAAGGGAAAAAATGCAGTTGTAAGATGAAATTTTGGTGAGGCAGACGTGTCGGGAGAGATAGACGGAAAGAAAGAGAAAGGACGAAAGAGAGAGAGAGAGAGAGAGAGAGAGAGATAGAGAAGAGGGGGGAGAGAAGAAACAGAGAGAAACAGAAAGAAAGAGAGGTTTGAGAATAGGGATTGTTGGTGTGGCGTCGATTTTGATGAATTTTGTCTAAGGATTGGGGGGGGGTGATAGGGGGAAAAAACGAAAGAAAATGTTAGGGATGATTGCGTGGGTATTTGTAAATAAAAAATAGGTAATTTTTTTAAAAAAAGGTCTAAAACAAAAAGCTAGAAAATCGTCTGAACAAACGATAGGGGTCTCGGATAAAAATGGTGGAAAATAGAGAACAGTGGGGGTCTGGAATGAAAATGAAGACAAGGAAGAATAAGGAAAATACACGTGAAAGAAAAGAAAAAAGAAAGAAAGAAAGAAAGAAAGAAAGAAAGTGAATATATGCTAGATGAAGGATTGGAAAAAGGAGAAGAAAAAAAGGAAGAAAAAAAACAAAGAACATTAATATATACGCCAAATGAAGGAATGGCAGAGGAGAAGAGAAAGAAAAAGAAAGAAAGAAAGTAAAAATATACACAAGAAGAAGAATCAGGAAGGGGAAAATAATGAAAAGAAAAGACTAGATGAGAAAAACAGAAAGAAAAAAGTTAATTTATACGCTAGAAGAAAGGTCACAGAGAAGAGAATTAGAGAAAGAAAAGCGAGAAGAAGTAAATAAATAGAGAAAGAAAGAAAGAAAGAAAGAAAGAAAGAAAGTGAATAAATGCTAGATGAAGGATTGGAAAGAGGAGGAGAAGAAAAAACAAAGGAAATTGATAAATACGCCAAATGAAGGAATGGGAAGTGAAGAAGAGAAAGAAAGAAAGAAAGAAAGAAAGAGAAAGAGAGAAGAAAGAAAGTGAATAAATGCCAGATGAAGGATTGGAAAGAGGAGAAGAAAAAACAAAAGACATTGATAAATACGCCAAATGAAGGAATGGGAAGAGGAGAAAAAGAAAGAAAGAAAGAAAGAAAGAAAGAAAGTGAATAAATGCCAGATGAAGGATTGGAAAGAGAAGAAAAAACAAAGGAAATTGATAAATACGCCAAATGAAGGAATGGGAAGTGAAGAAGAGAAAGAAAGAAAAGAAAGAAAGAAAGAAAGAGAGAAGAAAGAAAGTGAATAAATGCCAGATGAAGGATTGGAAAGAGAAGAAAAAAACAAAGAACATTAAATAAATACGCCAAATGAAGGAATGGGAAGAGGAGAAAAGAAAGAAAGAAGAAAGAAAGAAAGAAAGAAAGTGAATATATTCTAGATGAAGGATTGGAAAGAGGAGAAGAAAAAAAAAAGGAAAGAAAAAAAACAAGAACATTAATATATACACCAAATGAAGGAATGGGAAGAGAAGAAGAAGAAAGAAAGAAAGAAAGAAGAAAGAAAGAAAGAAAAACATAAAAGAAAGTGAATATATCTATCAGAAAAAATGATTTGAGGTGAAGAAGAAAAAAAAACGATAACACAAAGCAAAACTAAAGAAAAGAAAAAGAAAAAAGAAAAAAGAAAAAAAAATTGGTCGAAATGCAAAATGGAGAAATCAAAATTTACTTCAACAATTCAGACTTTCCCAAGAATCTTCTTTTTGAAAATTAATATTTATTTTACAATTATATTTATTTCACAGAATTTTACAGATAATTCTTTTGTTTCCTGTTGTCAATTTCATTTTCAGAAAGAGTTAATAAACAGAAATACTTTAATTCAATCTCTACGGTTATAAAAGCCGCTTTTGTGGGTCATTAAGTTAGACATTAAGTCTAACAAGGGTTACTACATAATTGATGGGTTACCTATCAATTATATACTGTAGTGTAGTTAAAATTAGAATGGTGTTAGTTGATTGACTAGATTTTAACACTTTGTTCACCTCGGCTCGGATTGGACAGAGCCAACTTGAGAAAGTCAGAAGATCAGTTTTTGAATGGCCACCGAAGAAGACATACGCAATGTCGGTTTGCCAGTTCGAAGCCAAATACTCTTTTGTCTGACTTGTGTTTATAGAATATGAACTCTAAATAGAACAACAAAATCTTGTGTTCGTCAAAATTATTATTTGATTGGACAGAGCCAACGTGAGAAAAGGAGTTGTGCTTGGATGACTAAACGAGATGGGTCGTAAGATGGCGACTTGTCCAAAGGGTTATTTCTCAACGCGTGTTTGTCTTGACTTGGGCTTACAAATTAAAATAAAAGACATCTAAATAGAACATCAATGTCTTTGTGTTCGTTAATGAGAGAAAAAATAAAATAAAATAAAATAAAACAAGCAACGAACACAGACAAGAAGAAATCCTAAGACAGGAAAAGTAGCAGAATTGTTGACAACTTTCCGTTCACTAAAGACGATGGTGAGGTGTCCAAAACAATGAATAAATTATCTGCATCTGCACAAGTGACTGTGCAGGCTATCCCTGAGTGACAGTCTTTGGTGCACTGACTGCACACAAACTGTGATGCTTTCTGGGGGCTGCTGTTTTTTTTTCTCCATCTTTCTGTCTCTCTTTGCTGTCGAGGCTACTCTCCTCCCCACCCCACCCCTTTTCGTGCCTTGCTTAACGTTAAGGCGCCATGCAACTCAATTTTCTGTATCTACCAGCCTAGATACTCAGAATTGACAGATCCAGGAACAGAGAAGAATAGCCACCCAGAGATAGTATCCGGTCGCTCAATGCACTAGTTGTACTATGTAACCCAGTACTACCTGTTTCATAGTTGGATCATTGGGGTCTAAGCCGGTAACCCCGCAGATTTTGTCTGATGAGGAGGGTGGCTAGACACTCTGCAGAACGAACAACGAGACCTGTAAAAGGGCGGAGGAAACCCTTTGCTCAACAGCCATCTAGCACATTATTTATAAAGTCCAACCCATCCTCATCTGTCTAAGAAGTTTTTATCTAGCTATCTACTTTAGAAGGTTAAATAAAAAGATGAAGATTAAACTTATAAATCAAACCCCCTGTTTCATAGTCAGATCATCGGCAACTAAACAGGTAACCCCAGGGATTTTGTCTGGAGAGGAGGGTGGCTAGACACCCTGCAGAACAAAAAACAAGACCTGTAAAAGGGCGGATGAAACCCTTTGCTAAACAGCCATCTAGCACATTGTTTCTAAAGTCCAAACCCTCCTCATCGAGGCAGGCCCGTGTAAACTTGGTAGTGTCCGAGCCATGCTGTCGGGAACTTAAATTCCTGGTAGGGTCACCCAAGGTGGACAGGTCTGGCACCCAATGGTATTAGGGTCAAGATGAAAAAGATCCAAATGAAAAGATCCAGATAGCAGCAAAGATCCAGAATCGACAGCCACCCAAAGTTAGACAACGACAGATCCAAGATACGGAGAACAGAATCGACATATATAGATAAACGATCGATATATCCGGTTTAATAACAGAACCAGCCTCAGAAGTAGAAAACGCCTACATAAGCAAAGTATACAAGATAAGTATACACCCATAGAAAAGGTTATGCAACACTATATATGCGGTGTTGGGGAGTCCAATGGCATAATGGATAACGTGCTAGACTGTTACGTCGTAGTATGCAAGTTCGAACTCCAATGGCGCTATTACGTTCACTTTGGACTAATACTGTAGGTAAAGCTATATATATATATATATATATATATATATATATATATATATAAGAGAGTTTCATAATTTGCTTGAAGCATTGTGTATGTATTGGTTAGGAGGTTGGTAAAAAAAAGTTTGAAGTTTGAAGAGGTTTGAAAAAAAGATTCATTTGGGAAGAAATGCCATAGCTGGACTGTTTCAGTTCAATTCTTTTGATAAAGAGGTATTACCTCGAAAATTCAAGAAAGAATAAAAAATACAGGTCAACACACAACACCATTGTTAACGTATTATTATTTTTTATTTATTCCAAACTGCATTGTGATAGCCTTCTAAATCAACCTCCTAACCAATATATATATATATATATATATATATATATATATATTCAAAGAAACGTGGGTCGACCATTGCTCAGGTTTAAGGACAAGTTGAAAAGTAACCTCTCAGTTGCAAATATAGATTACGCTACTTTTGAGAGCACAGCACTCGATCGTAAAACGTGGAGGACTTTGTGTTACAATGGTATTAAGAATTTTGCAGCATCGGAGGTCACCAAGCTGCGTCAAGCTAGAGAAAGGACTAGAGCATTGGCTAGTGTCCCAGCAATACATTCAAATAATGCACACGCTTGTTCCATCTGTGGACTTCTTTGCAAGTCATTGGCAGGGCTGAAATGTCACCTGCGATCAACACACAAGGTTAAATGAAAGAGGTTGTCAGAACCTCATACGTCGAAATCAACGGGAGATTCCATCATATATATTGTTTTGTTTTGTTCTATATATACATTA
>CM042157.1:33890970-33895970 GCA_023376005.1 Doryteuthis pealeii | reverse complement strand
GATAGAGAGAGAGAAAGTGTGTGTGTGTGTGTGTGTGTGTGTGTGTGTGTGAGAGAGAGAGGAGAGAGAGAGAGAGAGAGAGAGAGAGTTAAGTTGAAGATTATCATACTTTTCTCAAACGTTGTAATAATTAAACTATCGTACTGTGGTATATCCACAGGCCCTGCTATATTTGTGTTATCATACGTAAAGCTTCTCAGGGGCGTCCCATCGTGGTGAAATGATTAGCAATCTAGTGTCGGAGGACAATTACTACTGAACTGTGAGTTAAATCCTGGCTTGATACCCCATACTTGTGACCTAGTGTCACATACTACCGGCCGGGTAGGGTATTAATGGCATTCTATTGTGAAGTAATAGTTATTGAGCCAATATCGCAGAATTATCACTACTGAATAGCGACTTCGATCCTCGCTGGAAACCCCATACTTGTGACTTTGTGTCACATCCTACCCGTGGCGGACGGGTTGGGTAAACGTCTACAAGTATCCAGGGCATCATCGTGGTGTAATGGTTAGCAAGCCAATCTCGCATATCTATTAGTACTGGATAGCGATTTCGATCCTCGCCGGATGCAACATACTTGCGACATTGTGTCACATCCTAGACGTGGTGTAATAGTTAATGTATGGAGGCTAATATCGCATATCACATATTACTGAATAGGGGGTTCGATGAGAATATATATTAATAATAGAGATTCGCTTCCGGTTTTTGTCTGTAACAAAAACTACGTCACTGCTTACGTCACATTACCCAGAATCGTCATAACATAGAATAGATACACTCAAAATTTGAACATACGACGGCGATTTTACAGTACCCCAGGTTTTTAAAAAGTTTTTTACCAAATGAAAACGATCGTTTATTTTCAGTCGGGTAATCTCTTGTTAAGACATTGTCCCTCAAACCTTCCTTTGAGTTGCAGAAGGAAGAGGCTAACCCAGTCAATAAAAAGGAGTGAGTCTTTCCTCTTGCCTTCATATATAATCCATGCGGCCCTCATGACATATATATATATATATATATAATCCATACAGCCCTACAGGGCTACTGAATTTGACATGTCTGCTCTGAGGCATTTAAAATTTATCGCGGTAGTTAGTGTAGTGACACGTTGTGCATTGCTTCAATCCATGCCCATGCTGCCGGCTGGGGCTATAAAATACGCCGACTGCTTAATTAATGCTTAATTACATGATCCTGATGACTGAGAAATTCATGACATGCAACATTACACTTTAACTCTTACTTAGGCTAGACAAGCAGTCGGAGAGGCCCCTCCGATCAATCGGCTGGTCACTTCAAGGCCTAGCATCTATATGATTGTCCTGACCCTATTATCCTTCTGACAACCCCCCAAACCTGGCAAGTGGTCTAGGGACTTAGTGTTCTAAGTATGGCGTTAAACTGCATGTAATGGTGAAATTCTAATTTTGGATCTCTAGGGAGTGTGGAACATCTTCATTACTATTACTCCCAGGTCCACTCTGTCTCGGAATGGTAGTAGCTATTAGGGTTCCATCTATGGATTAAATATAAAAAAATTGGTTTCAAAAATTGAGTTAAAGCAATAAGGATAAGACAAACCGTTTTCAGCATAAAATAACCCAACAAGGGTTGACATGCCGTAAAACCAACCAACCAACCAATGACTCCGTATGTGATTTTTTTTAAAACCATGCAGTTGAGCGTGCAACGTAGTCCAATTAGAGAACTTATGCATTACGATTTCGAACTGGGCCCATAACCGGAAGGAAGCAACCGGAAACATTTGTTGTGTGAAAGGTGAAAGCGCAGTTGATCGACATCTCACAGTTCAGTATGGTTCATCGCTTTCATGATTTTGTCAAAAACAGCCCGGGGTGGGGGGCCGAATAGTGTTTCACGTTATCAAAATATTGCAAAAGTTTTGTCTCACCTTAATATAATTAGCATCCATCCGTCTACTAGAGACGATGGCGTGGTCCAAAAAAACGTGAAACCACATAGCCTAGGCGGGTTGATATGGATGATGAGCTGTCACCCAAGTAGCAGGTCACCCTCTCTGCACTGCCGTTGTGATCCAAAGGAAAGACAAAAAACAATGCAGTTTTGGCAACGATAGGGACGTAAGAGTTGCTTGATAGCGCTGAAGTTCAGCATCACACCACTTTAGGGACTCCAGCTTCGGATTTGATTTCGGTCTTTACTCCCCAAGCCTTTCCTAGGAATGAGGTATAGTGTTAAGTATCTGGCCGCCATCCTTGGCCAGTTGCAAAGAACTTAAAGTAAATAAGTAAGTCACGAGTTATAGAATCCTTTAGGTGAATCCTTTAGGTCCGACGTCCAAGAAGATCCAAGTAGCAGTGAGCTAAGATTAGAATCAGCCAGTATAAATACAACAGCAGCAGCAGAGCACTGCCAGTGATTGGACAATATGTTGCCTTCCCAGGTCACGTGCTTATCGGCGATTCTATAAGTAGAAGTGAACATCTAGTACACACCTTATAACAGAAAATCCCAACATATAGCTGCTAGGCAGCGAAGGTTATATAACAGACTTTTCCTTGTCCTAGATGGATTGCCAATCAAGGCTAAGAAGCATCACCTTCACCATTTCGGGATTTATATGAATAAGTTTCCCAATTCTGCTGCTGCTACTACTACTACTACTACTAATACTCACCGTAGTAACAGCAGCGAATAAATATATTTACCAACCCCTCCGCATGGGCAGGATGTGTCACAAAGTCAATTTTTAGCCGGAGTTTAACAGGTTTAATTTCATAGTTTTTTTTTCTCTTCTAGACTGGTTGTGATACCAAGGTTAAACAGCCCAGTCTGCCCTACTATTTATTCCCCCATTGTTAAAGGAAGAATAATTTCATTCGTACCTTTCCCAAGGATATTAGCACAATGTGAAATGAAATCAGCTTCGCCCAGGATTTGAACTCAGATCACCGCGTCCCTTTCTTACGACGATAACCATTACACTACGAGCACCTCCTGTAACAGCTGTGAAAAAACAGCAAAGCAGAAAAGAGATATATTCTTCACGTAAAATGTGAATGTCTTTTATAAAGTTACTGGGGGTCATACAACTGCACATATGCATTAATTCGTGCATTCAATGCAAACACATGCTTGCCCCTCCCCTCCCTCAGATACCACACCCCCACCCCTATCCGCCACTCCACCCCCACCCCCGCTCTTTTAGTAACGACCGATCAAGTTCGGTAGAATTTGAAGTTCGACACGGATAGACAAAGCAATTACTTAGTGTCAGTTCGATTGGACAAATGCAATTCAGCAATGATTGAATAAGCGCCACTTTTTCTACCCTCTCTCTCTCTCTCTCTCCTCTCTCTCTCTCTCTCTCTCTCTCTCTCTCTCTCTTTCACGCACCCCCCACACTTTTTTCTCTTCTTTCTTTCTTTCTTTCTTGCTCTCTCTTTTTTTTCTTCTTTTCTTTCTTTCTTTCTTCTTTCCATTCTCTCTCTCTCTCTCTCTCTCTCTCTCTCTCTCTCTCTCTCTCTCTCTCTCTTTCACGCACCCACACACACTTTTTCTCTCTCTTTCTTTCTTTCTTTCTTTCTTTCTTGCTCTCTCTTTCTTTTTCTTTTTTTTCTTTTCTTTCTTCTTTCCATTCTCTCTCTCTCTCTCTCTCTCTCTCTCTCTCTCTCTCTCTCTTTACACCCCCATTCTCTCTTAGTTTCACTTTCCCTTTAGATTTCTTCCCGACTCTCTCTCTCTCTCTCTCTCTCTCTTTCACACACACACACACACACACATACACACACAGAGAGACTTTTTTCTCTTTTTCTCTTTCTTTCTTTCTTTCTTTCTTGCTCTCTCTCTTTCTTTCTTTTTTCTTCTTTTCTTTTTTACTTCTTTCCCCCTTCCTTCATTTCTCTCTCTCCCTATCTCTCTCTCTCTCTCTTTCTCTCTCTCTCTTCACCCCCATTCTCTCTTAGTTTCACTTTCACTTTAGATGTCTTCCCCCCCCTCTCTCTCTCTCTCTCTCTCTCTCTCTCTCTCTCTCTCTCTCTCTCTCTTTCTCTCTCTCTCTCTCTCTTACTCCCCCATTCTCTCTTAGTTTCACTTTCACTTTAGATGTCTTCCCCCCTCTCTCTCTCTCTCTCTCTCTCCCTCTCTCTTTCACACACACACACACACACACACACACACACACTTTTTTCTCTTTTTCTCTTTCTTTCTTTCTTTCTTGCTCTCTTTCTTTCTTTCTTTTCTTTTTTTTTCTTTTTCCTTTCATTTTATCATTTTTTACATCTTTCTTTTTTACTTCCTTCCCCTTCCTTCATTTCTCTCTCTCCCCCTCTCTCTCTCTCTCTCTCTCTTTTACAACCCCTTTCTCTCTTAGTTTCACTTTCACTTCAGATTTGTTCCCCCCTCTCTCTCTCTCTCCTCTCTTAAACCGCCTTTCTCTCTTAGTTTCACTTTCACTTTAGATTTCTTTCTCCTCTCTCTCCTCTCCTCTCTCTCTCTCTCTCCCTCTCTTTTCTCTTTCTTTCTTTCTTTCTTGCTCTCTCTTTCTTTCTTTTTTCTTCTTTTCTTTCTTTCTTCCTTCTTTTCATTCTATCTTTTTTACATCTTTCTTCTTTACCTCCTTCCCTTCCTTATTTCTCTCTCTCTCTCTCTCTCTCTCTCTCTCTCTCTCTCTCTCTCCTCTCTCTCTCTCTCTCTCCTCTCTCTCAGCACCCCCACACTTTTTTTCTCTCTCTTCTTTCTTTCTTTCTTTCATTCTTGCTCTCTCTTTCTTTTTCTTCTTTTCCTCCTTCTTTCTTTTTTCTTTCATTCTATTTTTTTCACATCTTTCTTTTTTACTTCCTCTCCCCTTCATTCATTTCTCTCTCTCTCCCTCTCACTCTCTCTCTCTCCCTCTCTCTCTCTATCTATCTATCTCTATTTTTTATTTCCTGCTCTCTTTCTTTCTTTCTTTCTTTCATCTCTCTTTTTTCTTTCTTTCTTTCTTCTTTCTTATCTTTTTTTCATCTTTC
>CM042157.1:33855102-33885870 GCA_023376005.1 Doryteuthis pealeii | reverse complement strand
TCTCCTACTTCCTACTTGTCTTGCGAGTCACTACTCTTCTTTTGCCACTTTCCCTCTTTACCTCCCTATACCCTGTCGATTTACTCCAGCCCTTCATCCTCTCCATATATATCACTATTACTATATTATATCTATATATATATATACTCATACTATACTAAGTAAGTACAGCGTACCAATCCTCGGGCCGGCCTCAATGTCACCGGTATCAGCCATTGAAGCGAGGGCAGTATACATTCCCCTTTTCAACTAGCGCTAGACCAAGAGATTATTTAGCCGTATGAGGTGGAGCGCACACAACCTACCATCAGCTCCTTACTTTACCCCACAGATCCCTCTGCTACACATACGCTGAGATTGGCCGAGGCCGCCGCGTATTAACCTTCAGCGCAACCTTGTGTTTTCTAGCGAAAACCGTACCCCGCCCTACTATATATATACTACTATCATATAAAATTGTTTATCTTTTCTTCAAAATACGAGCTGCTGTTCAATAAGAACAGTTATCGGGAGTGCAAATCCTGTATTTATCAACCCGAGAAAAAATGACACTAAGTAAGGCGAGGAAACGTTAATTTTCCTTTCAAAATACTAGGCCTTACGTTTCTTTTCAAAAAACAGGGCCGGTATCGAGACCTGAACCTGTAACCCTCCTCCACCAAGAGAGAACATGAACGGATAAAACATATAAACCGTCTAAATTCTCCTTTAACACTACCTCCTCCTTTCTATGCATTCAACACACACCATACTTCCAAGCGATGTTTTTCGTCTGGTCGTCGAGGAACATAATAAGAGAAATTGTTACGATCGTATTTCTTTGAATGTTGTCCATAATCTTTTATCCCCAACCTTTGATATATTGGTTCGGATCTCCCCCCGGCGGTACTTACAAACCCGTCGCGCTTTTCCACTCCCTTCCACTCCCTAAATTAGGAAAAAAGGGAAAAAGAACAAGGAAGAGGAAAACGCGGACAAAAAGAAAGAAACGAGACGAAAGAAAGCAAGCAGAAAGACACGCAGAAAGCAAGGAGAAAGAGAGAGCGAAAGCCGACGGAGAGAAAAAAACACAAAACAGAAAAGGGCTGAGGAAACGAACAGGCGAAACCCGTTAACAGGCGGTGTGTAACAAAGCAAGGACCACATAAAAAGAAAGAAAAGAAGAAACGAAAGAAAGAAAGGAAACCAGAGTACAAGACGGAACATAATAAAGAACAGACAAAGAAAAGAGGAAAAGAAAGAAGAAGACCAACGGGGGGACGAAGTAAAGACAGGACAACAACCATACAAAAACACAGAGCAGAAGAACAGACACCAACCTCCAAAACGAAGCCACAAAGACAACACAAAACAACAAACCAAGAACCAGAACGCCAACAGACCAAGAAAGGGAAGCAAAGCACAAGAAGAACATAGAAAGAAAGAAAGACCAAGAAAGACACAAGCAGCTAAGGGGAACCAAGTACAAGCACACGGAACCCATAAAAGACACAGACCCAGAAACGCAAAGAAAGAAAGAAAGAACAAGAAAGACAAACAGCAACAAGCGCGAAGTACAAGACAAGGAACATAAAAGAAAGACAAGAACAAGAAAGAAGAAAAGAAAAGAAAAAAAGCAAAGAAAGAAAAAGAATAAGAAAGGGGAAGTAAGAAAGAAAACATAGAAAAGAAAGAAAAGGAAAGGGAAGAGTAAAGAAGGAGCCCCATAAAAGAAAAAGAAAGAAAGACTCCACCAAGCAAGTAAAGAAGAGGAACATTAAAGAAAAGAAAGAAAGAAAGCAAGAAAGGGAAAAGAAAGAAAGAAAGAAAAGAAAAGAAGATAAGAAAGGACAAAGGGATAAGAAGGAACATTAAAGAAAGAAAGAAGAACCACCGACACACCGACGCAACAACCCGACCCAGACAAAGGGGAAGCTATACAGAGGAACAAGCAAAGGAAAGAAAGAAAGGCGAAGTACCAAGAAGGCAAAAGAAAAGAAAAGAAAGATAAGAAGAACGAAAGGAAGGGGTAAAGAGCGGAACATAAAGAAAAGAAAAGAAGAAGAAAAGAAAGAATATATATATATATATATATAAGTTAAAAAGTTTAAAAAGTATTATATAATACCCATACTATATATATGTGGGTGTGGTGCGTTACTGCTCTCTCATATATAAGTAAAGAAGGAACATAAAAAGAAAGAAAGAAAGAAGAAAGAAAGGGAAGTAAAGAAGGAACATAAAGAAAGAAAGAAAGAAAGAAGAAAGGGAAGTAAAGAAAGAAAGCAAGAAAGAAAGAAAGAAAGAAAGAAAGGGAAGTAAAGAAGGAACATAAAAGAAAGAAAGAAAGAAAGTGTTATATACCGAGATGTAGGATATACAAAATTGATAATAAAAACAGTGAATATGTTTAACATATAACAATATTTGTTTTATTTATTCTCACTGGCAGGGAATACAGTGGGGTGGTTTTTGGATAACAGTTCAGCTCAATGTGTCATACGTGTGCTCACGTATCAGGGGCCGGTTCTTGTCTGCCTGACTGTCCGTGTTTTTGTCTCCCTCCTTTTACCAGAGTATCCGGTTTGAATAATTAAGGGGAGATAACTCTCCCTAACACCTCCCCTATTTAGCTTCTTGCTCATCTAAAAAAAAGAAAGAAAGAAAGAAAGAAAGAAAGAAAGGGCGATTACAATAAATGTGTTAAAAACCAGGAGTGAAATGGAAAAGGTTTGCTTTGAATTGATAAAGATGTACAAGATGGCCGTCAGTCTTGATACGGTATAAGTAAACAATCATGTTCTGGTACTGACACGAATCTGTTGTAATGGAATGCGGTGAGTAAAAGGGGAGTGGGGACAGTGTGAGGAAGAGGTGGAGGGAGGAAAAGTAGGAGGGAGGAAAAGTAGGAGGGAGGAGAGCGAGTAGTAAAAAAAGAAAAAAAAGGAATTGGGTGGTAAACGTAAAAAAAAAAAAGAAAAAAATTGTTGCGCGAAAGATCAAAGCGAATTTTCCTCCTAGACGTGAAGAATTCTTTCGATTACTCATTTCATTTTTTATTTATTTATTTATTTATTTATTTCTATTTTTATTTTTATCATTTTTATTTGTTTTTTTTATTTATTTATAACTTTTATTTATTTTTCATTTTTATTTTCATTTTTTTTTTTTTTTTTTTTTTTTTGTGGCAGCGGTAGCGTGGGAACTTTTTTTTTTTTAATAATTTAGGGGACAAATAAATAAATAAATAAAGAAAGCGCCACCGCTAGAGAGTGCGCGTGCGCGTGCGCGTGCGGCCCACACGTTCTGGCTCGTTGTCGTCACGTGACCTCAACTTTGTCCGAAGACCTTGCCGACCCTTCGTCTCTATATGTAAAAAAAAAAAAAAAAAAAAAGCAGCCCCCCCCCCGCCATCCTCTCACCTCGCTTCCCTTTTTGAACTTTGTGAACCACTAGAGTCTCTTGCAATTTCTTACACCAGCCGCAGAGTTCAGTTGAGATTAACGGCTTTCATATTCTATTCCGTCTTTGCGCATGCGTGCGTGTGCGTGTGTGCGTGTGCGTGTCCGTGTGCGTGTGCGTGTGCGCGTGTGTGTGTGTTTTGTGGAGTGCGGAATTACCTTTAAAAAATGAATAAGATTTAAGATGAAAGAAAAAAAGAAATAACTAAAAGAAAGAAAGAAAGAAAGAAAGAAAGAAAGAAAGAAAGAAAAATGGACGAATGAGAAAGAAGGAATGGAGAAACGTAGAAAGAAGCACAAAGAAGATGAAGGGGTCAGAAAGAAGGACAAAGAAAGAAAGAAAGAAAGAAATAAAGAAATAAAAGAAAAAGAATGATAAAAAGGCCGAAATAGAAGAAAGAAGAAAGAAAGAAAGAAAGAAGGGAAGAAAGAAGGAATGAATGATAAAGAGGACGAATGAGAAAAAAGAAAAAAACAAGAATGATAAAAAGAACGAATGGAAAGAAAGAAGGAAAGAAGGAAAAGAAAGAAGAAAGAAAGAATGAATGATAAAAAGGACAAATGAGAAAAACAAAGAAAAAACAAAGAATCATAAAAAGAACGAATGGGAAGAAGGAAAGAAATAAGAAGAAAGAAGGAAAGAAAGAAAGAAAGGAAAGAAAGAATGAATGATAAAGAGGACGAATGAGAAAAAAGAAAAAAACAAGAATGATAAAAAGAACGAATGGGAAGAAAGAAAGAAAGAAAGAAAGAAGGAAAGAAAGAAAGAAAGAAAGAAAGAAAGAAAGAAAGAAGGAAAGAAAGGAAGAATGATAAAAAGGACAAATGAGAAAAAACAAAGAAAAAACAAACAATGATAAAAAGAACGAATGGGAAAAAGGAAAGAAAGTAAGAAAGAAAGAAGGAAAAAATGAATGAATGATAAAGAGGACAAATGAGAAAAAAGAAAGAAATACAATAAAAGAAGCAAACGCAGAATGACAATATTGACTAAGGAGAAAGAAAGAAAGTTAAAATATGTCGATATCATAACCAATTCGTGACACACGTAGGAACGAACCAAAGTACAAGCGTATTAATCTATAGAATATAGTGTGTCCACTAATTCATTGAGACTTGGCCTACACGCTAAATAGAGGGGACTTCGCACACCACATCACATTCATAACTATGAATATGACATTTTAGGTGCTATTTAAATAATTACCTTACAGAACATTATGTGTTGTGGCATAGCTCGAATATGGGAGAGTCCTTGAATGACTCTAAAGTGTCCACTCGGGGCGTAACCTACACACCCACCTAGCTGAATATATATATATATTCGAGGTTTCGAGTCACACACAGAGCAGTCTCCCATGTCTATAACCTTGCTGTTGAGACCTAATAGGTCGAAATGTACATTCAGGGAGAGCAGTCTCCCATGTCTATAACCTTGCTGTTGAGACCTAATAGGTCGAAATGTACATTCAGGGATTGACATTTTCTCGATTTGTTTAGCCTTACATTTGAACATATATGCCCGCCTAAATTCATTAATTATCAACTAATTAAATTTCAAAATTAGGTATGACTTCAATTAAGCACATATTCACCCCCCCAAAAAATATATATATGAATTATTTATATTTTTGAAGGCAATTACTATGCGTATATCGTATAAAATTCGATAATTATTGAAAATAATCATGACAAGCAAACTCAGCGAATAAAGCGTGCGACGTGAAACACCGTACAACTGTTTCATCTTTATTAAGTCTCATTAGCGGTGTATACGATATACGCATTATTATTGCCTTCAAAAATATAAATAATAATATACTTTACTTAACAATGTTTCAAAAAGCAAATTATCAAATTATATTTTATATATATATATATATATATATATGTGTGTGTGTGTGTGTGTGTGTGTGTGTGTGTGTGTGAGAGAGAGAGGAGTGTTTGGGCAGAATTTTTTCATTTATGCATGTTGAATTAAACAAAAGACAGATCTCCAGTTTAACAATTTTATTTTTGATCTTTTCAAGTTTTCTGACCAACTTTTTAATATTTGGGTGGAATTCATGGATTAGTCCACCAAAGTTCAGGTCCCGAGTACATTCCGCACTTCAGGACCTGAACTTTGGTGGACTAATCCACGAATTCCACCCAAATATTAAAAAGTTGTCCAGAAAACTTGAAAAGATCAAAAATAAAATTGTTAAACTGGAGATGTGTCTTTTGTTTAATTCAACATGCATATATATATATATATATATATATATATATATATATACGGTCTAAAATCATATTGGGCGGTACGGTGCGGCGCAGTTTTGTCAAACTGTATGAGTACTGACCCTCTAAAAGAAACTCTCTTCTTCGGAAGAGTTTCATTACTCGATAGAGAGTTTCTTCCACTTATTTCAATCCAGTCAATCCAGGTTTATACAACAGACCCCAAAGTGTGACCCCCATAAAAGTTCCACCTGTGACTAACCCCGCTCACCCCGTTAGGTACGCTATGTACCAAAGTTGAATGAAAAACGAAATAAGAAACAATCACATATATTAGCTTCCACGTTACAAAGGGAAAATATAAGCGAAAGAGTCAAAATACGGTACAAGCATATTAAGTCATTTTTCTTCCAGGCTGTGGTTATATCATTATTGCTGTATGGCTGCACCACCTGGACCGTAACGAAGCGCCTTGAGAATAAGCTAGATGGGACCTGCACAAGAATGCTGCGCGCACTCTTAAACAAGTCGTGGAAACAGCACCCCACAAGGAGACAGCTGTATGGCCACTTGCCTCCCATCTCCCAAACCATACGAGTAAGATGGACTAGGCATGCGGGACACTGCTGGAGAAGCAAGGACGAGCTCATAAGCGACATACTCCTATGGAAGCCAATACATGGGCATGCTAGTGTGGGCCGCCCTGCCAGGACCTATATTGACCGACTATGTGAGGATGCTGGATGCTGCGCAGAAGAGCTCCCAGAGGCAATGAATGATAGGGAAGGTTGGCGAGAGATTGTCATGGGTATCCGTGCTACTTGTGCGACAGGATGATGATGATATTAAGTCATAGACTAGCAGAACCTGTGGATATACCACAGTATGATAATTTAATTATCATAACGTTTGATATGTTTACTTAAGAGCTTTTACCAAATAGCTCAAAGTATAATAATATTGATTTAACTCTATTTACTAGCAGGACCCGTGGATATGAGACAGTATGATAATCTAGTTATTACAACGTTTGATATGTTTACTTAAGAGTTATTGCTAAATAGTTCAATATGTATAAAGTATAATAATCTTGATTTAATTTTCTCTCGCACTTTCTTTCATTCTTTTCATTGTATTCGATTGAAACAGATTAGCTTTATCAACCCCTCTCTCTATCCTACTACTGCTCTCTTTTATTCATTTTTTCTCCTTCTTTCTCTTTCTTTCTTTCTTTCTTTCTTAATTTCTATAGATAGATAGATTGATAGATCTTGCCATACTTTGGTAGAGAGATAGATAGATAGATAGATCTTAAGATATATAGATAGAAAGATAGATAGATATATCTTAACATTTACTTAGTAGATAGATAGATAGATAGATAGATAGATAGATCTTAACATACTTACGTAGATAGATAGATAGATAGATAGATCTTAACATACTTACATAGATAAATAGATATATCTTAACATACGTAGATAGATAGATAGATAGATCTTAACATACTTAGGTAGATAGATAGATAGATAGACCATAATATACGTAGATAGATAGATAGATAGATAGATAGATAGATAGATCTTAACATACGTAGATAGATAGATCTTAACATACTTAGGTAGATAGATAGATAGATAGATAGATCTTTGCATACTTACGTAAATAGATAGATAGATAGATAGATAGATAGATAGATAACAATAAACAGCCTGAAAGAGAGACACAGAGAGGGGGAAGAGAAACAGAAGAAACGAGAGTAGTGAAGATAGATAGATAGATAGATAGATAGATAGATAAAGAGAGAGAGAGAAAGAAAGAGAGAGAGAGAGAGAGAGAGAAAACCGAAAAAATATTTCATCTATACGCACTCAATCTTCGCCTTTCAAATTCATCTTTTTTTTCTTCTTTTTTTTTATTTTGCTATCAAGGGTGATAACTCAATTCCTTTGTTAGTTATGTTGCTTTTTTTTTAAATCTCTCTCTCTCTCTCTCTCTCTCTCTCTCTCTCTCTCTCTCTCTCTCTCTCTCTCTCTCTCTCTTCTACCATTTTCATCTTGAGTCTAAAAATCGTGACAGACGTGCTGTTGCAATTCTGGATAGGAACAGAGCAATCGACATATAGGCGTCAGATAAGTCACGATCTTCTCCACAGGCGATGTGTTATTCCGTTTGATGCTTGGCTGGTGAGGCTGACTACCACCATGCAACACAGCACAAAAGAACACAAACACACAAAGAAAAAAACTGCAATTTTCAAGTGTTAAATCATTTAAGTAAAGACCACCAAGTTCGAAATTCGCCCTGGGAAGCATTAGCGAGAACTCTCATTATCTCAATAAATTAATCTAACAATTATGATTACACATAGAATAATGTAGTTAACGGAATTACAGACCCCCCACACACACACACACACGGAGGCCAATTCTGTTTTTTTCGTTTCTTCTTTAACTTTTTGTATTATTAATCTAAGAGTGTTGGATGGGGGCACCAGCAGTCTTCTAAATCATTTAAATATATCGTAGAATGATTATGCCATTATCAAAAGACCAATGGATATTGCACACCTACATCTTACAACAATGCTTACTCACAAAAAATTTCATAAAGTCGATAAAAGTAAACTTTCTCCTTTTACAAGTAGTATATATTAACTAAATTATTAACTTATTTCTAATGGTTCCTAAGTATATATTATATATATATATATATATATATATATATATATATATATATATATATATATTTCTTTGTTAGCATTGGAGAAATGAAAATAAAAGTTCTTCTCGATTACTTTTGTTAAGAGCTGTATTTGTTTATTATAGTGTACAATATATTTAAGGTGCAAGAATACTGCATAGAAACGAATGCACCTTACATGTATTGTACACTATAATAAATGATATATAATATATTATATATATATATTATATATATATATATATATATATATATATATATATATATAAACTTATCGGTAAACCGTTGCGACAAGAAAAAACCCGGCAAATAGTTTGATTTGATAGTAAAAAATATACTACCAAAGTTCAATTGGGGAAGAAAGAAAAAAAGAGACCAAGAGGATCGTACTAATCGAAAATATCGATTAGTACTTATAACACTTGACAAAAAGAAAAAAAATGGTATATATATATATATATTATATAATATAATATATATATATATATATATATATATATATATATACCGCTAGGATTATCTAATAGTGTAAAAAGTGCTCAATAACTAAGTAGAGCAAATAATAAGTTAAATCCAATGAGTTAGATATACCTACTCTAGTTTCGCTAGTAGCTTATCAGGGCAAGAATCTCTCTCTCTCTCTCGTCTCTCTCTCTCGTTTTCTAAAAAAAGCAAATTTCATAAAATCTAAAGATAGACAAATTTAGAATAACCAACATAAAATCCCGATTCAAAAAGCCTACTTTTACCTGGACACATTCGGGATATCTTCGACTTATTTTCTTTTTCGAAACAATTTTATTAGCTTTTTGCCAACTGAATATATCACCGCAAATAAAGATAAGCCCCCATAAAAAATTTGACCGTTTTTTTTTTTGTTTGTTATTTTGCAAACAGTCATATGATATCAAGTATTCCAATATAATTCAAATAGGGAAGCGCATGGTGTTATGGTTAAAGTCATGGGAAATGGACTCGTCGTCCCGAGTTTAAATCCTAGGGTGTGGTAATTGCATTTCACTCTGCTAATACCTTTGGGAAAAGTATGAATCATAATCTCCCTCTATCTATGGATAAATAGTAGGGCGAACTGGGCTCTTTAACCTTGGTAAGGCAACCGGTCTAGGAAAAGGAAAACTCTGAATTCAAACCTGTTGAACTCCGCTTAAAAATTGGCATTGTGTCACATCTTGCTCGTGCGGAGGGGTTGGGTAATTATATATATATATATATATATATATATATATATATATATATATAATTCAAATAGTTTGCACACAGTTGTATGGTTTCAAGTATTCCTATCTAATCCTAATAATTATTTGTCCTGTCGGCTGTGGCAGAAGAATAACACCTATTGCATCTCTGCAGAGGGGTAAAATCCGTGCTAGAAATTGGTGGCTGAGAGTCTTTGCGTTCTGGATATGACGTTAAATTGCATCTAATGGTGAAGTTCCAATTCTTGAACTGTGGAGTGTTAATTACCCTTTCATTGCTATTTACTCACAGGAAATCTGAGTATCTTTGGTGATGTTGGGCTGAATCCTCTCTGTTCACCGGTTCTGGAACCATTTGGGATATTTTGGATCGATATTTCATGGATTTGATCAATTATCAGCAATCGTCTGATCCATCTCTTGCCATTCCTTTAGCAATGTTTCTTTAAGGGTTGCCACTGGCGTGATTCTGGTTGCAAACTCTCGAAGTTTTCGGTCCAGGTGCTTCTATTGGATTCATGTCAGAACTTTGGGCTACACCATGGCAGTGACTTGATTCCTTGCTATTTATTCCAGGTCTTATTGAAACAAGCCAAATTTGAAGCAGTTAAACACTGACGTGTAAATTAGCAGAGAAAAGTTTTTAGCAAGAATTACGTGTTAGACGAGAATGGAAAAGGAAGTCTAGAAAGGAACAAGTCCGTGTGTCTCGATTACGCGTTGGTCATACAAGACTAACGCACTCCTATATACTCAAACAAGAACAACAACCACAATGTGGAACGTGTCAAAGACCTTTGACAGTTAAACACTTATTCATGGAATGCAGGTTTTTTTGCTCACATCAGAAACCGTTATTTTAAAGCAAACAATATGAAATATCTGTTTGAAAATGTCAACATGGAGGATATTCTCTCTTTTTTTAGGGAAATAAAATTATACCATAGAATATAGACATGAAACTAATCAATACCATACAACATAATCCCCAATAATGCCAACACATTGTTAAAACCAATTACTAAAAAGTATAAATATAAATACACGATATGTATAACTTCCTAACCGTTAGGCATGACATAACCCCAGACGGGTTGATATGCCGTTGTTACATAATTATTAGATCCCTAATACTTATATAAGGTAGTATAGAAACATAATGGCGATTAGTGCAGCTGATGGGCCTTGAGAGTGAGTGACGGCGCTTGACCTCACTCTCACCTTGCCTTCCGGGGATAAATCGTGAGAACCGGAAGGTATAGAAGACCCTGTCTTCCGGTTTAAGGATAGTAAGTAAGTCTCAGTCAGTTAGCAGGTAGGAGCCGAGCTCGATAGGATGTAAGTCGATCTGCGCAGATGTCTGGTGGGGATTTAACAATAAAATAAGATCAAAAGTAAATCCAAGTCTTGTGTTTATTATCTAAAAACTAACAATGACACAGGGCTTCTGATAACGAGAAATCCCTAACGGAAAACCAGACCGAAATCCCCAAGTCAACTCCAGACGCTAGGCCTTAGAAGATATCCAAGATGAAGATATACCAAAGACGATCAGAATAGCAGCCGGCCAGAATAGAAAAGACGACCAGATATAGAAGTAAAGAAAGGGTATGCAACACCGTTAAAATAAACAAACAAACAAACAAACATTAAAGGTGGCTAAAAACTTATCATATACCACTTTATGCGCCACAAAATATAAGATACGAAATTATTGCGAAACTTTTGACTCACCTTTGACAGTCTAATCATGAACAAATAGTTCTTAGAATTCTTCTTTTTTTTTTTTTTTTTGGCGTTTGTGTTTAAATCAGATTGTTGATGATCCGCTCTTGAGTGATTAAGCACGTGACTATTAGCACGTGACTATTAGCATTATTATTATAGAGATGACAGCTGAAGACAATAATGATGAGAAACTATTTTTAAAAGAACTCAATGATAATGACATTTTCGAAAAAGGATGAAAAAAAGAACAGAATTTTAATCGTCTTTATATCCTATAAGATTGCATTGTTTTTTCTGTTTCTCTTTCGATTTTGCTGTCCGCTCTCTCTCTCTCTCTCTCTCTCTCTCTCTCTCTCTCTCTCTCTCTCTCTCTCTCTCCTCTCTCTCTCTCTCTCTCTTCAGTTGCATGCTGCTTCATCTCTTGTAGTTCACATTCTCTTTCTTTTTCTTTCTTTCCCCTCTTCTTCTGATATTTTCCTCGCCCCCCTCGCCCCCTCTCTCTCTCGCTCTCTCTCTCTCTCTCTCTCTCTCTCTCTCTCTCTCTCTCTCTCTCTTCTCTTCCTTTTATCTTCTGTTATACTCTCTGTTTTCCATTGTAGTTTACTATCTCTCTTTAACTTTCTATTTCCTCTTCTTCGAGCAACTCTCTGTATCTTTGTCTATATATATATATATATATATATATATATATATAAGAGAGAGAGAGAGAGAGAGAGGGGGGAGGGAAGAGAGAGAGAGATAGTCGTAGAAAAAGTTTCTCTTCTCTCACGTTTTATCTTTTGTTTCAGTCTGTTTATCTCTTGTAGTTCATTTTCACGTTTATCTCTTCTTCTTCTCTCTCTCTCTCTCTCTCTCTCTCTCTCTCTCTCTCTCTCTCTCTCTCTCTCTCTCTCTCTCTCTCTTTCTTCTGTTATACTCTCTGTTTTCCATTGTAGTTTACTATCTCTCTTTAACTTTCTATTTCCTCTTCTTCGAGCAACTCTCTGTATCTTTGTCTCTCTCTCTCTCTCTCTCTCTCTCTATATATATATATATATATAATATATATATATAGAGAGAGAGAGAGAGAGAGAGAGAGAGAGAAGAGAGAGAAAGTCGTAGAAAAAGTTTTCTCCTCTTCTCTCACGTTTTATCTTTTGTTTCAGTCTGTTTTATCTCTTATAGTTCATTTTCTCGTTTATCTTTCTTCTTCTATCCTCTCTCTCCCCTCTCCCCTCTCTCTCTCTCTCTCTCTCTCTCTCTCTCTCTCTCTCTCTCTCTCTCTCTCTCTCTCTCTCTCTCTCAATCATTTTCTTTATTTTTCTTTCTTTCCCCTCTTCTTCGGACATTCTCTATCCCTCGCTCTCACCCCCCTCTCTCTCTCTCTCTCTCTCTCTCTCTCTCTCTCTCTCTCTCTCTCTCTTCATTTCGAATAGTTTATCTCTGAGTCTTTCTGAATTGTGCGCTTAATTCAGTGCTTAACTATTTGAATCAATAAGACTTATTTTTTCTTCCTTTTTTTCTTTCTTTCTTTACAGAATTTGAAATGTTCAGGCCCAATCACGCCGTTGCTCAAGCCAGTTATTCCCGGGAGGATTAAATCCAAATAATGATTGAAGAATTCATAAAAGCTATTATAATTTATATCATAATACGTTTTGGGAAGCTCTACATTAGGTATTAGGAGGTGCTCGTGGTGTAATGGTTATCATCGTAGAAAATGGAGACGGTGAACTGAGTTCAAATCCTAGACCGGGATGTTTGTATTTTTTTACATAGCGGTAATACCCTTGGGAAAGGTATGAATCCAACTACTATCCCTACAGCTATGGGTAAATAGGAGGTCAATTTGTATTTTTTAAATAGCGCTAATACCATTGGTAAAGGTATGAATCCAAATACTATCCCTACAGCTATGGGTAAATAGGAGGTCAATTTGTATTTTTTACATAGCGCTAATACCCTTGGGAAAGGTATGAATCCAAATACTATCCCTACAGCTATGGGTAAAATAGGGTCAGTTTGTATTTTTTACATAGCGCTAATACCATTGGGAAAGGTATGAATTCAATTACTATCCCTACAGCTATGGGTAAATAGGAGGTCAAACTGTACTTTGACCTTGTTATGACAAGCGGTCTTGGAGAAGGAAAACTCCGAATTCAAACATGTTAAACTCCGCTAAAGTAATTGACTATGTTTCATATCCCGCTCGTGCGAAGGAGTTGGGTAAATACATATGCACCATAGGCAACCTTTTTTGAAAAGCGGCCGGATGAGACATGAGTCTTCATCCAGCGGGCGGTATAACTAAAAATAAAAATTAGTAAAGCCTTGGGCAAATTTGGTGTGGGGCAAAGAGTTAAATTACTAAGGACTATTAGTTACTTCAAGGAGAGGCAAGGAAGCAGCTGTATGGTCACTTGCCTCCCATCTCACAAACCATCCGAGTGAGACGGACTAGGCATGCAGAACACTGTTGGAGAAGCAAGGACGAGCTCATAAGTGACGTTCTCCTGTGGAAACCAACACATGGATATGCTAATGTCGGCCGTCCAGCAAGGACCTACATTGACCAACTATGCGAGGATGCTGGTTGCTGCACAGAAGAATTCCCAGGGGCAATGAATGATAGGGAAGGTTGGAGAGAGATTATCATGGATATCCGTGCTGCCTGCACGACATGATGATGATGATGATGATGATGATTAGTTACTTAAAATCATATAGATGTACAAACAAACGACTATTATTAAAGAGAAATATAAAACATATAATTAGAAGGGTTATTTCCTATAACTCCAACATAAACAAAGGGGAACCACTCTTGACTGATAAATTATTTATTTATTTTCCCATTAAACTAACCCTAAACCCTAACCCAACCCTAAACACTTACCCTAACCCTAACCCCGTGTTCTTTTTCCTAGTAGATCAATAAATAAATAAATAATTTATCAGTCAAGAGTGGTTCCCCTATGATCATGATAGACTTATAGGAAATAACCATTACAAGTATCAGATATGGATACTAAAAAACCATGCAACTGTGAGCAAATTATTTTTATTAGAAAGACTAGCAAATATATGCACCCTCCGGGTGCAAGCATAAAAGTTTTAATGTAATAAAATATTCTATTAATTAGAAAGGCTAATGAAACTAAATAAGAATGCAAATAAAAAGACTTGAAACATATAATAAAAAAAGGAACAACTGAAACTTACTCTTCCATCACTCCTGTATTTCATTGCTAAATTTTCCTAATTTGACTATTTAGTTAAAATCGGAAGTAAAGAATAAAATGTTTTTCTTCTTGTTAGTGGAATTATTTTATTATTTATCTCTGAGATTTTTGCTTATTCATTAAGATAAAACCAAATATTTAGAAATCAATAATACTAAGCACATATATAGCAAAATCAATTTTTTAATATCAAATGCAAATTAGCCTTCCCATTCACACTGTAAACCGCTATTATGCTGTATATATAAATACAATTCCATCTTATTTGTATGTAGGTATAATCGACAGTCTATTAATAATGGAGATTCGCTTCCGGTTTTTGTCTGTAACAAAAACTACGTCACTGTTACGTCACATTACCCAAAATCATCATAATATAGAATAAATACACTCAAAATTTGAACATGCAACATTAGACAGTCCTCATTGTTTTTTAAAACAAGTTTTAATAAATACATGACTGGTATTATATATCTATATATAGTTTGTTTTATTTTAATACATATTTAAAGTTTACATTTCAAATTGTTTT
Organism: Doryteuthis pealeii; assembly: GCA_023376005.1. NCBI lineage: Eukaryota > Metazoa > Mollusca > Cephalopoda > Myopsida > Loliginidae > Doryteuthis > Doryteuthis pealeii. The sequence continues at coordinate 33,870,806 of CM042157.1, read as the reverse complement.
ATTTTTTAATCCTTTAATGAATTTAATGGTTTTACTTAATAAGGTTACAAACTCGCTGACATTGAATTTTTAACTCCCATTCCTCAGGCAATATGTTTCAAAAATCTATTTTTACATCGCCCGGGGGAGGGCGTTTTTATTTTGTACTAGTGTTAATAATGTTAAACAATTTTTATTTATAATTGAGGTTTAAGTACAAATAAAATCACGGAGAATACTGTGTGACGTCATACTATTTGTGTATTTTAATATTAAAACACTAATTCTATCATGTATCGAAAATAAACATTTTATTTAAAAAATTGGCTGTAATGTATATTTCAATGGCGATACTGTAAATTTAAATACTTATTCATGGAATGCAGGTTTTTTGCTCACATCAGAAACCGTTATTTTAAAGCAAACACTATGAAAGATTTGTTTGAAAATGTCAGCATGGAAGATATTCTCTTGACTGGGCACATCAGTGTAAGTTGGAAAAATATGAAGACCTACGTGAACAATGCGTCAGAAACGGGTGGATAACAGATGTATTCCGATCGGAAGTCGGATGCCGGGGATTTATTACCAACTCAACCTGGCATTTTTGTCTAAACTTGGATTTTCTCCACCACACAAGAGGAAATACATCAAAAAGATCCAGGAGAAAGCTCTAACCGCATCAGCGTGGATATGGCAATCCTACATTGTGACATCAAACCGAGTCTGGTGGTATCGTGAGATACTGCTGGGGCACTCTGGGTTCGTGGTAATGATGCTTCGGTCCCGAAACATTGCCTGAACCCAGAATCATCATCTGATGAAGGTTTGTTGGTTGCAATGCTACTGTGTAAATAGCATTCATTATTTGAAGATTTTTTTTCTCTCTCTTTTGAGAGAAATAAAATTATACCATAGAATATAGACATGAAACAAATCAATACCATACAACATAATCCCCAATAATGCTAACACATTTAAAACAATTCTTAAAAAATATAAATGTAAATACACGATATGTATTACTTCCTAACTGTTAGGCATGACATAACCCAAGACGGGTTGATATGCCGTTAAAATCAATAATCAAACAATGTAAATTTAATTATTTGAATTTGGATTTTTTCATTAACTTGTATGAATATTATCATAAATTATCATATTATATATATTACAATATAACCTAGCGTAATTTAGTATCATAAATATGATATGAATTTATTACAATATAACTTAACATACTATTATTATAAATGTATTATATTAATTGTATTATAATATTATTATGCAAACTTATAAATTTTATAATACTTTAATAAATTTCAGTGAAAAAAAAAGTGACTGAGATGAAATAACTTTATAGAGAAATCCCAAGACATGAACTACGGATTGAAAACATTCACCTCTATAGAAGATTTTAAAAAAGGATTCGACCCCATATTCCTTAACACTTTGCCAACCAAATTTCCCCCTTCGACTGTATCAAATCTTATTGCTACTTTTTACCTGTATGCTAGGATATGTCAAAGTTCACGATCTATTCACCTCCGAACTCACACTGTTTAAATTAAGTTATATATTGTTATTGTAACTTCTGCACAATTATAATGCACTAACCATCACCAGCTTATGGTAGGATCGCAGGGGTGGAAGAGCAGCTGTGAGAGGTTTAAAGTAAGCAAAGTGTTAAGCTTCAAGTAACTATATTTACAATCCATCTATTAATAATGGAGATTCGCTTCCGATTTTTGTCTGTAACAAAAACTACGTCACTGCTTACGTCACATTACCCAAAATCGTCATAACATAGAATAAATACACTCAAAATTTGAACATGCAACATTAGACAGTCCTCGTTGTTTTTTTAAAACAAGTTTAATAAATACATGACTGGTATTATATATCTATATATAGTTTGTTTATTTTAATACATATTTAAAGTTTACATTTCAAATTGTTTTACTTTTTAATCCTTTAATGAATTTTATGATTTTACTTACTTAGGGTACAAACTCGCTGACATTGAATTTTTAACTCGCACTCCTCAGGCAATATGTTTAAAAAATCTATTTTTACATCGCCCGGGGGGCGTTTTTTATTTTGTACTAGTATTAATAAAGTTAAACAATTTTATTTATAATTGAGGTTTAAGTACAAATAAAATCACGGAGAATACTGTGTTTTTTGCTCACATCAGAAACCGTTATTTTAAAGCAAACAATATGAAAGATTTGTTTGAAATGTCAACATGGAAGATATTCTCTTGACAACATCAGCGTAAGTTGCACAGATTATTTCCGATTTTTTATTTTTGGCATTTTTGTCTTTTTTTTGTTTTTGTTTTGTTGGTTTTTTTTGTTTTTGTTTTTGTTTTGTATTTATATATACCAGTATGACAATTTAGTGCTTTCGTATTAATATACCTAATTTAATTGATGCACTAAAATCGTGAAGGTGTGTTGTGTAATGGTTAGCGTCGTAGGAAATGAACAGTGTATTTAAGAAACGCGGAAGAAGAATTTGAAAAAAAAAGTGAAAACAAATCAGTGAAACGGGAAGATCATACCAGTGAGACCGGATATGGGGCTTCCAATAAGTGATATATATATATATATATATATATATATATATATATATATATGAATAATATAAAGATAAACCTAATGAGTCAGATATGAGATATACCTACTAAAAGTTTCGTTTAGTGCTCTTCAGGGCTAAGATCTGACCTTGCTCTATTACAAATGAGCTTAAAAAGTGCTCAATAGTTAAAACTAGAGCTAGATTTAATGTACCAAACTTGTTGGTAAACCCTTGCGGTAAGTAAAAACCCGGCAAATAGTTTTATTGTAAAAATATACTACCAAACATTACCTGGGGGGAAAAAAATGTTTGAATAAAAGAAAAGACCAAGATAGTCGTACCAACCGAAAATAATCGGTTGATACTATAATACTTGGCCAAAAGAAAAATAATTTATATGCATATATATATATATATATATGAAAAATATATATTCATATAAAAACCGCCAGGATATACTAAAGCTAATAAGTAAAGATTGTTCAATACCTAAGTAGAGCAAATAAATTACAAGTTTGGTATATTAAATATATATATTATATATATATATATATTATATATTATTATAATGGAGATTGTGTGTTTTCCTGTCTGTAACCGAAACTATATTACAACTCAAGTCACAATTCCCTTTAGTTATTTACATGAATTTATTTTCATTTAAACCACAAAAATTGTTTTACATTATTAATACTGTTCGCTATATCTGCATACTAATAAAATGCAATTGTATTTATATATACAACAAAATAGTGGTTTCCAGTGTGAACTTGAAGGTTAATTTGCATATTGATATAAAAAAATTGATTCTAATAAATATGTGCTTGGTATTAGAGATTTTTAATTCTTTGGTTCTATCTTAATGAATATAAGCAAACATCTTGGGTATAAATCTTAAAAGAAATCCATTAACAAGAAGAAATAACTGTCATTTTATGCTTTACTTCTATTTTAACTAAGTAATTAAATTAGGAAAATTTAACAATGAAAGACAGAAGTAAGGGAAGAGTAAGTTTCAGTTGTACCACCCTTTATTTCAAATCTTCTTATCTGCATTCTTATTTAGTTTCATTAGCCTTTCTAATTTAATATTATATTCTATTACATTAAAACTTAGATACTTGCACCCGGAGAGTGCATACATTTGCTAGTATATATTATTCATATATATATATATATATATATATATATATATATATATATATATATATATATATATATGTTGTGTGTGTGTGTGTGTGTGTGTGTGTGAGAGAGAGAGAGAGAGAGGTAATCAAAATGACTCGTAAGGGATGATTCTATTTGGGATCATCAAATCTGACTGTACAACCATCCTCAATACTCTTGTAGGTGCAAACATACAAGGATTTTTATGAATCCCTAAGAAGAGCAAAATGTATAATAATCCATAAATTAAATTATATGTAATATCTTTCTCTAAAAGTTATATATATATATATACACATGCATATATATATATATATCTTATTATAATGGAGATTGAGGTTTGTCTGTCTGTAACCGAAACTATATTACTATACAAGTCACAATTCCTTTAGTTATTTACATCATATTCTCCATGATTTTATTTTTATTTAAACCTTAATTATTAATAAAATTGTTTTACATTACTTACACTGTTGACCATATCTACATAAAAATAGCATGCAATTGTATTTATATATACAACAAAATAGTGGTTTACAGTGTGAATGGGAAGGCTAATCTGCATATTGATATTTAAAATTTGATTTTAATAAATATATGCTCAGTATTATTGATTTCTAATTATTTGGTTTTATCTTTTTGAATATGAGCAAAAATCTCGGGGATAAATCTTAAAAGAAATCCATTAACAAGAAGAAATAACTTTAATTTTATTCTTTAATTCCTATTTTAACTAAATAGTTAAATTAGGAAAATTTACCAATGAAAGACGGGAGTAAGGGAAAATGATGGAAGAGTTAGTTTCAAAGCTGTTCTATTTTTCAATCATACCCCCTCTGTTCCAAATATTTTTATCTGAATTCTTATTCAGTTTCATTAGCCTTTCTAATTTAATATGATATTTTATTATAAAATTTAACTAAAATACTTGCACCCGGAGGGTGCATATATTTGCTAGTATATAATATATATATATATATATATAGAGAGAGAGAGAGAGAGGGGGGAGACATCCGTGCTTTTGTTTTTTTTATACCACTGATATTTTAGTATTAATAATATACCTAAGTTAGCAAACGCACTAAAAATCGGCAGAAGATAATAGAAAATATTCTATTTGCTTTGGGGACGTTTTTAGGCTGCGCATTTGTTAACAGGTCATCTGTAAATAATTGATAGATAAGAATGAAAAATAACACTGGCTGATGAAGTCGGACAGATGATCAACAGACGAAACGTCGCCGTGAATTAGTGCAATCTGCACGTCCCATCTTAACACACCCAACAACAAAGCTTTGGGAATAATTAAACAAAAAGAAAAAACAAACACACAAGATTGTCTGTTGAGTCATTTGTAGACGAATTTTTGTTGTTGTTTCTTTGTTTGTTTTTGTTTTTTGTACCGTGTCGTGGCGTGCCCAAAATGTTGTGAGTGACCCACGGAAATTGGGGTTGCCACTGACAAAACAATACAAACGATTGTACATAATTCAGAATTGCGCATTTTTTTTAAAAATTCTAATTTCTTTTTAATTTTATTTTCTTTTTCTTTTTTTTTTAAATTTCCTGTTATTGTATTTCGTGGTGGGAATGTTACTAACGCACATGTGTGGGTGGAGTCGTGTTGGCGTTAGATTTGCTTTTAGGCAGTGGATTACTGTGATAATGATAATAAATAGCTGGACCTGTGGATATACCACAGTATGATAATTTAATTATTACAATGTTTGATATGTTTACTTAAGAGCTATTGCGATATAGTTCAACATGTAAAAAGTATGATAATCTTGATTTAACTTGTGTACGATTAAAACAGATTAGCGTTATAAATTTCACGAGCTTATCCCCCCCCCCACACACACACATATATTATATATATATATATATATATATAATATATATATATAAGTGTATTTTGGCAGCATTTCTTCTTTTATACAAGTTTTGTTGAATTGAACAGACAATTCCTGTCTGACAAGACTTTCATTGATCCGTTCCAATCTTCGGGCAATCCTTCTTGTGTCAGGGTGGAACTGGTATAACAGTCCACCGAATGTTTCAACACTAGCGCTTTCGGCAATACACTTTGCCATCCTCAGGTGGGAAACGATGGAATAGTTTTCATGTCTCGTTTTTAACGAGAACGAGTAGTAGCAAGGAATTAGTGGGAGGTAATATCAACACCAGAAGGAATATAAGAAAAGAATGGTTTCTAATTCTCTCTCTCTCTCTCTCACGCTTTTTCCTTTCTTTCTTTACTTCTTTTCCTTAGGTTCGATTGAAACAGATAAGCATTATTGTCCCCTCTCTCTATCTTTCCACTACTCTCTTTCTTTTTTCTTATTATATTTTTTCTGTGTAGCATGTCCTTTTTCTTCTCTTATTTATCTGAGGTGAGAAATAAAAAATTCGGAGGATAAGCAACACCAGATACTCAGTATTTACATTTTTGCATTTCTTCTTGGACTATTTGGATGGTTTTTAAACAGAGGATGTTGCTAGATGGTCGGAAGATTAAGGAACAAACGTATTAATAATAATAATAATAATAATAATAATAATAATAATAATAATAATAATAATAATAATAATAAACTATCACAGCGGGAATACAAAGCTAGGCACGAGTGGGTTGGGAAGGTGAACCACTGGGAATTATGCAAAAAATTAAATTTTGAACATACAACAAAATGGTATATGCATAAACCAGAATCTGTTCTTGAGAATGAAACGCATAAAATACTCTGGAACTTTGAGATAAAGACGGATCACCCTATCCCAACCAGGAGACCTGACCTAGTGTTGATTAACAAAAAAAAAAAGAGAACGTGTCAACTGGTGGACTTTGCGGTTCCAACAGATCACAAAGGGAAGCTGAAGGAAAACGAAAAGATGGATAAATACCTGGACCTTGCCAAAGAATTGAAAAAAGCTGTGGAATATGAGAGTGAAAGTGATACCAATCGTAGTTGGTGCACTTGGAACGGTCCCAATAAACTTGGAAAAAAGGCGCATTGTATGTGACTTGGAACATCAACTCTTTTTCACAACTGAAATAACGTTAACGGCCCAGCGTCCTGATATTGTCATCTGGTCTGTTATACAAAAAAAGGTTTTCATCACTGAATTAACAGTTCCTTTTTAGGAAAACCTTGACTGGGCACATCAACCTGTTGGAAAATATGAAGATTTACGAGAACAATGCGTTAGAAACGGATGGATAACAGATGTATTTCCTATCGAAGTCGGATGCCGGGGATTTATTACCAACTCAACCTTGGCATTTTTGTCTAAACTTGGACTTTTTTCCACCTGACAAGAGGAAATATATAAAAAAGATCCAGGATAAAGCTCTAACCGCATCAGCGTGGATATGGCAATCCTACATTGTGACATCAAACCGACAAAGTCTGGTGGTATCGTGAGATACTGCTGGGGCGCTCTGGGTTAGTGATAATAATGCTTCGGCGCCAAAACCATGCATGAACCCAGAGTCATCATCTGATAAAGGCTTTGTTGGTTGCAATGCTACTGTGTAAATAGCAGGCATTGTATGAAGATTATTGATTATACTAGCAAGACTTGTGGATATACCACTGTATGAAAATTTAATTATTACAATGTTGTTTTTGGCTAGAATATTTACCAATTCACTTATGTATGATTTTTTTTTTACCTAGACTCATATTGTTTTTTGGTTTTTTTGGGTTTTTTTAATCTGATCTAGCCTTTTTGATTATGGGTTCCCATATTGTGTTCATTTCTATGCTTGGTCTACTTAAGAGCCCAGTACAGCCTATCATATGATCTGATTCTTTGAGGCGTCTTCTCTTCCAATGTTCTTCCCTATCTATTATCCTAACTTTATCCCATAAGTGCAGATGGTTTCCCTTTTCATTCCATATATGGTCAGCCAAACACGACTTTTCTATTTCTCCTCGGACCACTGCTTTACGATGTTCTTCTAGTCTGCGACATTCTCCTGTGGAAGCCAACACATGGACATGCAAGTGTGGGGCGCCCAGCAAGGACCTACATTGACCAGCTATGTGAAGATGCTGGCTGCTCCGCAGAGGAGCTCCCAGGTGCAATGAATGATAGGGAAGGTTGGTGAAAGATTGTCATGGATATCCGTGCTGCATGCGCGACATGATGATGATGATGATGATGTCTTTATGATAATCTGAGTTAGATTTTCCTCAAAACATCCCATGCCATTACTACATTTAAAATCCTGCAATATGTCTTATATATCACAAAGAAATAAAGTTTTACATGATACATGGTGTTGTTAATTAGCATACTGGTTTTGACAAAACTGATTACTTGGCGTTATTGATCACTAATATTGCTGTTTTATTCTCCAACGTGCTAAAAACAATCATATGCATGATTTTATATAGAAACAAATTGAAATATAGTTAAAACAAGTATAATCTTTTTGTATGCATTCTTATTTAATTTCGGCAGTCTTTCTAATTCAACCTATATATTGATACTCGTGTTCCTTAATTTTACGACCGTTATCTTCTTGCAACACGCTCTGGCTAAAAACAAGACAGTCCAAATCGTCCTAGATGAAATGCAAAAATGTAAGACCTGATTACTTGGTGTTACTTATCCGCCGAATTCTTATTTCCTATGAGTGTCGTCACCTCGCCTAAATAATGATGATTTCATTTTTATTATAGAAAAGAAAGGTATGAAAAAGAACATGTTACACAGAAAAAATATAAGAAAGAAAGAAAGAAAAAAAGAAAATAAAGAGTGGGGAAAGATATAGAGAAGGGTAAGCGCGCGGAAGCGATAAGGCTAATCTGTTTCAATCGAACATAATGAAAAGATCAATAATGAAAAGAATAAAAGAAAGAAAAAGAGGGTGAGATAGAGCTAAATCTATATTATCATACATCTTACATATTGAACTATTTAGCAATAGCTCTTAAATAAACATATCAAACGTTGTAATAATTAAATTATCATACTGTGGCATATCCACAGGTCATGCTAGTTTAATATATTTCATTACATTAAAACTTAAATACTTACCCCCGCAGCGGGTGCATGTTCTTGCCAGTGCAAATAATAATGAAAATCATTATAATTTTTTGAATCTTTTTTTTAAAAACAAACTGCTGTTAAAATAATTATATTATCTCTGTCTCGGCTTTGTTTTTTTAAGTGTGCGTGTGCGTGTGTGCGTGTGTGTGTGTGTGTGTGTGTGCGTGTGTGTGTGTGTGTATGTGTGTGTGTTTATTTATCAAGATATGGGATGGAAAATTAAATGTCTCGTCGCCCCCAGTCGGCAAAATATCGAAACTGATAGAGAAGCAGACATGAGATTCAAAGACCCAATGACAAACAATGGCGACACGTTGGGGGAAGAGCGGAAACCGAGCGCTTCACAACAACAAGAACCGTGTGATGCATGACTTTGCATATAGATGCCGTCAGGAGGGGTTTGGTGGGGGGGGTGAGAGGGGATGCCGTCAGGGGTCGGGGTGAGGCTCGGTAAGACTGTGAGACAAACATTTGTAATCATTTGAACAAACAATTCTCGGTTTGGGGGTCCACCCAAGAACAAAACAAAATAAACAAAGACAATAATTTGGTGATTATGAAAAATGGTGATAGCTACAAAAACCAATCCCATAAGTGCTGCGTCGACTTTTACTGGTCCCCCGGCAAGACTAACAATAGAAGCAACAGCTTTTTTTAAATACTTATTTTTATATATTTTTTTTATTACTTGTTTGTTTATTTATTTACTAGTACTAGCAAATATATGCACCCTCCGGGTGTAAGTATTTAAGTTTTAATATAATAAAATATCATATTGAGTTAGAAAGGCTAATGAAACTGAATAAAAATGCAGTTAAAAACATTTGGAACAGGGGGGGGTATGATTGAAAATAGAACAACTTCGAAACTAACTCTTCCATCATTTACCATTACTCCCGTCTATCATTGGTAAATTTTCCTAATTTAACTCTTTAGTTAAAATAGGAAGTAAGGAATAAATTTATAGTTATTTCTTCTTGTTGATGGATTTCTTTTAAGATTTATCCCCGAGATTTTTGCTCATATTCAATAAGATAAAACCAAACAATTAGAAATCAATAATACTAAGCATATATTTATTAAAATCAAATTTTTAAGATCAATATGCAAATTAGCCTTCCCATTCACACTGTAAACCACTATTTTGTTGTATATATAAATACAATTGCATGTTAATAGTTTGTAGATATGGTCAACAGTCTTAATGATGTAAAATAATTTTATTAATAATTGAAGTTTGTATTAAAAGTAAAATCATGGAGAATGTGGTATAAATAACAAAAGGAATTGTGACTTGATTAGTAATATAGTTTCGGTTACAGACAGACAAACCCACAATCTCCATTATAATAAGAGATATGATGTCTTGGGTATGAGGTTAAACTGCATCTAATGGTGAAGTTCCAATTCTGGAACTCTGAAGAGTGTGGAGTATCCCTTTATCTCCATTACTCCCAGGTCCACTTTGACGCAGAGTTGTGGTATATCTTAGGGCTTCTTCTATGGGTTATATAGAAAAAATGAGTTCTAAAATGTGTGTTTAAAAATAATTGAGTTAAAAAAAAAGAATTTTCAATAGCCATCAAGAATAAATAAAACAAAAACATCTTTAGAATTATCTGTGTTATTCGGACTATTGTCCTCATCTTCATTGTTATCTGTACAACGTTTCGGCCTTTATACCCCCCGGCTTTCTTCAGGTATTTCTTGTCGGAGTCGGGAACTTTCTTTTCGGACTCGGGAACTTTCCTGTCGTAATCGGGAACTTTTTTGTAGTAATCGGGAACCTTCTTGTAATCGGGAGCCATCACGGAACTTTGAGACAATAAATACCTGAAGAAGGCCGGAGGGCATATCGGTCGAAACGTTGTACAGATAACAATGAAGATGAGGACAATAGTAACCATCAAGACTCATCTCAAACATTCTGAGAAATAGTAAAAACGTCTTTGGCATAAAATAACCCAACAAGGGTTGACATGCCGTAAAATACAAACTAATAACAAGCCAAAACAACGAATTATTTGTCCGATTAAAAATTTTTTTAAATTCTTTTTCGCATTTCTTTAAACATTACGAATTAAGTTTATAGATACATTTCTGGCGGGTCAAAAGTTTTGGTATATTTTGGTACGCATTAGTTTGCGTCGAGTAAATCACGTGACTGAATATATATATATATATATATATATATATATATATATATATGTATATATATATATAGTTGAATGAAGTGACAAATAAAAGTTTTAGCTTTTATTCATTTATTTGGGAACGATATTACTACCAATGGTTTCCTGCTAAAAGCATTCATACTATTACTTTTTCTAATATACTAGTACCAACCATACACATTAATATATATATATATATATATATATATATATGTGTGTGTGTGTGTGTGTGTGTGTGTGTGTGTGTGTGTGTGTGTGTGTGTGTGTTGTGTGCGTTTTTCTATCTCAGTTGAAGAATGTATTCATCACAGTCTATTTGCAGTTATGTCTACCTTGGTCTACACAATGTATTTTACTCAATAATATACCTATCTATCTATTTATCTATCAATCTATCTGAGTCTGGCGTTTTTTGTCTACCTTAACAACCCGTAAATATATATATATATATATATATATATATATATATATATATATATATGAGTATATATAAAAAGATATGAAAACATCACAAAATGCTGTTAAAGTGAAAACATTTTATAACTTAGCTGATATTAAACAATATTTCGATTTTATGAAAATCGTCATCAGAGCTTGTTTATAATGCAGCCGAAGTGCTCACATTCGAAACTATTGTATAACTTTTTTCTTTTTTACAACGTCAAGGTTTTGTTTTGAACTCATATGACTTTTGTCTCCGCTCTTAACAACACGGAGTATAGCTCTGATGACGATTTTCATAAAATCGAAATATTGTTCAATATCAGCTAAGTTATAAAATGTTTTCACTTTAACAGCATTTTGTGGTGTTTTCATATCTTTTTATATATATTTATACCGTCGGATTCATTTCCTTTCTTTTAACTTATATATATATATATATATATATATATATATATATATATATATATATATATAATATAATTCAATATACCAAGCGTGTTGGTAAATCCTCGCGGTGACAAAAAAAAACAGCAAATAGTTTGATTGTAAAAATATCATCAACCGGTCAGAAAAAATTTTTGGAAAAAAGAAAAGACCAAGATAGTCGTACCAACAAAAAGTAATCTATTGCTACAGTATTTGGCCAAAAGAAAAAACAATTTATATGTATATATATGTATATAAGATATATATATATATACATATAACCGCTAGGAGAATAAGCTAATGAGTAAAAAGTGCTCAATACCTAAGTAGAGCAAATAATAAAGATAAATCTAATGAGTCAGACGAACCTACTATTAGTTTCGCTTAATGCTCTTCAGGGCTAAGATCTTAGCCCTGAAGAGCATTAAGCGAAACTAATAGTAGGTTCGTCTGACTCATTAGATTTATCTTTACACTTATATATATATATATATATATATATATATATATATTATGTGTTGTGTGTGTGTGTGTGTGTGTTGTGTGTGTGTGTGTGTGTGTGGTTGGTAGCTTGTTCTCTGCAGATTAGTCATGGTTCTACCAACCGCATCATTCACAATGAGCATGGCTTCCATGAAACAAGAGTGCGGATCATTTTGAATCTCGCTCGTATATGATGAAACCGTGAACTTCGAACTGAACACTTTATTCAATCCACTGGAGTAGACTGTTAATATAACAGTCCGAAAAATCAAAATAATACTTCATACTTACTTTCAGTATCTAGACATTAGAAATGTTTCCAATCAGATGTAGATGTGTGTATGAGTGGATAAAGAAGTTTAAAAGTGTCGGGATAAGCGTGACGCCCGTCAACCTCCACCCCTAATGAGAAGATTCAGCAAACCCGATAGATATTTATGGTGAACAGGCGAGTTATCATCGATGAGGTAGCTTGTTCTCTGCAGATTAGTCATGGTTCTGCCTATCAAATCATCCACGATGACCTCGGCTTCCATAAAACAAAAGTGTGGATAATTTTTGAATCTCCCGCGTAAAGATATACTTGATTAATCACTTCATCATCATTATTCCTAGGTCCTCTCTGAGGGTTTTAATGTCCTGGGTATGACGTTGAACTCTTTCTGATAGTGACGTTCCAATTCTGGAACTCTGGGGAATGTGGGATACCCCTTCATCACCATTACTCCTAGGTCAACTCTGACCTGGAGTGGTAGTACGTGTTAGGGTCATATCTATGGGTTAAATAGCAAAAAAAATGTGTTTTAAAATCTGAGTTTTAAAAAACTGAGTATTCATCAAGAATGAACAAAACAAAAACGTCTTCGGCATAAAATGACCCAATGGGTTGACATTCCGAAAATCCAACCAACTAATTAACCAACCAGCCAATAAGCCAACCCTACGTAGATGAGTACTTCAGCTAGTTTAAGCATATAAAAGGTTTTGGTCTTTTACGTCTCTTTCTGTTCTTTTTTTATAACTTTGTCGTATCTCAATCCAAATTTGATAGTCTTTCTCTCTTCTAGTGCACATCGAATCAAATAAACATTTTGTAAACCACACACACACACACACACACACACACACCACACACACACATACTTTTACACACACACAGAGAGAGAGAGAGAGAGAGAGAGAGAGAGAGAGAGAGGGAGAGAGACGTCTATTGGATCTTCCATTTCTCCATTCTTTTTTTTGTTCTTTTAGGACTTTTTTCCCCCAATCGAATCTTCGTCTTTCCTCTTTTCAATATTGACCGATTCTCTTTGGCAAATAAAACCCATCTCTCTAAATTTCGGAATTTCCTTTCTTTGTTTTTTTTTTTTTATTCTTATTTTTTTTATTTCTTTTTCTTTTTTTTTCCCAATCATGGCGGTCGTTTCTTCGACTGATGCAAACGACAATCTGGTCGATTGGACTTTACACAAACATTTTTTTTCTTCTTCTCTTTCCTTTCTAGTTAACGTTCCCTCGAGATTTCGATCAGAAAATGAGATTCTGCGAGATTCTTTTTTTTGAGTCTTCGTCTCCAGTTTATTGTACCCGCCCCCCCCCCCGTCTTTCATTTCCCGTCCCACCCCTTTTATTATTATATTTGATTGTTTGTTATTCGCTACTTTGGTAATATTACCTTTTGATATTTTTCCTATTCCCGATACAATGGAAGATAATTGAACCGAATCGACACTAATCAATAATTTCTGTAGAGTAACGTTTAGAATGATCATCTTTTAAGTGAGCACAAATCAGTTCTCTACAACATCTTTTAAGAACATTGCTTTGGCAACGGAGATTGCACGGTTTCGAACCCAACAGTCGGCTCGTTATCCTTCACAATCCAAAATTCAATTTTTCGTAACGTTTAGAATGATCATCTTTTAAGTGAGCACAAATCAGTTCTCTACAACATCTTTTAAGAACATTACTTTGGCAACGGAGATTGCACGGTTTCGAACCCAACAGTCGGCTCGTTATCCTTTCACAATCCAAAATTCAATTTTTCGTAACGTTTAGAATGATCATCTTTTAAGTGAGCACAAATCAGTTCTCTACAACATCTTTTAAGAACATTACTTTGGCAACGGAGATTGCACGGTTTCGAATCCAACAGTCGGCTCGCAATTTTCGTAATACATTGGTACCTTATATATCACTAAGAAATGAAGTTTTACATAATATATATTAATTGACTTGTCACTCAGAGTTCAAATCCTGGATGAGGTAATTTGCATTTCACTTAGCGCTAATACCCTTGGGAAAGGTATGAATCCTACTCTCCCTTCAGCTATGGATAAATAGTAGGACAGACTGGGCTCTTTAACCTTGGATAGGTAACCGGTCTAAGAGAAGGAAAACTCTGAATTCAAAACCTGTTGAACTCCGCTCTTTTAAGAGAGCACAAATCAGTTCTCTACAACATCTTTTAAGAACATTACTTTGGCAACGGAGATTGTACGGTTTCGAATCCAACAGTCGGCTCGTTATCCTTTCACAATCTAAAATTCAATTTTTCGTAATACATTGGTACCTTATATATCACTAAGAACTAAAGTTTTACATAATATATATAAATGGACTCGTCACTCAGAGTTCAAATCCTGGATGAGGAAATTGCATTTCACTTAGCGACTAACACCCTTGGGAAAGGTATGAATCCTACTCTCCCTCGAGTTATGGATACATAGTAGGGCAGACTGCGCTCTTTAAACTTGGTTAGGCAACCGGTCTAGGAGAAGGAAAACTCTGAATTCAAACCTGTTGAATTCCGCTTAAGAAATTGACCTTGTGTCACATCCTGCTCGTGTGGAGGTTGTAAAATATATATATATATATAAAATAGACAGGTACCTTGACTTATGAGTGTCTCAACTTACGAGCATTCCAAGTTACGAGCTATAACACGGTCGATTTTTTGTTTTGTGTTTAGAGTTGAAATTTCATGTACAAGCGAGTTTCAGATACAGTTATGTTATCCTTTAACATGTCTTCTTATTATAATGGAGATTCGGTGTCTGTCTGTAACCGAATCTACGTCACTGCTTACGTCACAATACCCTCAGGTACTGTGTAAGTTTATAAATGAGTATTTAATCTATAGTCAAAATCATTAATACATAGAATAAATCTTATATTTATTAACGATGTTTCTATGAATATCTGAGTTGGATTTGCCCCAAAACAGTTCGTTTAAAACCCTGCAATGTTTCTTATATATCACTAAGAAATAAAGGTTTACATAATTCATAGCGTGGTTAATGTACATAATGGTTTTAACAAAACTGGGTTTAATAAATAATTACTTAGTCTTATTGATCTCTAATATCATTGTTTTATTCTCCAATG
>CM042157.1:33836082-33846082 GCA_023376005.1 Doryteuthis pealeii | reverse complement strand
ATCCATTTATACCTAAATATTGTATTTCCATTCGAATGTGTCCTTTATATTTCTATTTATGAATTCTCTACTATGTATCATGTATTTCATGTTATATCGTATTCCATGTGCTTTTAATTAAAGTCCATCTTGTTTAACTCCCTTGTCGGAGTTTATTTAGTTTCAACAAGTTATAACATTATTATAACCTTGAATCTTACATAATCTTTGGAAGAAACTCTCAATTACAAGTTTAGGAGAAATCAGCAACACTCCATATATTAGATATTTTGGTCTTCTTGCAATCTGTCATCTCTGATAAGTGAATGAATAATTAATTTGAATTTTATTAATAAATTTAACCAAGCTAATTCAATTTGGTAATAGTAAAGTTCTTAGAAATCTAAAATTGCAGATTTTGAAGTCACCAGAAAAATGGGTATGAGATTAATGTTGTTATCTTTTATTTTATTTCATTTTTTACTATATCAAAAATTATAGCAGAGAAAACCTTGGCATTTGAAATACAAAAAAAATAAAATTACTTTTCAATGAAAATAAATAAAAACTTATAAAGTGTAATTAGAGTTACGTCCCTTATTTTCAAAAATAACTGAGGGAGGGGTTGACGAAATCATACTAAACCAGTCGCGAGTTTAGGATCAAAATTTTTAAAAAAACATTTTAAATGTAAAAAAAAAAAAAAAAATAATATTATAATAACGCGAATTTTTGCTCTTTGTTTATCGCTGAAATAAATTTCTTTTACTCATCCCTTCCCAATTTCTCTCTCACTGCCTGGTGTTCCTAAAATTATCTTAGTCTGGATACGACCCGAGTACTTTTACATATATATATAATATTATATATATATATAATATATATATATATATATTCTAAGCAAAAGTACTAGGTTCCGTATCCAAACAAGAAATTATATAATATATATATATATATATATAATATATATATATGGCTAGAATCTTCTTTCTATTACATGCTTAGCAATA
This sequence comes from Doryteuthis pealeii, assembly GCA_023376005.1. Classification (NCBI taxonomy): domain Eukaryota; kingdom Metazoa; phylum Mollusca; class Cephalopoda; order Myopsida; family Loliginidae; genus Doryteuthis; species Doryteuthis pealeii. Next base: position 33,845,093 of record CM042157.1, on the reverse strand, counting down.
CCTTCCTCCGAATTATTCGTGTTGTCTTGGTGTGTGTTTGTGTGTGTGTGCGAGAGCGTGTGTGTTGTGTGTGTGTGCGTTTGTGTGTGTGTGTTTATCATATTTCTTTACATTTGTATTGTGATAGCCTTCAAAACCAACCATCAAACCAATATAAACACAATGCCTCAAGCAAATTATAAAATCCTCGTCGGATTTCGCTCCTGGCTATAAGTAGCAGTTAAAAATCGAACCGCACTGATGAGACGCAAACGTCGAAAACACGTGTTTGTAGAACTATATATATAATATATATTATATATATATATTATATTAATAATATATATATATGAAGTAAACAACAGTTTGTTCGAGATGGCTATAACTCTGCTGATGAGGCATAATATGCGAAATTTACATACAGGATCGGACTTTTTTCGATGTGTTTAGACGCCTTACATTTGAACAGATATATTCGCCTAATTCATTAATTATCAACTAATTAATTTTCAAATTAGGTATGACTTCAATTAAGCACATATTCTTCCGAAATATGCACACCACACACACACACACACACACACACACACACAGCTCATATATATATATATATATATATATATAACAGCATGTTAAACCCATATAACACTTGAACTTTTATAACCCCTTCTTATATGCCTCCTTTCAATAATGTATCAACAATTTCTTCAAATAAAAAATTTTTCTCCTGAAAGATGACCGGAGGTCGAAACTAGTTGAGATTAAACAACATACAAGAATATTTCCTGATTGTCTTAATAATAATTTTTTGTTCACACTATATATATATATATATAATATATATTATATATATATATATATGATATATATATATACATATAGGGAGAGAGAGAGAGAGTATATAAAATATAAAAAGTTAATTCTTTTAGCCAAAGATATTAGAATTCTATTATTTCTTGTGGAACATTATACAATCAAAGCTTGTATTACTAAATATATATTGCCAAAACAATACAATATTCAAGCTAGTAAAACTGGAGTGTAACAGTCCAAAATAAACGCATCCTTATATGAAATTCAATACAGTAAGTACATTTTCAATCCAAACTTTTTTTTCTTGGGTTCAGCACCGTTGAGTTGGTAATAAAATAATATACAATATACTTTGCTTGCATGATATTATAGAGCAAAGATAATGTGGTTGTTTGATATATATATATATATATATATATTTATATATATATATATATATTATATATATTTATATATATATATATATGTGTGTGTGTGTGTGTGTGTGTGTGTGTGGGTAATTATTTTCTATTCCGTTGTGTCACGGAAAATGGACTCGTCGCCCCGAGTTCAAATCTGGACGTGGTAATTGCATTTCATTAGCGCTAATACCCTGGAAAGGTATGAATCCTACTCTCCTCCAGCTATGGGTAAAATAGCAGGGCAGACTGGGTTTTCCTTTACCATGGCTAGGTAACCAGTCTAGGATAAGGAAAACTCTGAATTCAGCTGTTGAACTCCGCTTAAAGAAATTGACCTTGTGTCGTATCCTGCTCGTGGGGGAGTTGGTAAATATATAATATATATATATATATATAGATATAATATATTATAATACAATATATAGCTTAGTATAATAATAATAATAATAATAAATAATTATTATATATAATATATAGTATATATATATCGAGTACGGTAATTTTTTATACAGATCCATTTGACTTATAGATGAAACCCTAACAGGTACTAACCACTCAGGTTAGAGTGGGCCTGTGAGTGATAACATTCAAGTGATTGAGAAGAAATTAAACTGTGTGTGTGTGTAATGGTGTGTGTGCGGCGCACACGCGCGTATGAGTGTGTGTTTCTGTGAAGAGAAAGAGAGAGAGAAAGAGAGAGAGAGAGAGAGAGAAGAGAGGGGGTGAGGGGGGAGAAGTAGAACTTTGCCGCCACTTAAAGAGGAGTATTTACTCTTGTCATGTGAGCTGAGATTATTTTCTGACTTTTGACTCATAGAAAGATGACTTAAATTACTCCTTCTTTTTTGCCGACATTTGTGAGTAAATTAATCTCAACTTAATTATGATGTCGGCAAAAATGAAAGGAAGAAGATAGGAAGGAAAATGAGAGATAATGGAAGATATATATATATAAATATATATATATATATATATATATATATATATAATATATATATATATGTATGCATGTTATAAAGATAGAAAGATATGATAATCCAATTGATAGATTATATAATAATGATTGAGATTGAACAGAAACAGAGCAGATGGATATATTCTGGTTTTGTTATATAATATATATATAATATATATATATATATATATATATATATATATATATATAATATATATATAATCCAGTTGAGTCATTCCTCTCTCTTCAACGAATATTATATATATACATACATACATTGAGGCCTAATAGGCCGAAATGTACATACAAGATTGATTTTTCTCGATTTGGTTTTGCCATACTTTTATAGGTATTCCCGCCTATTTCATTATTAATTAATTAATTTCAAAATTAGTACACTCCAAATTAAACACTTTTCTCCAAAAAATTATCGGCAAAAAAGCGCATTCTAAAACACCTTGTTACAACTTACCACATCGTCGTGTAATAAAAGTCACTAGGAAGAGGAACTTAGACCTACTCTAAACAAATCAAAAATCTAAGAAGTTCGTTTGGTGTTGGGGTAATGAAGATCGGCCTGTGCTTGGCAGCCTCCGGTTTCAAATCACGCACGAGGGCGGTCTCTCCGATGCTATAGCTCTGCGATTGAGGCCTACTAGGCCCGAAATAGTACATGACATGAGATTGATTTTTCTCGAGTTTGTTTAGCCAATACATTTAAATAGGTATGTCCCGCCTAATTCATTAATTAATTAATTATTTTCATAAAGGTTACGACTCCAATTAAACACTTATTCTCCATATATATATATATATGTGTGTGTGTGTATATAGTTATATATATATATATATATGTTGTTGTGTTGTGTGTGTGGGTGTGTGTGGTGTGTTTGTGTTGCTGTGTTGTGTGTGGTGAGTGTGTGTGTGTAAAACAAACGCGGAAAGTCGCACACTTTTCTTTGATATATATATATAATATAATATATATTATATATATATACGAGAGAGAGAGAGAGAGAGAAAGTTAGATAGAGAGAGAGAGAGAGAGAGAGAGAGAAAGTTAGATAGAGAGAGAGAGAGAGAAAGGGAGAAGAAAGAGAAAAAAGGTTAGATAGGGAGAGGGAAGACGACCAGGTAGAGGTATGTAAAATTAGGTCTCTCTGAAGCTTGCTTTGTTTTTTTCTACAATCACACATAAGATACTGATTCTTTTCAGCACTTTTAATGCCAAACATAAACTCTATAATGTACTTTCTCTCTCCTCTCTCCTCTCTCTCTCTTCTCTCTCTCTTCTCTCTCTCACACACACACACACAACTACGCACACACACAATTAAAACACACACACATAAGCAGCACACGCACACCACAAACAACACAGTATACACACACAAAACACACACACTACACACACACACACACACTTACACCACACACACAAAATAGACATACACACATACACACACATACACAGACCGCACATACCAAACCACACAACAATTTACCACAAAACACACACACACACCTCACACACAAATACACATAACACACATACACACAACATACACAGACACGCACATACAAAACACCAACACACATTTACACAAAACACACACACACACAAAATACACATACACACAAATAACACACAACACAGACAGCACACACACAAACACACACACATATACACACACATACACAGACACGCACATACAACACGACACACATTACACACAAAAAAACACACACACACACTCACACACAAAATACAACATACACATACACACACATAACAACCAGACACACACACTCAAACACACACACATATAACACACACACAGAGACACAGACACAACACACACACCACATCACACATGGATACCGCACGCACGGGCGTAAGTAGGGCACAGACCGAACGCAATCCCGAACATGTACACGCACGAAATGTACCCCTCGGCTAAACTATATTATTGCACCATTTAAGCTCGAAGTCTATCAATTTCTTCTTAGCGGCTTCAGTTTCTGTCTGGACCATTAATCAAATGATAATCCCTTTGCCCAAAAATCGTCGTCTACAAATCTCCGACGTTTTCATTTTCTCTCTCTCTCTCCTCTCTTCTTCATCTCCTTCTCTCTCTCTCACTCAGTCCTTTTTTAAATCTTTTTGAAATTCTCCTCTAATCATTCATTTTGTTTTGTTTTTAAAAACAGTTCTTTTCGCCAACCATTTTCAACATCCTTCCGTTCCTATTTTTTTTTATTCCTGAATAAATAAATATTTTATCAATTGAGACGAAACACCACTTTTGTTTTTGGTGATTTGTTGTGCCCATCTAATGTCACGCGAACAACACGGTAAACACCGGAATATTTCCCAGTCTTAGAAAATTAATCACTGAACAAAAATTGGAAGTTAACAAATAAGAATTTAAATAAAAATAAAAACAAACTAGTATTAATCTGCGTTATCGGACTAAATTTTCCCATCTTCCGTTGTATTGAACAACGTTTCGGCTGATATGCCTACGGCCTTCTTCAGGTATTTCTTGTCGACTGGGGAAACTTCTCTGGACTTGGAACCTTATTTTCGAAAACTCGGAAACTTTCTTTCGTATCGGAGTCATCACGGAACTTTAAACCGAACCCTTTATGAGTGTGAATTTTGGGAAACTTATAAACCAAAATGTCTTGGTTTGGCTAGAATATCTACCTATTTACTTATGTTGATTTTTTACCTAGACTCATATTGCGTTTTTTTCTCTCTCATCTGATCTAGCCTTCTTTTTAATTATGGTTCCCATTTGTAATTCATTTCTATGCTAGGTCACTTAACAGCCCAGTAGAGCCCTATCATAATGTGCTGATTCTTTGAGGCTCTTCTCTTCAATGTTCTTCTCTATCTATTATTCTAACTTCCATTCCATAAGGCACGATGGTTTCCCTTTTCAATTCCATATCATGGTCAGGCCATACCACTTTTCTATTCTCCTCGAAACAACTGCTTTAACGTATGTTTCTTCTAGTCTTACTTTCGGTGGCGGCATGTTTCACCTTTGTATTCTTTTAGGAAAAAAAACAAAAAAAAACATGAAATGAAATTGAATAGAAACAAAATTACATTAATGTTTCTGTTGCATACCTCGTTCCTTAACTTTCTATTCTTCTTCTGGCGTCTTGATATCTTAAAGTTCTTCCTAGCGTCTGGACTTCGTCTTGTGGCTCGGTCGCACTTAACTCATTTCTTCTTCTGATCAGTCTTGTTAACCAAAACATCCACCAAACCACAAAACCGTGTATTTCGTAAAGCTTTTTTACTTAACTAACATTTCATGTAACCAAATAATAGCGAGCCATATGCAGGTGAAGTTCAGTTAAGGCAGTAAATCTCTCTGCCTACGTCTAAACTGAAACTGCAGACCCAACCCAGGTCCCACGTGACTTCAGTATTTCGCGGGCTTTCTGTAAAATATTCCATGGAAAGTCTCGCCTTGATATGAAAGGTGCCGTCCCTATAGAAATACAGGGGATTGACAATAATCTTAATGCAAACGCATGATTATGTAACAAGTTTTTCTCTTTTAATACGAAAACAGATCAAAGTTTTAAGTTGTCGTGATGCACAACTAGATGGATTCCCTATCATTTATAGGAGATATCGACCCTTTGGTTTATTAGGGTGCACTTTTAGAATTATATCAGCATACTAAGTTTCCCTATATAGGGTTGTTTATTTTGTTGGGAAATTCCATAGCTTACATATCTCATTGTAGGTTGGCGCCAAATAACCAAAACTTTACTTCGAAGACCGTTCTAACGAAGAGACGTCAAAAAACAAATCGCTTCTCATCACTAGCCCCCAAAACAGGGCTTACTTATGCAAAGCAGTAACTGGAGAAGAGAATAGACACCAAAAGCTCTCATTACCAAGCCCCAAAACAGGGTCCATTGGTGGGAAGACTGGTTAATCTACTAGGCAAATATATGTTCGCCCCAGCCTTGTTGGCTGGGCTGCAGAATACACCGGACTGCACTCTGCAGAGAGATAATCGCCCAATACGACCACCTGTAGGCCGTGTTAGGCATACAATCCCTGTAATGCTTAAGCACGGATCCTGATGCTTGGCAGTCCATGACATGAACACTCTAACTTTGGCCCTTACTTAGGCTAGACAGAGGTTGGAGAGCCCTGGCACCTATAGTGATTGTCCTTACCCTATTGCTCTTATGGCAACCCCAACTCTTTTTATCAATAATATGTGTTAGAAGGCAGTGGCCCAGAGTAATGAACGTTAAACTGCATCTAGTGGTAAGGTTCTAATTCTGGAAGTATGGGACTGTAGAATCTCTAATCACCAATTATTCCAGGCCCACTCTGACCGGAGTGTTAGTACCGTGTTAGGGTCTCAATCTATGGGTTGAATAGATCAAAAAGCTTAAAAAATGTTTATAAATTGAATACCCAACAAGAAGAACCAAAACAATATATCTTCGGCAAAAATAACCCAACAAGGATTGTACATGCCGTAAAAAACACACTAAAACCAACTAAACTATAATTCGCCATACCTAACTGCCCTCGGGAGAATTGGTCTAAGCCAAACCGTTAGCTCAATTTCTATGTCTCGCAACAATATTTTAACAGAACAACTTGGTTAAGGGACAGGGGTGTCCCCTCAAGCAGAACCTCCCTAGTCTAAAGAGACGTTGGTTAGATCTATTGCTTGATGCCGGAGCGTATCCTACGGGAGAATGTTGACGGAGCCCAAGCATATCCCATATACGGGAAGTTTTGTTTACATAATTTATTAGATACCTAATATTTATGTGCAATAGTGTAGAAATCAAACATGGCCCGTTATAAGCTGGCAGCCCATGGCCTGAGGATTTTAATGACAAGGTTGAATCCTGTCCTGATCCTTCCTTCGGTGGAACCGTGAGAACCGGTGGGTGAGGGGGGGAAGAGAGGAAGCCCTCTCTTCCGGTTAGATAAGTAAGTAAGTTCAGTCAGTTTGAAGGTAAGCAGCGAGCTCGAAAGGGTAGTCGCGTTACCTTGCGCCTCCCATCTCCCTCTGCGCCAGATGTCTGGTTGGGGGAATTTAAAAATAAAGTAAGATCAAAGCAAATCGAGTTTGTGTTATTACTATAAAAACTAAAAATGACACAGGGTTCTGATAAGGAGAAATCCTAGAAGACCACTCGAAGTCCCAAGAGAACCAGACGCTAGCAAAGACGCTAGAAGAAGACCTACGAAGAACCTAAAGATAGAAGAACTTAAGATGTCAGAAGAACAGAAAGAAGAATAGAAGTAATGAAGAAGTAATAAAGGGTATACAACAGTTTGACCCTTATGTCATATTCTTTCACGGCAGAGTTGTTTTTGAGGCAAGGAGAAACGGTTGTTTTGGCGACATTGAATTATTTGACGGTTAACTGTAACTGGGTGTTACACAATGGGATTTATCTAAACAGATACGGAAACTTTGTATTCGCAACTCATAATAAATGGGAAGGAAAGGAATGATCGAAGAGTACAGGGATAATATATATATTATATATATATATTATATAATATATATTATATATAGAGAGAGAGAGAGAGAGAAGAGATGAGAGATAGGATAAGAAAAACGGAAGGCGAGGTAGAAGAGACAGAAGGTGAAGAAGAATATATATATAATATATATAATATATTATATATATATATATATATAGAGAGAGAGGAGGGAGAGATGGATAGATAATATGAAGATAGAAAGTTAGAGAAGAGAAAGAGTAGATAGAGATAGAGATAGATAGATAAATAGAGAAAGGAAGGGATGAGAGAAAGAGAGAAAGAAAGGATTAGATAGATAATAAAGACGAGAGAGAGAGAGAGAGAGAGAGAGATAGAGAGATGAGATAGATATATGAATAGAAGATTAGAAAGATAGACAGTTAGAGAGAGAAAGAGATAGATAGATATAGAAATAATAGATAATAGTAAAGAGAGGGGAATAGAAGAGAAGTTAGATAGATAAGATAGACAGAGAGAGATAGATAGATAGATAGAGGATAGAGAGACGTAAGATAGATAGCAGATATAGATAGAGAAGAGAGGGGAGAAAGGGATAGATACAGAGAGGGAGAGAAAAGAATAGATAGATAGAGAGAGAGAGAGAGAGAGAGAGAGAGAGAGAGAGAGAGAGAAGAGATTGAATAGATAGAATTGATTGATAGAGAGAAAATATATATATATATATATATATATTATATATTAATAGAGAGAGAGAGAGAGAGAGAGAGAGAGAGAAGTAGTGGGCAAGATACAAACAGTATAGTGATTTTAAAAGTCGTAAACTTCTAAGAGAAGAAGAAGAAGAGAAGGAAGAGGAGGAGGTGGAGGAGGAGAGGAGAAGAATGGGAAAGAAGAAGAAGAAGAAGAAGAAGAAGAAGAAGAAGAAGAAGAAGAAGAGTAAAAATTCAAATGGCAATCGACGTTGGTGTGCACTTAAGTAATTCCACTCCAGTCTAAATTGTACGTACAAGTTTCGATGGTTGAATACTAATGAACAGAAGCCGGTCCCATGATGCTCTACTTTAAGACGACACTGTTGCCTTGTGAACTCGACTGATTTGCATATTTGATTGGAATAAGGGACAGGCAATCAAGACTTTTTATTTTATTTTTATTTGCATTTCTCTTTATCAAGAAACTAACGAAAGGGGGCTTAAAGATAAGCGAAAGTGTGTCAACTTGGTGGAACAAAATCAAAAAGACAGAGAGATGTGTGTGGGTGGGGTCGGAATTTGATTGGTTATAGATGTGAGAGTAAGAAAGAAAATAAGAGAGAATGAGAAAGTTAAGAGAGGAGAAGAGACAGACA
>CM042157.1:33826577-33831577 GCA_023376005.1 Doryteuthis pealeii | reverse complement strand
CATAACCACGATACCCCTTGTATTTAAGGCCTTCTTATTCACAAAATAAATTTGGTATGTTTAATAAAAATTAAGCATTGAGCTCTCACAACGGAACCTGAACTCTACAACAAACTACTGGTAGAGAATAGGACCAGCCTAGAATCACCTTGTACAAAGAAACTTGGTACCCAACATAATATAATATATATATATATAATATAATATATATTATATATAGAAATGAATAGATAATGAATAAGATGTATTGGCATGTAAAGGTGCTCAATGCTAAAATAGCAGAGCAGGTTTACAATCAAATATTGATATTATGGATTTTGAATATCTCGTTACTATTAGTTTCATGCTTACTGCAATCATCAGATGAAAACTGATAAAAATGTTAAGATAAAAAAAAAAAACGGTGGTTTGTTTTAGCGTTTACCTAAACGTGAAGCGTGTTCATGCGACGGAATGTTTTTAACGCTAAAGTTGTATTAAAAAAACAAACATGCTTAGGTCCTTAATGAACGCAGTGATTTTTTTTCAGATAAATTAGAGGGCGAAAATTAAGGGATTAATTAGGGTCTGGTGGGTAAATGGCATAATACAAATTTGTTCAAATGTCTACACTTGGAAACGTGTTCGCTTTCTCTTGTTCAATAAGTTTTGTATTTGTTTTTGTAGAATGCACAATTTTTCTTCGATGCAAAGACCGCATTTGCACTGGACACCTTTGTAAGCAAGGGCCTTTTTGAATAATTTCCTTTCCAATTAACATCTTTAATGTGCCATACATAATTTGGAATAAGGTAGTACTGTTTGGAATATCTTCTGTTGTTGAAGCTTAGATTGGGTGGTTATACCACCTATTTTTCCAAATTTTTTCAAAGTGGCACCAATGTACATTTTTTTCATCGTTGTTATTTTCATTTTCCTTGATTGTAGCAATCATTTAAAAATTTAAATGGTAATGACAACAACCAGAACGATAGATATAACTGTTTCGATAAAACTAAATGCCTTTAAGTGGCAATTGTTTAAGCAATAAACCATCGTCTATAAGGCCACAATTTAAGAAGTGTGGATTTAATTCTCACGCTTGACTCTCAAAGTCTTCCAAATTTCTCCATGGAGATACCAAAAATATAATAGCGGGGGGGGGAATTGAAGGTGTATATAGAGGGGGATGAGAAACTGATAGACAGATGATAAGTAAGAGACGCGTCAATTCTTGACTTAATTGAAATGATGACTCATAAAGAACCAATCAAAAATTGAATTTTTTCAAAACACAACTCAATCCTAAAACTAAGAAATAAAGGAGTATAACTTTGTGCCATTAAAAAAAACATTTAGAAGACAAGCTTAATTCATATATGAAAAGGGGATAGACTCCCTCGCTGATTGGCTGATACCGACATTAGGCCGCCCCGACGAACTTTACTTTTATTATATATAGATTGAGTTCTCTGGTGATTGTAAAAACAATTATATCCTGTAAGTATGTATCAATTAATTGTTCAAGCCCTGACTGACATGCTCTGATGGCCGAAAGGGTAAGGAGTTGGCACGAAAATTCTCTCGGGTTTCGCTCCCGGCCTAGAAGGTAGCTGTTAAAAAAAGTCGGGGCGCACTGATGAGACGTAAAATGTCGAAAACGCGTGTCTGTGGATGAACTTATATATATAATATATATTATAATATATAATATATATAATATATATAAAAATAAAACAGTCTATTTGAAGATGGCGAAAAATTTTTTGGGATAGCTTTAAGTATCAATATTACATTACATGTTTCATGTTTTAGCCCATCTTCAGCCTGTCTGAACCGAAATTGCTAAAGTAATGAAACACTGGGTCCACAAAAATTTTCTCATGTTTATATATTATATATAATCCATAGATACGCGTGTTTCGACGTATGACGTCTCTCAGTTAGGCTAGACTTGCAGGTTACCTCCGGCCGAGATCCGAAACTCCACATTCCTCAAAGTTCCAAAGCTGGAACCTCACCACTAGATGCCGTTTATCCATAAAACTGATTGCAGCACATAATTCATTACATTCTATTATGCGACCAATTAATTGCCTTTTCAGTTTATTTCAATCGGGAAATTGATTTGATATAAAAGTAATTAAACCGTAAGTCAAGGTAGCACTTACTACAAGATTCCCAAACGTTCATAAAATATAAAACCCGACCGCAGGGCATCTGTAATATTTGGGGAATTGTCCTTACTGGCGCTATATCCCCAGACAGGATTTTTTGGCTATGGCAATGAAGGGTACTCCATCCCCAAACCCAATTATCCAGAACTGGAGCCTCATGCATCAAATGCGTTTTAGTGTTATACCCAGAAACCCTTTTTTTATTAAAGGGATCTTTCTCAGAAATAATGACTGACTTTTTTGAATCTAAATAAATCTCTCAAAATCCTACGTGACCGCCTATAGCCAATCAATGAGCGCCTGTCTGATTCGCAGACTGTTTCTGTAGTGTGTCCTCTGTCAGTCACGGTACTTTGATAAGATGTATTAGTTCCGTGACTACCACATGTTGTCTACGGTTGCTGCTCTTTTCGATGCCTTTCTGCGCCCACGTCGTGTTCCTTTTGATCCGCAAGAAGCGGGATCGATGCAACTTGGTCGTAGCACGCACGCAATCAAAATGGTAACGTGCGCGCATACGTGCACAAATACATACTATACATAAACACAGATATGGTGTGACCATTTTGGTAGTTATTCGCACATCCTGTTTAACTAAACAATTACATACGCATACGAGTTTTTTTTTACCCAACAAAAACGTTTTAAATAACACGCACCGCCCCAAACACACCATATCTGTGTATGTATATGTATGTATTTGTGCACGTATGCGCGCACGTTACCATTTTGATGCGTGCGTGCTACGACCAAGTTGCATCGATCCCGCTTCTGCGGATCAAAAGAACACGACGTGGGCGCAGAAAGGCATCGAAAGAGCAGCTAACCGTAGACACATGTGGTAGTCACGGAACTAATACATCTTATCAAGTACCGTGACTGACAGAGGACCACACTACAGAAACAAGTCTGCGAATCAGACAGGCGCTCATTGATTGGCTATAGGCGGTCACGTAGGATTTGAGAGATTTATTTAGATTCAAAAAGTCAGTCATTATTTCTGAGAAAGATCCCTTCTAATAAAAAAGGGTGTTCTGGTATAACACTAAAACGCATTTGATGATGAGGCTCCAGTTCTGGATATGGGTGGGGATGGAGTACCCCTTCATTGCCATAGCCAAAATCCTGTCTGGGGATATAGCGCCAGTAAGACAATTCCCCAAATATTACAGATGCCCTGCGTCGGGTTTTTATATTTTATGCGTTTGGAATCTTGTAGTAAAGTGCTACCTTGACTTACGAGTTTAATTACTTTTATATCAAATCAATTTTCCCGATTGAAATAAACTGAAAAGCAATTAATTGGTCGCATAATAGAATGTAATGAATTATGTGCTGCAATCAGTTTTATGATAAACGGCATCTAGTGGTGAGGTTCCAGCTTTGGAACTTTGAGGAATGTGGAGTTTCGATCTCGGCCGGAGGTAACCTGCTAAGTCTAGCCTAACTGATGAGACGTCATACGTCGAAACACGGTATCTATGGATTATATATATATATAAAACATGAGAATTTTTGTGACCCAGTGTTTCATACTTTAGCACATTCGTCAGACAGGCTGAAGAATGGGCTAAAACATGAACATGTAATGTAATATGATACTAAAGCTATCCCAAAAATTGTCGCCATCTCAAATAGACTGTTTACTTTCATATATATATATATATATATATATATATATATATATATATATATAAGTCATCCACAGACACGCGTTTCGACATTTACGTCTCATCAGTGCGCCCCGACTTTTTTAACAGCTACCTCTAGCCGGAAGCGAAACCCGAGAGAATTTTCGGTTGCCAAGCTCCTTACCCTTTCGGCCATCAGAGACTGTCAGTCAGGGCTGAACAATTAATTGATACATACTTACAGGATATATGTTTTTACAATCACCAGAGAACTCAAGTCTATATATAATAAAAGTAAAGTCGTCGGGGCGGCCTAATGTCGGTATCAGCCAATCAGCGAGGGAGTCTATCCCCTTTTCATATATGAATTAATGCTTGTCTTCTAAATGTTTTTTTTTAATGGCACAAAAGTTATACTCCTTTATTTCTTAGTTTTAGGATTGAGTTGTGTTTGAAAAAATTCAATTTTGATTGGTTCTTATGAGTCATCATTTTCAATTAAGTCAAGAATTGACGCGTCTCTTACTTATCATCTGTCTATCAGTTTCTCATCCCCCCTCTATATACACCTTCATTCCCCCCGCTATTATATTTTGGTATCTCCATGTGAGAAATTTGGAAGACTTTGAGAGTCAAGCGTGAGAAATAATCCACACTCTTAAATTGTGGCCTTATAGACGATGTTATTGCTTAAACAATTGCCACTTAAAGGGCATTTAGTTTTATCGAAACAGTTATATCTATCGTTCTGGTTGTTGTCATTACCATTTTAAATTTTTAAATTGATTGCTACAATCAAGGAAAATGAAAATAACAACGATGAAAAAATGTACATTGGTGCCACTGAAAAAATTTGGAAAAATAGGTGGTATAACCACAATCTAAGCTTCAACAACAGAAGATATTCAAACAGTACTACCTTATCCAAATATGTATGGCACATTAAAGATGTAATTGGAAATTATCAAAAAGGCCCCTGCTTACAAAAGGTGTCCAGTGCAAATGCGGTCTTTGCATCGAAGAAAAATTGTGCATTCTACAAAATACAAAATACAAACTTATTGAACAAGAGAAGCGAACACGTTTCCAAGTGTAGACATTTGAACAAATTTGTATTATGCCATTTACCACCAGACCCTAATTAATCCCTTAATTTTCGCCCTCTATTTATCTGAAAAAAAATCACTGCGTTCATTAAGACCTAAGCATGTTT
>CM042157.1:33811577-33819077 GCA_023376005.1 Doryteuthis pealeii | reverse complement strand
ACCTCAATTATTAATAAAATTGCTTCACCTTTTTATTAGTGTTGTCCATATCTACATACAAATAACATGCAATTGTATTTATATATACAAAAAATAGCGGTTTACAGTGTGAATGGGAAGGCTAATTTGCATATTGATATTAAAAATGTGATTTTATTAAATATGTGCTTAGTATTATTGATTTCTAATTGTTTGGTTTTATTTTAAATTCATTAAAATAAAACCAAACAATTAGAAATCAATAATACTAAGCACATATTTAATAAAATCACATTTTTAATAAGCAAAAATCTCTTAAATGAAATCCATTAACAAGAAAAAATAACTGTCATTTTATTCTTTATTTCCTAATTTAACTAAATAGTTAAATAAGTAAAATTCAGCAATGAAAGACGGGAGTGATGGAAGAGTAAGTTTCATTTCTATTTTTCTATTATACCCCCACTCTGTTTCAAATCTTTTTATCTGCCTTCTTATTAGTCTTTCTAATTTAATACGATATTTCATTACATTAAAACTTAAATACTTGCACCCGGAGGGTGCATATATTTGCTAGTATATATAATATACCAAACTATATATATATATATATATATATATATATATAATACCAAACATATATATATATATATAATATATATATATATATATATATATATATATACCAAACTTGTTGGTAAACCCTTGCGGTAAGAAAAACCAGGCAAATAGTTTGATTGTAAAAATATACTACAAAACATCACCTGGGGAAAAAATTGAAAAAAAGAAAAGACCAAGATAGTCGTACCAACCGAAATATCATTTGATACTATATTCTTGGGCAAAGAAAAAAAGTATATATATAGAAATATATATATATATATAAACCGCTAGGATTATCTAAAGCTAAAAAGTAAAGAGTGCTCAATACCTAAGTAGAACGAACAATTTATATATATATATTATATTATATATATATATATATTATATAAAGTTTTATATATGAATAACTTTTCTTTTTTTTTTTTCACGGAACAGATGGACTTGCTACTTCTAACACACTTTCTTGCCCGGATTATAGAGGACCATCAAATGAAGACAACAACGCTGGGTAACTGACAGTTTCTCGCCTATGCAATTTTCAAACCAAGTGAATATTTTTAACTGCAAAATGTTGCATATAATAAAAATTGTTATCTCCAAAAAAAAAAATTTCAAAAATTAAAAGATCTCGTAAAAATCACCAAAAAACACTCGCAGTAATTAAAACTTGGGAATCCAAAATTTCAAGATTGAGGGTCCGGTTTCATCTCTGGATATTTTTACTTTGCCCAGGAGTCGGCCTGATTCCAAAAGTGTATGATATGTTGGGGTATGGTCTTTAGGATTACAGTTGAAAAATGTGACACACTGACATTCTGATTTATCATTCAAGATAAAATTTCAATTTTTCCACATTCGTCCCACGTCAATCCACCACTGACATCACACACTGACTTTCACGAGTAACATTCGTAGCGTAATGGGTTGAGATTAAATTTTTCTATCAAATTCATCTTTTTTTTTTGTGATTATCCTCACCATCATGTCATTTTTATTATAATTCAAAATTGTCATATGATTTTATATATATATATATATATATATATATATATATATATATATATATTCTTCAAGTTGCGCATGACTTTCACGATCAAAGTCATGCCGAATTTCGAACGATTACCATGATCGATTTCGGGTGAGTTACGTCATACAATTTCGAAAGAGAAATAACTGCTAAACAACGCCAAATCCTTTCACTTCATTCAATTTTTTTCTTTCATATACAGTATTTCATTTTTCTCCAGATAGTCTCTATTTCCTATACCTTGAAAAAGGGTGAATGTTCACCCGAAATATCGGAATTGATCGAACCAGAGACAGAACAACAGTGGAATATTACAATTCTGTTTTTGTTCTGTTCTTTTTTTGTTTTTTTTGTTTTGTTTTTTGTTGTTTTTGTTGTTTTTTTTGCTTGTTCTTTTTTTCCAATGCTTCAAAATACAAAAAAGACAACGTTCACAAGAATAAAGTTATATATATATATATATATATATATATATATATATATATATATATATATATATATTATTTACATTGATTCTAATTACTGATATTTGGTATAGTGGTTTTATCATTAAAAAATAAACCCTTCTTATCAACGGACTTTAACGGACCACACCTCCCCCTATTAGTCAGTTGATGAGAGGTTTGTCTGTACTTATTTTCCTAATAATGGTACGTAAGTTTGGATAAATATACTTATGTTTTCTTGTCCTGTCGTTTGGGCTGTAGAAACACCGACTGCACCTCTGCAGAGGGGTAAAAATCCCTCCAATGGTGACCCTGATGCTTAAGTATATGAAAGAGTGACATTGAATAGATAGATAAATCGATAGATAGATATGAACACATGAGATAGATAGATAGATAGATAGATAGATAGATACACATATTGTCGGAATCATATCCATTTTACCTTTCATGCTGTCTACAGAAAAAACAAAATTGGAATTATTTAAATTATATCACCGGAGACTCAAATTTCGAATATAATAAGGATCCCGACACTAGGAATTTGTCATCATTACAGATTCCTGAAATTTTCCATCTTCATCTATTGTACTGTTGGACTTATTATATTTTTTTTAAACTTTCTTTTATAACCGGAACATTTTCCTGAACTTTTTGATATTCATATACACTTTTACTGCAAACTCTTTTGAGCTTTTTTTTTTTTTAATGATAAGAATGCTTATAATTTTTAAAAATAAAATTTATTTTATTTTTAACATAAGATACGCATTTTTAAAAATTTTCTGAAAATTCCGGTACTGATCGAGAGCGTTCTGTGCCTCGTGATTAATGATATATTTATTTCGTCTTTCCGTTTACAATGTTGCTTTGATAAAGACCTCTTCATTAGGTCGAAACGGATTTCTGTCAGCAAAATTTTAACATCTTGTTGTTTTTTCTACAAAACTTTCTACACATAGACAGACAGATAGATAGATAGATAGATAAAATACTGACATTAAATATATAGAATATCTGGTTGAGGCTTAGAACTTTTTAAACGATTGTCGTATATATATTTTTTGACTATCCCTGTATGAGACAACGCCTACAACCCACCCCGTTGCCTGGATATTTAGTAAGTTGAATGGGTCACGCAAGGAAAAGACTAAATTGAGATTAGTGATTGCTGGTCGATTCGCATCGGCGTCGCTACCGTAACAATCAAACTAAGATCAATCTTTATCTGTCAGATACGGTCTCGCCCTTTCGAGATGGCGCCCGGCTTGGGGAATTGACATTAAAGTTCTTTCTGAGCGAGGGTCGGTGGCTGTGAACGGGGCAACAACTGCTGTTCTGCCAAGCCACGGCGGCTAGGGTATTGCAACCCTGTCCCCCGGGGAAACGATGACTACTATCTTTATCATGTCTGTGTTTTAACTTTGCTTGCCAACATCTTTCGATTGGGGTCATTTGTTAGTTAGAAGAATAATGATTGGTTGGTTGGTTGGTTGGTTGGTTGGTACGATTTTACGGCATGTCAACCCTTGTTGGGTTATTTTATGCCGAAGACATTCTGTTTGATTCCTTCTTAATGGTGCTCAATTTTCTTTTTAAATGTTTAAATACATTCTTAAATACATTTTTTTTTAATTTAACCAATAGATGGGATCCTAATTGGTACTACCACTCCGGTCAGAGTGGACCTAAGAGTAATGGTGATGAAGCAGTACTCCTCATTCCCCAGAGCTACAGGATCGGAACTTCACATCAGATAGAGTTTAACGTCGTACCCAGGACACTAAAACCCTCAGCCACCGCCTTCTAGCACATATATGATTAAAAGGGTCGGGGGAATAGGGTCGGGACAATCATATAGGTGCTAGGGCTTGACGTGACCAGCCGATTGATCGGAGGGCCCCTCTCCGAGCACACGTCTAGTCTAAGTAGGGGCCAAAGTGGAGTATTGCATGTCATGGACTGCTCAGCACCAGGGCTCCATCCTTAAAACAAGGGTGGCCACCTACAGCCAAAGGTGTCTCCATTGGGAGCGGGTCTTACCCCTCTGCAGAGGTGCAGTCGGTGTATTCCTAAGCCCCAGCCAACATGAATGTTGTGTTGTACTAATTGTATATAGTTATAGTAAAGTAAAAAAAATGTTCGTTTTGGCCTAAAGTCGGTATCAACCTGACAGCGAGGGAGTCTATCCCTTTTTCACTAGCGCTAGATCCAGAAGATTTTTTTGGCATCTGAGGTGAGGAGCCACACCTACCATCAGCTTCTCACTTTACTGCACAGATCCCTGTGCTACTCATACACTGAGTTGGCGAGAGCCGGTATCGAACAAGGAACCTTGCGGCTTCTAGTCGGACGCTCTACCGACTGATCTAAACCGGCCCTTTTTGATTGATTATATAGTCATGTGTTTTATTTTTTGTGGGAGGGGTAGTTTTTTTGTATTTCTTTTCGGGCCCATTACCATCTGTAAATGACAGGAATGTGTTATCTATCCCTTGATGTAGTTGCTCTTTCATTGTTTACATGCAAACACGACAGCACACGACCATTTCCGCCATGTCTACTGGGACTGAAGAATACGCTGACTTCACCTCTGCCGAGCAGAAAGACCCACTCTAATGGAACCACCTGTTGTCGAGCCGTGATGCTTAAGGATGGAACCTTGGTGGCTGAGCAGTCCATGGTATTTAACTTCACTTTTACCCTTATTTAGGCTAGACGGGAGGTCAGATAGGCTCCCTCTGATCAAACGTCTGGTCACGTCAAGCCCGAGCACCTGTATGATTTTTTCC
Organism: Doryteuthis pealeii; assembly: GCA_023376005.1. Classification (NCBI taxonomy): domain Eukaryota; kingdom Metazoa; phylum Mollusca; class Cephalopoda; order Myopsida; family Loliginidae; genus Doryteuthis; species Doryteuthis pealeii. Next base: position 33,814,230 of record CM042157.1, on the reverse strand, counting down.
GACTCTACTGTCATTATGTCAACCCCAACACTTTTTATCATATATGTGCTAAAAGGCGGTGACTGAGGGTCTCATTGTCCTGGTATGACGTTAAACCCTATCTGATGGGGAAGGTATAATTCTGGAGAGTATGGGTACCCTTCATCGTCATTACTCTCAGATCAACTCAGACCCGGGGTGGTAGTACCAGTTAGGGTTCCATCTATGGGTTAAATAGAAAAAATAAGTTTTAAAAAAATGTTTAAAAAATTTAGTTTTAAAATTGAATACCATCAAGAATTAATAAACAAAATGTCTTCGGCAAAAATAACCCAACAAGAGTTGAAATGTCTTAAAATCCAATTTAACCAACCAACTATTGAAACAAACTATACACTGGAATAACGACATCCACAATAAACTCTTCCTAATCAAACCCCACTTTGGGAGGCTGGAGACCAACTTTAAGGAGGTTAGAAATGACCAAGTCATTGTGTCCCGATTACGCATTGGTCATACAAGACTAACCACTCCTATATACTCAAACAAGAACAACAACCACAATGTGGAACATATCAAACACCTTTGACAGTTAAACACTTATTCATGGAATGCAGGTTTTTTTGCTCACATCAGAAACCATTATTTTAAAAGAATCAAAGAATCTCGTTGCTTTCTGCAACCCGAGGGGAAATTTCCATATCCAAAGCGTTGTCTTGTGAAAGTGTGCTCTCAAGATATGGACCCATTCGGTATTTTTGTCTGTAATGCTGACTAATGTAGACTTTGGTTGAGAACACTCAGCTAGATAGAGCTGCCATTGTTACATGATGAATAGGCATAGCCTATCATTTTTAGCAAGTAGTGTAGAGTAGTTTAAAATTAACCGTAAAACTGTGGAAAATTACAGTTGGGTTCAAATATTTTATTGACAGGTCTTGAACTCAGGTTCGTTTGGAACGGGGTTCTTATTGGATGGAGAGTCACGTGATGAGACAATGCTTGGAAAATATATTTAGGGGTTAAGCGAGTTGAATCTAGTGACCCGTTTGGGCAAGACGCGTTTTTTTTAAATCTCCGCTTACCCCATGCGCGTGTGGGTTGACAATGTGTCAGAGGAAAATCATTCGAGTGAATTAAATATGTTTCACACACGAGAATATGTCTCCGTGTTGTTCCATGAGTTAAAAAGAGCAGGATGATAAAATAATTGAGACGCGGAAGTCAGTGTATGCACGTCAGCAGCGAGTTGACGTGGATATGAATGTGGAAAAGTTAAAAAGATGTAATAATAGAAATAATCAGAATAAATAGATGTGTGAATGATGGCGTGTGAATAACTGTCCTTTGTTTCTTGATTGGAGAGAATAAGGCGAGAAACGAGAGGGAAGAGTGAAGCGTGAAGAGGGGAGAGAGTTTTGCTGAGTGACCGTCTAGGAGGATGAAAAATCTGAATTCAAACCTGTCAAACTCCGCTTAAGAAATGACCTTGTGTTGCATCCGCACGTGTGGAGGGGCTGCTAAATATATATTTTGCGTTAAAAAACCGTTTTCTGGTGAGAGCGAAAGTGTAACGTAGCGGACTTTTTACCGCTACACTAAATCGTATAATGTAACTTGCGGGCTTCTCAAATGCACGGCACTATTAAGGGTTATTCACTGGTCACTGGACGCTCACAGGCATGTAAACTTCTGGGGTTGCTTACAACTCCACACAGAATCTCTAGTAGTCAGCCTTCAAGCCCAAAATTCTTCCACACTTCATCGAGTGGTCTGGAAAAGGGTATCACCTTACGCATGCCGCGGGTCTTAGTCACCGGTCAATTGACTTTTCTATCTCCACGGGATATTTTGGGGCAAGGAATCTCATTCAATAAAATAACTCCGTAGTTATTTCTTTGGCGTTGTAAAATAAAGATGAGGACAGTACTTCTTGCTTTTTCATCAATTTATTTTCTTAATGCAAGTTAATCGAGAGAGAGAGAGATTCGGTTTCATTAACACATATGTTTTTGTAATGTCCTTAACTTCGTTCCAACGGTCAGTACAATTATCAGGCTTCATAAAGATATGTTTTTAACTTCGTCCAGTTTGATAAATATTAAATCTCAGGTTCACACATCAGCGACACCAGGACCTCCGTCTACTGTCAAGCCAACTCCATGGCCGCAGACCAACTGATCTTACTCCCTCGGTCTCCAGAAACTCACTCCCTAGAATCTAAGTTTCCCTCATTATATAGAAATGGCTGATGAACTTTTCTAGAATTTTCTGGAACCTTTCGAAGATTCTTAAGTGTTCTACCAATTGCGCGTGTCAATTAAGAGGTCAACGGGTCAACCATCCTTTCTTTCTGACAAAACCGATTTAAACTAAATTTTAATAGCAAAATCCCAGACTCAACTGGCTACGAATCGACTCAAGGTGATAATTAGAATTTCATATAGTTCTTTCTCGCGCACTCCCAGTAAGGTTTGAGAATGCGTGCTACATTCCTACTAAGATTTCTCTGTGTCTGGCACAAGGCCACAAATATAGGTGTTCCAGGGTCCATTTGCTACAAAAGCAGATCCGTATTTCTGTATTACTTGTACCACAGAATTTTGGCTCACAGGCTTGTAAATGCTGGAAATGCCTGATAAAATAATATGTTAACACTCCGTTATCTCTCTCT
>CM042157.1:33807058-33811477 GCA_023376005.1 Doryteuthis pealeii | reverse complement strand
GCTCAGCACCAAGGTTCCATCCTTAAGCATCACGGCTCGACAACAGGTGGTTTCCATAGAGTTGGGTCTTTCTGCTCGGCAGAGGTGAAGTCAGCGTATTTCTTCAGTCCCAGTAGACATGGCGGAAATGGTCGTGTGCGTCGTGTTGCATGTAAAACAATGAAAGAGCAACTACATCAAGCGGATAGATAAACACATTCCTGTCATTTACAGATGGTAATGGCGCCCGAAAAGAAATACAAAATAAAACTACCCCTCCCCACAAAAATAAAACACATGACATAATAATCAATCAAAAAGGCCGGTTTTAGATGCAGTCGGTAGAGCGTCCGACTAGAAGCCGCAAGGTTCCTTGTTCGATACCGGCTCTCGAACTCATGTATGAGTAGCACATGGATCTTGTGTTACCAGTAAAGTGAGAGCTGATATTGTAGGTGTGGCTCCTTCACCTCAGATGCCCAAAAAAATCTTCTGGCATCTAGGCGCTAGTGAAAAAGGGATAGACTCCCTCCGCTGTCAGTGATACCGACAGGCCAAAACGAACATTTGTTTTTACTTTACAAAATATAACAATTAGTACAACACAACATGTTCATGTTGGGCTGGCGCTTAGAATACACCACTGCACCTCTGCAGAGGGGCTAAGACCCCGCTCCCAATGGAGACACCTTTTGGCATGTAGGTGGCACCCTTTGTTAATTAAGATGGAGCCCTGGTGGCTGAGCAGTCCATGACATGCAATACTCCACTTGGCCCCTACTATAGACTAGACGTGTGCCGAGAGGGGCCCTCCGATCAAATCGGCTGGTCACGTCAAGCCCAGACCTATATGATTGTCCCGACCCTATTCCCCCGACCTTTTATCATATAGTGCTAGAAGGCGGTGGCTGAGGGTTTAGTGTCCTGGGTACGACGTTAAACTCTATCTGCATGGTGAAGTTCCGATCCTTGTAGCTCTGGGAATAGGATACTGCTTTCATCACATTACTCTTAGGTCCACTCTGACCCGGAGTGGTAGTACCAATTTTAGGATCCCACTATTGGTAAATTAAAAAAAATGTTATTTAAGAATGTATTAAACATTTAAAAAAGAAATTGAGCACCCATTAAGAAGGAATCAAACAGAATGCTTCGGCATAAAATTAACCCAACAAGGGTTGAATATGCCGTAAAATCGTACCAACCAACCAACCAACCAACCAACCAATCATTATTCTTCAACTAAACAAATGAACCCCAACGAAAGATGTTGCGCAAGCAAAATTAAAACACAGACAATGATAAAGATAGTAGTCATCGTTTCCCCGGGGGACAGGGTTGCAAACCCTAGCCGCCGTGGCTTTGGCAGAATGGCAGGCAGTTTTGCCCCGTTCACAGCCACCGACCTCGCTCAAAAGAACTTTAATTCAATTCCCCAAGCCGGGCGCCATCTCGAAAGGGCGAGACCGTATCTGACAGTATAAAGAATTGATTCTTAGTTGATTGTTACGGTAGCGCGCCGATGCGAATCGCACCAGCAATCACTAATCTCAATTTAGCTTTCCTTGCGTGACCCATTCAACTTACTAAATATCCAGCAACGGGGTGTGGCGTTGTAGGCGTTGTCTCATACAGGGATAGTCAAAATATATTACGACAATCGTTAAAAAGTTCTAAGCCTCAACCAGAAATTCTTATATATTTAATGTCAGATTTTATCTTACTCTTTATTCTATCTATCTGTCTGTCTATGTGTAGAAAGTTTTGTAGAAAAAACAACAAGATGTTAAATTTTGCTGACAGAAAATCCGCTTTTCGACCTAATGAAGAGGTCTATCAAGCAACATGTAACGGAAAGGACGAAATAAATATCATATAATCACGAGGCAGAACGCTCTCGTCAGTACCGGAATTTTTCAGAAAATTTTTAAAAATGCGTATCTTATGTTAAAAATAAATAAATTTTATTTTAAAAATTATAAGCATTTCTTATCAATTTAAAAAACAAAAAAAGACTCAAAAGATTTGCAGTTAAATGTATATGAATATCAAAAGTTCAGGAAAATGTTCCGGTTATAAAAGAAAGTTTTAAAAAAATTATAATAAGTCCCAACGTACAATAGATGAAGATGGAAAATTTCAGGATCTGTAATTGATGACAAATTCCTAGTTCGGGATCCTTTATTATATCCGAAATTTGAGTCTTCCGGTGAAATTTAATTTAAATAATTTCCAATTTTTGTTTTTTTCTGTAGACAGCATGAAAGGTAAAATGGATTATGCATTCCGACAATATGTGTATCTATCTATCATCTATCTATCTATCTTCTCGTGTGTCATATCTATCTATCGATTTATCTATCTATTTCAATGTCCACTCTTTTCATATACTTAAAGCATCAGGGGTCACCATATGAGGATTTTACCCCTCTTGCAGAGGTGCAGTCGGTGTTCACAGCCCAAACGACCAGGACAAGAAAACATAAGTATATTTATCCAAAACTTACTCAATTATTAGAAAATAAGTACAGACAAACCTCTCATCAACGACTAATAGGGGAGGTGTGCGTCCGTAAGTCCGTTGATAAGAAGGGTTTAATTTTTTAATGATAAAACCACTATACCAAATATCAGTAATTAGAATCAATGTAAATATATATTATAAATATATATATATAATATTATATATATATATATATATAAACTTATTCTTGTGAACGTTGTCTTTTTGTATTTTGAAGCATTGGAAAAAAAGAACAAGCCCAAAAAAAACAACAAAAACAACCAAAAAAACAAAAACCAAAAAAAACAAAGAACAAGAACAGAACAAAACAGGAATGTTAATATGTCCACTGTTGGCTTCTGCGCTTATCGCCTAAGAGGCTCACTCATCCTCTGACCGGTCTCGTATGCCTCCTTGTGAACCGTCAGCCCCCGATTCCGATATTTCGGTGAACATTCACCCTTTTTCAAGGTTAGAAATAGAGGACTATCTGGAGAAAATGAAATACGTATATGAAGAAAAAAAATTGAATTGAAGCTGAAAGGAGTTTGGGGGCGTTGTTTTAGCAGTTATTTCTCTTTCGAAATTGTATGGACCGTAACTCCCCGAAATCGATCATGGTAAATCGTTCGAAATTCGGCATGACTTTATCGTGAAAAGTTCATGCGCAACTGAAGAAATATATATAGTAATATATAATAATATATATATATAATATATTATAAAATCATATGGACAATTTTTGAATTTTACAATAAAAATGAATGAATGGTGAGGATAATCACAAAACAAAAGTTCAACTGACAATGATCAGACGAGAACATTCATCTCATCCATCGGCTACCGCTTGACGTTTTGACTCGTGTACAAGTCAGTGTGTGATGTCAGTGGTGGATTGACGTGGACGATGTGGAAAATTTGAATTTTAATCTTGAATGATAAAAATCAGAATGTCAGTGTGCACATTTTTCAACTGTAATCCTAAAGACCATACCTACATCTCATCAGTGACCACTCACTTTGGGAACTCAGGCCGCACTCCTCTGAGCGGCGCAGTAGAAAGAACAACATATCCAGAACATCGCTAAACCGGCCCCTGCATACTTGACAAATTTCTGGATTCCTCAAAAAAGTTTTTTAATTTTAACTTTAGTTAGTAGACTGGCGCGGCTGCGGTTTTTTGGTGATTTTTACAGATCTTTTGATTTTTTGAAATTTTTTTTTTTTGGAGATAACAATTTTTTTCAACGCTTATCATTGCACACTACTTTTCCAGTTAAAATTATCTCTTCACTTTGGGTTGTGAAACTGCATAGAGACCTGCAAGACGCCCCACTGATACACTACCAGCGCCTCTACGATCTACCCACGTCGACAGAGATCCCGTTTTGTCTTCGATCATATTGATGGTCCTCCTATTAATCGCGGCAAGAAAAGTGTGTTAGAAGCTAGCAAGGTCCATCATGACTTCTGTGTCCGTGTGAAAAATAACAAAAAAAAGTTATTCATTATATAAAAACTTTATATATATACTAATATATATATAATTATATATATATTAATAAACTTGTTCGTTCTACTTACGTATGAGCACTCTTTACTTTTTAGCTAGATAATCCTCGGTTTATATATATTATATATATTCATATATATATACTTTTTTTTTCTTTTGCCCAAGAATTATAGTATCAAATGGATATTTTCGGTTGTTACGACTATCTTGGTCTTTTCTTTTTTTTCAATTTTTTTCCCCAGGTGATGTTTTGTAGGTATATTTTACAATCAAACTATTGCCTTGCCGTTTTTTCTTACCGCAAGGGTTTACCAACAAGTTTGGTATATATATTATATATATATATATATATAATATATATATATATATATATTAGTTGGTATATTATATATATATATATATTATATAATATAGTTTGGTATAT
>CM042157.1:33794558-33802058 GCA_023376005.1 Doryteuthis pealeii | reverse complement strand
AGGGCTTGACGTGACCAGCCGATTGATCGGAGGGCCCCTCTCCGAGCACACGTCTAGTCTAAGTAGGGACCAAAGTGGAGTATTGCATGTCATGGACTGCTCAGCCACCAGGGCTCCATCCTTAATTAACAAGGGTGGCCACCTACAGCCAAAAGGTGTCTCCATTGGGAGCGGGGTCTTACCCCTCTGCAGAGGTGCAGTCGGTGTATTCCTAAGCCCCAGCCAACATGAATGTTGTGTTGTACTAATTGTATATAGTTATAGTAAAGTAAAAAAAATGTTCGTTTTGGCCTAAAGTCGGTATCAACCTGACAGCGAGGGAGTCTATCCCCTTTTTCACTAGCGCTAGATCCAGAAGATTTTTTTGGGCATCTGAGGTGAGGAGCCACACCTACCATCAGCTTCTCACTTTACTGCACAGATCCCTGTGCTACTCATACACTGAGTTGGCGAGAGCCGGTATCGAACAAGGAACCTTGCGGCTTCTAGTCGGACGCTCTACCGACTGATCTAAACCGGCCCTTTTTGATTGATTATATAGTCATGTGTTTTATTTTTGTGGGGAGGGGTAGTTTTATTTTGTATTTCTTTTCGGGCCCATTACCATCTGTAAATGACAGGAATGTGTTATCTATCCCTTGATGTAGTTGCTCTTTCATTGTTTACATGCAAACACGACAGCACACGACCATTTCCGCCATGTCTACTGGGACTGAAGAATACGCTGACTTCACCTCTGCCGAGCAGAAAGACCCACTCTAATGGAACCACCTGTTGTCGAGCCGTGATGCTTAAGGATGGAACCTTGGTGGCTGAGCAGTCCATGGTATTTAACACACTTTTACCCTTATTTAGGCTAGACGGGAGGTCAGATAGGCTCCCTCTGATCAAACGTCTGGTCACGTCAAGCCCGAGCACCTGTATGATTTTTCCGACTCTACTGTCATTATGTCAAACCCCCAACACTTTATCATATATGTGCTAAAAGGCGGTGACTGAGGGTCTCATTGTCCTGGGTATGACGTTAACCCTATCTGATGGGGAAGGTATAATTCTGGAGAGTATGGGGTACCCCTTCATCGTCATTACTCTCAGATCAACTCAGACCGGGGTGGTAGTACCAGTTAGGGTTCCATCTATGGGTTAAATAGAAAAAATAAGTTTTAAAAAATGTTTAAAAAATTTAGTTTAAAAAATTGAATACCCATCAAGAATTAATAAAACAAAATGTCTTCGGCAGAAAATAACCCAACAAGAGTTGAAATGTCTTTAAAATCCAATTAACCAACCAACTATTGAAACAAACTATACACTGGAATAACGACATCCACAATAAACTCTTCCTAATCAAACCCACTTTGGGAGGCTGGAGACCAACTTTAAGGAGGTCTAGAAATGACCAAGTCATTGTGTCCCGATTACGCATTGGTCATACAAGACTAACGCACTCCTATATACTCAAACAAGAACAACAACCACAATGTGGAACATATCAAACACCTTTGACAGTTAAACACTTATTCATGGAATGCAGGTTTTTTGCTCACATCAGAAACCATTATTTTAAAAGAATCAAAGAATCTCGTTGCTTTCTGCAACCCGAGGGAAATTTCCATATCCAAAGCGTTGTCTTGTGAAAGTGTGCTCTCAAGATATGGACCCCATTTCGGTATTTTTGTCTGTAATGCTGACTAATGTAGACTTTGGTTGAGAACCACTCAGCTAGATAGAGCTGCCATTGTTACATGATGAATAGGCATAGCCTATCATTTTTAGCAAGTAGTGTAGAGTAGTTTAAAATTAACCGTAAAACTGTGGAAAATTACAGTTGGGTTCAAATATTTTATTGACAGGTCTTGAACTCAGGTTCGTTTGGAACGGGGTTCTTATTGGATTGGAGAGTCACGTGATGAGACAATGCTTGGAAAATATATTTAGGGGTTAAGCGAGTTGAATCTAGTGACCATTTGGGCAAGACGCATTTTTTTAAATCTCCGCTTACCCCCATGCGCGTGTGGGTTGACAATGTGTCAGAGGAAAATCATTCGAGTGAATTAAATATGTTTACACACGAGAATATGTCTCCGTGTTGTTCCATGAGTTAAGAAGAGCAGGATGAGTAAAATAATGAGACGCGGAAGTCAGTGTATGACGTCAGCAGCGAGTTGACGTGGTATGAATGTGGAAAAGTTAAAAAGTGTAATAATAGAAATTAATCAGAATAAATAGATGTGTGAATGATGGCGTGTGAATAACTGTCCTTTGTTTCTGATTGGAGAGAATAAGGCGAGAACGAGAGGAAAAGTGAACGTGAGATGGGGAAGAGAGTTTTGCTGAGGTGACCGGTCTAGGAGGATGAAAAATCTGAATTCAAACCTGTCAAACTCCGCTTAAGAAATTGACCTTGTGTTGCATCCTGCACGTGTGGAGGGGCTGCTAAATATATATTTGCGTTAAAAACCGTTTTCTGATGAGAGCGAAAGTGTAACGTAGCGGACTTTTTACCGCTACACTAAATCGTATATGTAACGTTGCGGGCTTCTCAAAATGCACGGCACTATTAAGGGTTATTCACTGGTCACTGGACGCTCACAAGGCATGTAAACTTCTGGGGTTGCTTACAACTCCACACAGAATCTCTAGTAGTCAGCCTTCAAGCCCAAAATTCTTCCACACTTCATCGAGTGGTCTGGAAAGGGTATCACCTTACGCATGCCGCGGGCTCTTAGTCACGGTCAATTGACTTTCTATCTCCACGGGATATTTTGGGGCAAGGAATCTCATTCATAAAATAACTCGTAGTATTTCTTTGGCGTTTAAAATAAAGATGAGGACAGTATTTCTTGCTTTTCATCAATTTATTTTCTTAATGCAAGTTATCGAGAGAGTGAGATTCGGTTTCATTAACACATATGTTTTTTGTAATGTCCTTAACTTCGTTCCAACGGTCAGTACCAATTATCAGGCTTCATTAATAGATATGTTTTTAACTTCGTCCAGTGTAAAATATCAAATCTCAGGTTTCACACATCAGCGACACCAGGACCTCCGTCTACTGTCAAGCCAACTCCATGGCCGCAGACCAACTGATCTTACTCCCTCGGTCTCCAGAACTCAACTCCCTAAAATCTAAGTTTCCCTCATTATATAGAAATGGCTGATGAACTTTTCTAGAATGTTCTGGAACCTTTCGAAGATTCTAATGTTCTACCAAATTGCGCGTGTCAATTAAGAGGTCAACGGGTCAACCATCCTTTCTTCTGACAAACCGATTAAACTAAATTTTAATAGCAAAATCCCAGACTCACTGGCTACGAATCGACTCAAGGTGATAATTAGAATTTCATATTGTTCTTTCTCGCCACTCCCGTAAGGTTTGAGAATCGTGCTACATCCTACTAAGATTTCTCTGTGTCTGGCACAAGGCCACAAATATAGATGTTCCAGGGTCCATTATGCTACAAAAGCTCCGTATTCTAGTTTACTTGTACCACAGAATTTTGGTCACAGGTTGTAAATGCTGAAATGCCTGATAACAAATAATATGTTATACACTCCGTTTCAAATTATTAACGATGACATTTTTTCCTCTTGTACAAAAAATACCGATTGAATTTAACGAAACTTTCACAGTATAATGTAAATAGGTGTATGCGCAGGCTGTATAAAGACTGTATTGTTTTGCACAACAGGAAACAAACAGTGGCCATTTGCAATATTAACACGATATAGAAGTGTCCCAGATATTAAACAAGTGTCATTATACTCGTGCATTTATGGGTAGCAAATGTGACTTGACCCCTTCTGAGAAAGATATCATGACATCTGAACTTTCCTAAGGAAAGTCTACATTAGAAATATCCAAAACAATTGGAAGATATCACCAAACTGGGAAAATAATTATTGGAGCTCCTACGAAGATACATTAGGGGGCCGATAAGTATAGTATCTATTTTGATTGGATATTGTCCCGTTAGAAATAATTTTAAAAATTGGTAGAGAAAAAAATCAACTTTTTTATATATTTATAAAGGATGCTGAGGAGTGTACCTCTTTATGGGCTCTCAGTCTGTTGAGCACCATCCAAGGAGCCACAAAGTCCCGGGTTCGATACCAGCACTCACCAACTCAGCTTACGAGTAACACATGGATCTCTGCGGTAAATTAAGGAGCTGATTGTAGGTGTGGTGCTCTACCTAGAGAGAGGAGGTAGAGACAGAGGGAAAGAGAGGGAAAGAGAAATAGAGGAAATAGAGAGAGAGAGAGAAAGAGGAGAGAGACAGAGAGACAAAGACAGAGAGAGAGGGTAGAGATAGAGGGAAAGAGAGGGAAAGAGAAATAGAGGAAAATAGAGAGAGAGAGAGAAAGAGAGAGAGAGGAGGTAGAGATACCGACCCTAGGCCACCCCGACGACTTTGGTTTAGAAAATAAAAGCTTTTTTATAAAAAATTATTAGGGGTGTACCTCTTTATGGCTATATTATATATATATATATATATATATATATATATGTGTGTGTGTGTGTGTGTGTGTGTGTGTGTGTGTGTGTAAAAGAAAGAGTGTGTGTGTGAGAGAGAGTGACAAGGACACTCAAACCAGGTCTACGCACGCCGGCACAACCCCCCCCCCACACACACACACACACATAATACACAAAATGGCTACCGCATTCCGTTCACGGCAAATGATGGTGCGAAAGATATATTAATCGATTGCTCCTTGAAAATTAAACTGTGTTGCCGCCTGGCCTGAAATAACAATCGTCTGGTTAGCACAATAATGAAATTGTCAGTCGATGGAGACTTGCCCAGTGGTTCTCCGCTTTTCAGTCGTACTATCAGCGCCATCTTCCATCATCCGTAGCGTTCAATATAATGGTGTCATTAGAAAGTGAGGTCGTGATGTGGCGCCAAAAAGAGTCTGTACAGTATTTTGGTGCTTCAGGCACATAGATAGATAGATAGATAGATAGATAGGGACACGGGTGAGATAGATAGATATACATATAGATAGGAGCAGGGTGAGATAGATAGATAGATAGGAGTAGGAGATAGATAGATAGATAGATAGATAGATAGAGTAGAGTGAGGTAGATAGATAGATAGGAGCAGGGTGAGATAGATAGATAGGAGATAGGAGTAGGGTGAGGTAAATAGATAGATAGGAGCAAGGTGAGATAGATAGATAAGTAGGTAGGATAGATAGATAGATAGATAGATAAGAACAGATAGATATAGATAGATAGATAGATAGATAGATAGATAGATAGATAGATAGATAGATAGATAGATAGATAGGAGAAATGTGAGGTAGATAGATAGATAGATATGAGTAGGGTGAGATAGATAGATAGATAGATAGATAGATAGATGGAGCAAAGTGAAATAGATATATAGATAGGAGCAGAATGAGATATACAGATTTGGATTCTTTGTTCTATGGTATATCAACCGTCGTGGGGTATTTAATGCCAAAGCCATCATTGTAGAAGAACGATAGTGGTACTATTTACCTACAGCTGGGAGATAACTAGAAATGAATAGAGTGAGATAGATATATTGATATGTAGAGGCTGAGATATATATATATATATATATATATATATAGATTGATTGATTGATTGATTGATAGATACATACATACATACATATTTTTAGGGGACTATGTGCTTAATTGAAGTCATACCTAATTTGTAAATTAATTAGTTATAATTAAATGAATTAGGCGTGCATATCGGTTTAAATGTAAGGTGTAAATAAATTGAGAAAAAGTCAATCTCTGTATGTACATTTCAACCTATTAGGTCTCATCAGCAGAGTTATAGACAAATTGAGAAAAAGTCAATCTCTGTATGTACATTTCAGCCTATTAGGCCTCATCAGCAGAGATAAATAGCTGATGAGGCCTGATAGGCTGAAATGTACACACAGAGATTGACTTTTTCTCAATTTGTTTACGCCTTACATTTAAACCGATATGTACGCCTAATTCATTTAATTATAACTAATTAATTTACAAATTAGGTATGACTCCAATTAAGCACATAATCTCCGAAAAATTGTTGGCTATCTCCATCTCAAACAGATTGTTTGTCTACTTCATACATAGATATTAATTGTGAGTTGGTTATCAAAACATTCCGTTCATCTTTCTCATTAGATTGCGTTTAATTTTGAATGAATTTTCTTTTTATTTCATTGTGACAGCTGACATATCGACGTTCATTTTCGAATTTAAATTTGAATACATTTCGTTTTTTGTTTTTTTTTTTTTTATTCATATTAATCGCAAAATCCTGGCAAGAAAAAAATAAACATAATTTTATGAAAGAGAAATAGAGGGAAATAGAGAGATAGAGAAAGAGAGAGAGAGAAAGAGAGAGGGGAGGTAGAGATAGAGGGAAAGATAAATAGAGAAATAGAGAGATAGAGAGAGACAGAGAGAGAGGGGGTAGAGATAGAGGGAAAGAGAAAGAAACATGAGAGAAATAGAAAGAGAGAGAGAAAAAGAGAGAGAGAGAGAGAGAGAGAGAATTCAGATCGTATAATGGTCAGTTGGAGATACCAATAAGTAATTTTTATTCAATAAATGGATATGCTACGTCAATAGCTCATTTTTCGTCGCTTCTCTTATAACAAATCAACTATTAAAAAAAAACTTTTAAAATCTTTAAATGAAAAAAATTAAACATAATTTTATGCTTATTTTCTTTTAAAAAAATGAAATTGCAAAAATACGACTTAAACAGAACAATTAATCGCGTACTTCGTTGGTTGGCTGGTTGGTTTGGTTGGTTGGTTGGTTGGTTAGAATTTTACGGCATGTCAACCCTTGTTGGATTATTTTATGCCGAAGACATTTTGTTTTATTCATTTTTGTTGAGTGTTCAATTGTTGTTGGGTTTTTTGGGGGGAGGGGGTTAACTCAATCTTTTTTTTTAACACAATTTTTAAATACATTTTTTTAAAATCATTTTTCTATTTAACTCATAGATGGTACCGTAACAGGTACTACCACTCCGGGTCAGAGAGGACCTGTGATTAATGGTGATGAAGGGGTACTCCACTCTCGAGAATTAGAATTTCACCATTAGGTGCAGTTTAACGTCATACCTAGGACAATAAGACCCTCAGCCACCGCTTTCTAGCACTTATATGATAAAATGGACAGGGTTTGCCTTAAGAACAATAGGGTTGGAACAGTCATATACGTGCTAAGGCTTGACGTGACTAGCCAATTAATCAGTGGGGGCCTTTCCGACCAACCGTCTAGCCTAAGTAAGGGCCAAAGTGTAGTGTTGCATGTCATGGACTGCTTACCGACCAAGAATCCCTCCTTAAGCATCACGGATTCCCACCCACGGTCATCTGGTGGCCGTAGTGGGGGGATTTTAACCTCTGCAGGTGTATATTCTGCTTCTCCAGTCGACAGGACGGCGCACAGTTCGTAAAGAATCTGTAAATTAATACTTGTGTTCCTTATTTGTACGACTGTTATCAT
>CM042157.1:33764558-33792058 GCA_023376005.1 Doryteuthis pealeii | reverse complement strand
TCGATATGGCCGTATTTAGACAAGGGTAGACACCAAGTCTGTTGAGCTAGATATTAACCTGAATGGATTTTAGGAGAACGCGTCTCTCTTTAGTCGCTATTAATTGTCCCAACCCTGATGCTAACACATTAAAAATCTTCTGGCGCCAATGCTACATATATATATATATATATATATATATATATATATATATATATATATATCGGAATGCATATATGTGTATAGATCAATATATGTGCATGGCTGCCTTATTGGATGTACATATATATATACATAGATTAAGAGAAAGAGAATCCAGAAAAAAAACGTATACACGTGTACATTTGTATCATTTGGATTATTCTGACTATTGTTCTCTTCTTTATAGTTTTTATACACAACGTTTCGGTTGATGTACCCTCCGGTTTTCTTCAGGTATTTCTTGTCGGACTTTTCAAACTGTGGAAACTCGGGAACCTTGTCTTCAAACTCGAGAATCTTTTTGTCGAACTCCGGAACTTCGAACCGAACCCTTTATTCAATCCACGGGGCTAGAGTGTTCTCATTCCGTTAACCATGATCGGGTACAGGTGTTAATCAAAAAACACCCTCCGGGCGGTGTAAAAATTATTTTTGAAAGATATTGACTTGAATTGTTTAACTCCCGGGAGTTAAAAATTCAAAACAATTTGAAAGTCCTGTCCCCCTCAAATAAAATGTTGCGTACATTTATTAATTATTAATCAGATAGTAATTTTGAATATTTTGCACATAAATTTTACACAAAATCGTAGGTATTTATTTATTTGTATACTTTTTAGTTAAGTCCTTGTTACAGAAAAAAATGTTGAGAGTCAAAAACAATTTTTAAAATTGCTTACTTAAATTTTGAGTCTATATAACAAAAGAATATTGTGACGTAAGCTGTGACGTAGTTATTGTTACAGGCAGAAATACACCCAATCTCCATTATTAATAGAGATTATCATTTCATTATTTTCTGTTAACAAGCGGGAACCAAGGATATACCACAGTATGATAATTTTACAATTACTATTACTAATAATATTTTATATGTTTACTTAAGAGCTATTGCAAATAGTTCAATATGTAAAAAATATAATTACTTTCTTTTTCTCTTTTCTCTTATTTTCCCCCTTATTTGTTTTTCGAACTGTCGTTTTCTTTTATTTATGCTTTTTTTTTTCAATTTCATTGATCAGAAATACCTCCCACATGATGCATCGTGTTAACTCTTTGCCTACCCAAAATTCACCCACGGCTGTACCAAATTTCCTTAGTATTTTTTACCTCTATGATGGGATATTTCAAAGTTCTCTATCTATTTACCCCAGAACTCATTCTATTCAAATAAAGTCCTATTATTATTGTATGATGAGATATTTCAAAGTTCACTATCTATTCACCCCAGAACTCATTCTATTCAAATAAAGTCCTATTATTATTGTATGATGAGATATTTCAAAGTTCACTATCTATTCACCTCAGAACTCATTCTATTCAAATAAAGTCCTATTATTATTGTATGATGGGATATTTCAAAGTTCACTATCTATTCACCTCAGAACACATTCTATTCAAATAAAGTCCTATTATTATTGTATGATGAGATATTTCAAAGTTCACTATCTATTCACCTCAGAACTCATTCTATTCAAATAAAGTCCTATTATTATTGTATGATGAGATATTTCAAAGTTCATTATCTATTCACCCCAGAACTCATTCTATTCAAATAAAGTCATATCATTATTGTAATCTGAGTCCTTTTGCACAATCATAATGAACTAACCATCAGTTTTAGCACTTTGCTGGGGAGAACCGCTTGTAGCGGTTTAAAATAGGGAAATAGTTAACCTTGGTTAGGCAACCGGAGAAGGAGAAGGAAAACTCTAAATTCAAACCTCCTAACTCTTTGACTACCAAATTTCCACCACGGCTGTTCCAAGTTTTCTTGATATTTTACCTGTATGATGGGATATTTCAAAGTTCCCTATTTATTCACCACAGAACTCATTCTATTCAAATAAAGTCATGTTATTATTGTACGATGGGATATTTCAAAGTTCCCTATTATTCACCCCAGAATTCATTCTATTCAAATAAAGTCCTATTATTATTGTCATCTGTGATTTGTTTAGCGTAAACAAGTGACACGTGACACATGATAGTTAATTAATACTAATCATATTAGTTATTTAATATCAATCATAGTAGTTAACTCTTTGCCAACAAAATTTCCTCTACGGCTGTAGCAAATTTTCTTGGTATTTTTTTTACCTGTAAGATGGGATATTTCAAAGTTCACTATCTATTCGTCTGATAACTCCTTTCATTCAAATAAAGTCCTATTATTATAGTAACCTGTGTTCTTCTGTTCAATTATAATGAAACATCAGAGGCTTACTCCTACCACTGTGTAGAATCGCAGTGGTGGGAGAGCCGCTGTGAACGGTTTAAAGTAGGCAAAGAGTTAAATAAACTTCATAGTGAATTTCTTGTGATTAGATTTGCCACATTTGAGAGATCGCCAAGAAACTATACATTTTCTGAAAGTTTATTATCTATCGTTCTAAGAACTAAAATTATGCAAATTAGGTCACCTTAACTCATTAAATATTCATAATGTCTTTTATATGATTGACTGAAATCTAGAATTACCAAATTTGGAACTGTCCTATCCTGGTTTTTGGCATTAACCCTTGAATTTCATACCAATGCGATTGTACTGACGACTATTTGAGAACTACAGATTCTAGTTTATTTCTATAGGAAAGTTACCTCCCTTGTCTACCGAAGAGTTATGCTATTTGCCGCTTAGTGGCACAAAAGGTAATTACTTCTCGAGTCTGCCAAAGAATTCTGCTAGTGGCCACTAGGTGGCGTTGTCAAAGTAATATATAACACATACGAGCCAAATTTTAACCTTTTAACCTGAACACTGCCAATAGACCTGATTCCTGTCCGCAACAACCTCATGTCGCATAGCACAGGATAGCATATCTTTAAAATATAAGTCTTCATTGAAAACTTTTATTCTCTTTTATAAGTACGTATATTAATCCAACTATTCTATTTCTAGCTAGTAGGATAGACTTGGTTCTTAGTATGGCAACCAATACGTTGGCTGGTTGGTTGGTTTTTATGATATGTCAACCTTTCCCTGTGTATGACGTTAGACTATCTGATGGTGAGGTTCCAGTTCTGGGGGTTTGGGGAATGTGGAGAACCCCTTCATCACCATTGCTCCCTGGTCCACTCTGACCTGGAGTGGTAGTACCTGTTAGGGTCCCATCTATGGGTTAAATAGAAAAATGTGTTTATAAAAAAAATGAGTATCCATTAAGAATGAATTTATTTCAAAACTTTGTCGGCATTTAATGACCCACTGAAGTTGATATGCCGTAAAACAAACCAAACCAAACCATTATTCATTGAATTCATTTGTCTAAAATCTTTTTTTAAAACATTCAAAATGTCACTTGCATTCAGATAATTCTAGGATTATATAAAAAGACATGGAATATTTTCAAAATCGATTATTTTAACAGTTGGATTATTTCATACTGTAAGATTCAAGGTTATAATAATGTTACAACTTGTTGAAACGAAACAAACTCCGACCAGAGTGTTAAACACATAACAATATGGACTTTAATTAAAACCACATGGAATACGATATAACATGAAATACAGATACATATTAGAGAATACATAAAATAGAAATAATAAAAGGACACATTCAAGAATGGAAATACAATATTTAGGTATAAAAGAGATACCTAAATGTACATATAAAATATAGGAGTTAAAGATAGTCCATATGGTTGAAGTCACTTACTGACAGTCCGTACGTGGGGGGGGGGGCACGAGGGGGGGGGAGACACAAATGTCTAACCCAGGTTTCCAGGTCCCAGAAGAAGGACAAAAGGGGCAGAAGAGTTTGAACCTCGCGCTTAAATATCAGACCTCCCTGGTGGCCGGCACGGAAACCCAGCGGGAAGATAACTCTTCCAGGCAAAGGGAAGATAATCCCAACATACCAACCAATTCTCAATGGAATAAGTGTACTTCAAAATGAAGGTAATCGTCTTTTTTATTTTAACTTGGAGGCGCGATTATCAAAATGGTTATCGTCGTAGACGCAACCATTTCAAATATTACTGTGTAACTGTTGTCTCTGGCTTGAGTGTTTCTATTGTATTACGATTATTGTGGCCATTTTTAGGCTTCAAGTGAGAGCACTTTACAGTGGAAATTACCGGTGTTCCTTCGTGAAGAATCCTTGGTTGTTCCGTAGTGTTAGTTAGAATCCTTTGGCTGTTCCTTGGTGTTCATTAGTTTTGGGTAGAATCCTTTGGTTGAACAGAGTACTTGGTTTTAGATCCGTTCGTCCGTGTCGAATACGTGAAAATGAACGGCTTTCAATATTGGCGATTAAATATGTAACTAACCCCGCATTCGAGCAAGTTGATTGGCTGTCTTTAATCCACACGCCCACGCAGATTCTATAAGTTTAAGTGGTGGATTCCAGCACACCTTAGATCACAAAAGATGGAGGCGCGTGGTCTAATGGTTAGAGTCGTAGGAAATGGGCTCGTCCACGCGAGTTCAATTCCTGGACGAAGCTGTTGGAATTTCATATGGCGCTAATACCCTTAGGAAAGGAATGAATCCAATTCTCCCTCCAGCTATGGGTAAATAGTAGGGCAGACTGGACTCTTTAACCATGGCTAGGTAACCAGTCTAGGAGAAGAAAAACTCTGAATTCAAACCTGTTAAACTCCGCTTAAGAAATTGACCTTGTATCGCATCCTGCTCGTGCGGAGGGATTGGTAAATATATATATATCATAAAAGATGCCAACATATTGAAGTAATAAGTAAAGTCGACGGGGTGGCCTTAATTCAGTATCAGCCAGACAGTGAGGAAGTCTATACCCGTTTTACTAGATGTCAATCATTAAAGAGTGTCTCAATATATAAAAAATTGAGTCGCTCTGTACCGAGCTGTTTGGCGAAATCTTAAAGGTTTGTAAGGTGTATTGGCTGAATAAATCTCAAGAATAGAACATCAATATGGATCCTCAAATGAAGTTAGCGCATGACTTTGGGTAGAGTGTCGCTATTGAAGTAATAATGTAACAAAATGTACCTGCGCATTAATATTCTGCTCTCTTGTCTTTAGGCTCATGAATGAAACAGCCACTACTATATATATATATATATATATATATATATATATATATATATATATATATGTTTTTTTAAAGTTGGGCCTTATTACGAAGCATCTAAAAATAAATGAATGAACTCGATGTTATGGAGTATTGGATTCACTTATTTTTTTATTATTATTATTTTTTATCATAAATTTTCGGGTTCGTTAGATACCCTTTATCAAATGTTCCTGTTCAACGGATCTTTTGTCTCTGTTGTTATTGACAGCGGCAGCGTCTGTAAAAAAATTATAATAACGGAGTATTCCGATGTCAGCGTTCAGTCCCCTCACGTGAGTTTGTAATTTTAGAATCCATTTAGTTTCTGCTTGTTTTCGACATTGCGTTGTTGGAAATGCGTGTTCTATTAGCTTCGTAATAAGGCCCAACTTTAAAAAAACATAAAAATATATACCGAGAGAAGCATACGGAGACCTCCTAATATATATATATATATATATATATATATATATATATATATATATAAAGTCAACGCCTCTGACGACGAATAACACCGAAAAGGTGTTATTCAGAAACCAATGGTAGGACCGACTTTTAAATTGTATTATTAATTATAAATATATATATATATATATATATATATATATATATATATATATATATATATATGTCAGCAGAGATTAATCAAGAATGGGACGCAACCTAGTTAATACAAAGAAATGGATTCTCAAATGAGGCTAGCACATGACGCAATCGTTTTAACTGCTATTGTTGTCATTGACTAAAGTGTTTCTATTGAAGAAATAATGTAACAAAATGTACTTGCGCATTAATATTCTGTACTTTCATCTTTAGGGACATGTTCTTTACGAAACACCCACTGCTTGGGAACTTATCTATATATTAATACTCGTGTTCCTTATTTGTACGATCGTTATCATCTTGCAACACCCTCTGGTTAAAAGTAAAACCGTCCAAATGATGTAAGATGAAATGCAAAAATATAAATTCTGATTATCTGGTGTTGCTTATGCGTTACTATTCTTATTTTTTATGAGTGTCGTCACCTCAGCTAAATAATGGACCATTCCGTTTTTATTATACAGAAAGAAAGGGAAGAAAAAGGACATGCTGCAGAGAAAAACATTATAAAAAAATAAATTATTGGAAAGATAGAGAAGGGTGTGAGCGCGCGGTAGCGATAACGCTAATCCGTTTCTAACGAACATAATGAAAAAATGACAAGAAGGGAATAAAGAATGAAAGTGTGTGTGTGAGAGACAGAGAGAGAGAGAGAGAGAGAGAGAGAGAGAGAGAGAGAGAGAGAGAGAGAGGAGAGTTAAATCAAGATTATATTATATACATATTGAACTATTTAACAATAGCTCTTTAGTAAACATATGAAACGTTGTAATAATTAAATTGTCATACTGTAGTATATCCACAGGTCATGCTAGTTTTTATCATTATCTTACGCACGAGTAGGAAGTGACACGAGGTCAATTCTTTAATCTGAGTTTAACAGGTTTGAATTCTGAGTTTTCATTCTCCTAGACTGGTTACCTAGCCATGGTTAAAGAGCCTAGTCTGTCCTACTATTTACCCATAGCTGGAGGGAGAATTGTTGTATACATACTTGTCCCAAGCGCTATCTGAAATGCACACAGTCTCGTCCAGGATTTGAACATGGGTCATATATATATATATATATATATATATATATACCTACCTTGCGAGTTTTCTTCTTACAAGCCCTAACTGGTAGTTTTCACCGGAGTTTGAATGATATCAAGTCTCATACTGTGATATATGCACAGGTCCTGCCAGTTACTTCATAATTTCAAACCCCCCAGTTCAGATGTCTACCACTAAACCGCTGTTCTTCATTGTTATTCAACTCACATTGGAACTTTTATCGTAAGTTAGAGGCAAACTCATTACGACTGCACAAGATCAATATCTCGTATAGTGACTACTAATGCTGATTCTGTCTCTGTATTCAGCGCCATTGAACTTTTGTCGAAGAAACAGTCTCAATTTTACGTGCAAAACTTCAAAACTCCTTCTCCCGCCATTAAAACACGGAAATGGCTACTCAAACTACTAAAACATAGTGACACAGGTAAATGAAGGCATACTAGTTAATGGAGGTTAACTATTTAAGCGTATAAATGTTTACTAATTTGGATCTATATACACATGCAAATACACACACACGCGCGCACATACACACACACATATATATACATATACATGTATATATATATGTACAAACCTCTCCGCACGAGTAGGATGTGACACAAGGTCAATTCTTTAATCGGGGTTTAACAGGTTTGAATTCATAGATTTCCTTCTCCTAGACTGGTTACCTAGCCATGGTTAAAGAGCCTAGTATGTCCTACTAATTTCCCATAGCTGGAGGGAGAAAAAAAGACTTAAAGGCCGAGCATTAAGCGATTATGGTTCATTTCCACCCGTGGGTATCTGATACCCACGGGTGGAAATGGACCATAATCGCTATATACCTGGTCTTTAAGGCTTTTTTTCTTTACAAATTACTTTGCTCTGTTTGTAAGGTTCATGGTTAATATATGAACATACATCACCGACACGTTTGTGGGACAAAACATTTTATATTGTAAACAGCACGGAAATAAGACAAGATACATAAAATAGGAATACAAGATAATGCAAATGAGATACAATAAGGGCACATTCAAGTGTTACGTACATGTACATATAAAAAGAGTTACAGATAGTCCATATAATGGAAGTCACTTACTGACTTAGTCCGTACGTGGGGACCAGAGGCCCCACGAGGGTGGGGTGTAGTCACAAAATGTCTAACCCATGTGGTTCAGCCGAGAAGAAGGAGAAAAGAGGAAGAAGCGTTTGAACCAGGCGTTTAAATACCATAGCCCCTGGTGAGAACAAGCGATAACCCAGCGGGAAGATAACTCTTCCAGGCCAATGGGAAGATAATCCCAACATGTTTATAAAAATTAAACATTGTGCTCTCAAACGTGACCTGAACTTTGCAGCACCCAACTTTTGGAGGAAACGACCAGTTTAGAATCATCCTAATACCAAAAAACTTGGTACCGCGCCAAAGTATATATATATATATATATATATATATATATATATATATATATATATATATATAAACATTTTTTTGTGATGAAACAAAGAAAATACAGTGCTCAATCACAAATTGTGAGAGCTAATATATATATATATATATATATATATATATTGTGAGAGCTAATATATATATATATATATATATATATATATATATATATATATATATATATAATATATATAATATATATAATATATAATATATATAATATATATAATATATATAATATATATAATATAATATATATATATATATATATATATATATATATATATATATATATATATATATATATATCAAATCCTGGAAGAGACTGTGTGCATTTCAGATAGAGTTTGATGGGTTGTCTATCAGTTATGTACGGTAGTGTAGTTAAATCAAACTAATGGTTTTGTGGAAGAATACGTGTTATTTGATTAACACATTTTGACCTATGACCTCTTCTCTTATTGGACAAGCCAACATAAGAAAGTTAGTTAAGAGAAACCAGTTTTTGGCTGGGCGCTGTTCCAGATTATTGCCATGGCGGTCTGTCCATTCAAAACCAAAATCTTCGCGCGTTTTTGAGTTGCTCTGGTATTTATAAAGTAAAATAAAATAGCTCTAAAGAAAATCAACAAAGTCTTGTGTTCGTTGATTAAAAACTAAACAACGACATACCAAGATCAAGTCAAGAAGAATCCCAAAGAAAAGACAAGAACAGCCCACCTCTTCCACAAGAGTTAGACGACAGATATGACTTGCTATAAAGCCAACTACTCTCTCTCTCTCTCTCTCTCTCTCTCTCTCTCTCTCTCTCTCTCTCTCTCTCTCTCTCTCTGTGTGTGTGTGTGTGTGTGTGTGAATTAAATAAAAAAAGAAACCTTTCTTGTCTTGTTTGCTGCATCCGGTTTGGTAACACCACGTGATCTAGTGAGAGGGATTGAAAAAAAAAACGTATATAAACCCTGACTTGCGATCATTTAAATGCAAGGTCACAAGATATGATTACGTTAGTCTTTCACTACGCTAACGCTAACCGCCTATTTTGGATCTTGAACCATCCCCACGGAGTCATCATGACATGAACAATGGCGGAAGAGCGATTGTCGTTAGCAAAGTTTGCCACGTAAAACTTTTCAATATTCAAAGAATTCTCAACGCAAATAACATAAAAGATTTGTTTGAAAATGTTATCATTGATATCATTTTCTCCTTCATGCGAGAAATAAGAATATATCATGAATTATGAATCTGATCTTAAATACGTCCACAATACCACTTACGAGAATTCAACTGTAAGGTAAAATAGATTACTGTAATCTCGCACCCAGAAGAAAAAAGATTACCACAAAACAGTCCCTTAAAAATAGGTATGTATATACAAGGTGTGTCAACAAAGTATCAAGAATTTCGGTACTTTCTGACACACCTTGTATTCTGAAAAATTAACGTTCCATTCATTCTTCATTTCTATCTTGGTAAATACAGCTTTATAATCTGTACTTTCTGACACACCTTGTATTCTGAAAAATTAACGCTCCATTCATTCTTCATTTCTATCTTGGTAAATACAGCTTTATAATCTGTACTATCTGACACACCTTGTATTCTGAAAAATTAACGTTCCATTCATTCTTCATTCCTATCTTGGTAAATACAGCTTTAATCTCGATACTTTTTTGACACACCTTGTATATGAATATGTTGTGTACGTTATATATATATATATATATATATATATACTATTCGTTGTTATATTATATAGATTAAATTATATTGCATATTTTACAAATATTATAAAGAGTTGGCATTAAATAACCCACTGGGTTGATATGCCATTAAACTAAACCAAACCATTCCAATATTGTCGTCAATTTAATCCCCACCGATTAAACATCTAAGGCATCTCGTCAAACGAGTGACAAGCACGCACTCGCGGGCGCATGCGTATACAGTCATCTGATCCGTTTGATATTCCGACAGATCAGTCTGACGGATTCGGAACACTCGCTCCTTTAGATGAGAAATAACAGGAAGTGATGAAATATCGCGAGTAAGTTACGTTATACTTCCGGTACGGAAGTTAGAAACATTAAAATCAGACATTACGTCTTCCACCTTTTTTTATTCCAAAAAAAAGTGTGTTTGTTCGCGTCGCCATATTGACTATGATCACAAATATCTCTCCCCCTACCACGCCATGACACCCACTCCCTATTCCATCACCTCCCACCCACCCCCTAAAGCGATATCGTATATCGTCGCGCGACAAGCTCTTTAGAAAACATTGACGTCGCTGTCACAGTTTACCGAATAACCCAGAGAATATGGGATTGTTCGTAACATCTTTATATTCCGAATGTCTGCTTACCTGGTGCCCGCAACTATTTAGGGTCCCATCTATGGGTTAAATAGAAAGAGAAAAAAAGAGTTTTACAAAATTGTTAAAAAAACAGACTACCCCTTAAGCATGAATAGAACAAAATGTATTATCTGCGTTATTCGACTATTGTCCTCATCTTCATTGTTATCTATACAACGTTTCGGCCGATGTGCTCTCCGGCCTTCTTCAGGTATTTCTTGTCGGACTCGGGAACCTTCTCGGACTCGGGAACCTTCTTAAGAAGGTTCCCGAGTCCGACAAGAAATACCTGAAGAAGGCCGGAGAGCACATCGGCCGAAACGTTGTACAGATAACAATGAAGGTGAGGACAATAGTCCGAATAACGCAGATAATACTAATCATCAAGCCTCATCTCAAAAATTCAGAGAAATATTTCTCTGCATATCCTCGCTTTTTCAATTAAAAAAAAACACGTAAAGACCCGGTTCAAAGGGAGGAAAAGCATTGTACAGTTTATGAAGAAGGTAAGTATTCACCCAACCCGTTCGCCAAGGGTAGGATGTGACACTAAGTCGCAAGTTTTGAGCACCCAGCGAGAATAAAACTCGTTATTCAGTAGTAATGGATCTGCGAGACTAGTTTGCTAACATTACACTATGTTGGAATGCCCACTGAAGTAGGTGTGTGAATGATCAAACATGTCAAATGCATCTGGGAAGTTCCGTGTTTAATATTTATGTTTATTGATCTGACTGTTGTTCCCGAGTCCCATATATAGCATATCGGCCGAAACATTGTACAGATAACAATGAAGATGGAGACAGTAGTCTGAATAACGCAGATAATACTAATCATCAAGCCTCATCTCAAACATTCAGAGAAATAAAACAAAATGTGTTCGACATAAGATAACCCAACATATATTTATTTGTAAGTCATAATCACTTAATTACATAAAGAAGAGTCGGAGTCGGAGGTACAAAAATAGGTGAAAAAATTATGCTTTACAATACAAATGAAAAAATATAAGACGTTAAACTTAGTGAATAAATATATTCTAAATTGTTACGGATATTTTTATTGGGTAAGTAATGTGTACATTGTATCTTAAAAATACACACCGTTAATATATATATATATATATATATATATATATATATATATATATATATATATATATAGAGAGAGAGAGAGAGTCGTTAAACGTTTTCATTTTTAACAAAACCTGAAAGATAACTTCATATATATATATATATATATATATATATATATATATATATATATATATATATATATATATATATATATATATATATATATATATATAGCAGTGCAGGATTGGTTCATAACAGCAAGTCGTTGTTATTTGACTTTATTCTTTATTTTCTCGTATGTTAATTGTGTAGGTGTGTATATATTATGGTGTAATCATAGCTATATATTGTAAGCCTCATAAATACACAATATATATATATATATATATATATATTATATATATATATATATATATATATATATATATATATATATATATACATATTACATTCAGCATGTTACTGTTTGCCTGTATACAATAATGAACGTACTCTCTGCGTACATTTATATAATGAAAACGCTGTCCAATATTATTCTCTCCTAACGTCTTTCCGGCGTCAGCACGCGACTGACCCGTCGGCACTGACCATCAACCCTGCCAATTCCATCACAATTGACTCTTTTTACCCATCTTAAACTTTCTCTTCTTTTTTTTTTTTTTTTTTTTTCTTTTTTTTCTTTTTTTTTTTTTTTTTTTTTTTTTTTTTTCCTTTAATATTTTTTGTATTTATTTCTTCACGGCTCCTTCTGTTAATATTTATTTATCTATGTTTTTTTTTTTTTTTTTTTTTTTTTTTTTTTTTTTTTTTTTCTTTTCTTTTTTCTTTTTTTTTTTTTTTTTTTGTTATTTATGTCTGTTCCCCAGAGCTGAACAGACAAGGTCGTGGGAGGCTAACTACACTCCTAAATGTACTTCCTGTTTTGTTGTTCTGAACCGGAAGTGAAGGAAAAAGAATGGAACGAAAGAAAAAAGAGAGAGAGAGAGTTAAGTAAGAGAGACTGGCTGGTTGGTTGGTTGGTTGGTTGGTTGGTTGGATTATACGGCATGTCAACCCTTGTTGGCTCATTTTATGCCGAATATATTTTTGTTTTATTCATTCTTGATAGGTGCTCACAATTAATTTTTTTGAAACTCAATTTTTTTAACACTATTTAACTATTTAACCCATAGATGGGACCATAACAGGTACTACCAATCCGGGTCAGAGTGGGCCAGGGAGTAATGGCAATGAAGGGGTACTCCACATTTTCCAGAGCTCCAAAATTGAAATTTCACCATTAGATGCAGTTTAACGTCATACGCAGGACAATAAGACCCTCTGTCACTGATTACCAGCTCATATAAGATAAAAAGGAAGCGCGTGGTGTAATGGTTAAAGTCTTGGAAATGGACTCGTCGCCCCGAGTTCAAATCCTGGACGTGATAATTGCATTTCACTTAGCGCTAATACCCTTGGGAAAGGTATGAATCCTACTCTCCCTCCAGCTATGGGTAAATAGTAGGGCAGACTGGGCTCTTTAACCATATATATATATATATATATATATATATATATATAGGAAGCGCGTGGTGTAATGATTAAAGTCATGGGAAATGGACTCGACGCCCCGAGTTCAAATCCTGGATATGGTAATTGCATTTCACTTAGTGCTAATACCCTTGGGAAAGGTATGAATCCTACTCTCACTCCAGCTATGGACAAATAGTAGGGCAGACTGGGCTCTTTAACCATGGTTAGGCAACCGGTCTAGAAGGAAAACTGAATTCAAACCTGGTAAACTCCGCTTAAGAAATTGACCTTGTGTCGCATCCTGCTCGAGCGGAGGTGTTGGTAAATATATATAAAATAAAAAGGGTTGGGGATTTGCTATGAGGGCAATAGGTTAAGAGAGACTGATAAAGAGAGAAGGATATTTCAGAAAAATAGAGAATTTAGAGAGAGACGGAAACAACGAAAGCGAATAGAGAATCAAAAATATTGGTCGTTTATTGTTCAACTGTTTCCAACTCCGTTTCCGCTACCGTGTCGATTGACATAAAACAATTTGAATCGACGCCGTGGAAACACAGGGACGTTGCAATCGAGTGTCCCAGGACTCTCTGCGCACTCTCTAAAAAAATTACCGCTTGTAATATTTTTACAGGGTTTTATTTTAACAAAATAAAAGAAAGAAATAAAAGAAAGAAAAAAATACGGCATGTCAACCCGTGTGGGTTATTTTAAGCTGAAGGTATTTTGTTTCATTCTTGGCGACCCCGGGTGCTTAAGGACGGAATCCTGATTGCTGAGCAGTCTATGAAATGCAACACTCTACTTTTGGCTTTACTAAGGACTTAGACAGCGGTCGGCAAGGCCCCCTCTAATCAATCGGCTTGTCACGTCAAGCCCTAGCATCTATAAGATTGTCCGAATCCTATTGCAAACCATGGCTCATGGCAACCCCCCCAACCCTTTTTATCATATATGTGGTAGTAGGCGGTGGATGTGGGTCTTTAGTGTCCTGTGTATGACGTTAAACTGCATCTAATGGCGAAATTCCAATTCTGGAGCTCTGGGGAACGTGGAATACTCCTTTATCACCATTACTCCCAGATCGATTCTGACCTAGAGTGGTAGTACCTGTTAGGGTCGCATCTATGGGTTCAAAAGAAAAAAATGATTTAACAAAAATGTGTTTAAAACATTTTTTTTAAATTTTCAGTGGCCATCAAGAATGAATAAAACAATGTATTCGGTATAAAATAACCTAACAAGGGTTGACATGTCGTAGAATTCAATCAACCACCCTAGTAAACATTGATAATAGAGTTTAGATTTCAAAGGTTGATATATAAAACAAAGAAACCACCATTCAATTAAGTTACAATTTGCAGCACGTCTGAAGTTCAGGCCACTCAGTGAGAATCAATGTCTTTAAAGTCGTAATCGTCGCCTTCGAGACGAGTTTTCTATTTTGCATTATCTGGATAATTCGGAGTATTGTCCTCATCTTTATTGTTATCTTTACAACATTTCGGTCGATGTGCTCTCAGGCCTTCCTCGGGTATTTCTTCTTGAACTTGGCAGTTTTCTCTATCTCGGGAACCTTTTTTTTCGAACTCGGGAACCTTCTTTGACACATAGCGTAGGAGTTATAGGCATTGACTTAATACAGTTCTAAGTGGCAGTTATCTCTTGGCTCCAGGTTCAATCCTGGTCTAGGGCGACAGCAACATAGAATAATAATCAACACAGCTTAACACTTGTACGCAGCTATGGTTAGCGGAATGTGAACAGGATACCCCCGTAGATTGAATAAAGGGTTGGGTTCAAAGTTACCGATTACGACAAGAAGTTTCCAAAGTTCAAAAAGAAGGTTTCCGAGTTCGAGAAGGCACCCAAGTCCGACACGAAATATCTGAGGAAGGCCGGAGGGCACATCAGCTGAAAGCTTATACAGATAACAATGAAGATGAGGACAATAGTCTGTATAATCTTATTATAATGGAGATTGTGTGTTTTTATGTCTGTAACCGAAACTATATTACTATTCAAGTTATAATTTCCTTACTTATTTACATCACATTCTCCCTGATTTTATTTTTATTTAAACCTCAATTATTAATAAAACTGTTTACATCATTAAGACTATTGACCATACCTATATACTAATAACATGCAATTGTATTTATATATACAAGAAAATAGCGGTTTACAGTGTGAATTGGAAGGCTAATTTGCATATTGATCTTAAAAATTTGATTTTAATAAATATATGCTTAGTATTATTGATTTCTAATTGTTTGGTTTTATATTAATGAATATGAGAAAAAATCTCGGGGATAAATCTTAAAAGAAATCCATTAACAAGAAGTAATATTTTTCTTTACTTCCTATTTTAACTAAATAGTTAAATTAGGAAAATTTATCAATGAAAGACGAGAGTAAGTATTTAAGTTTTAATATAATAAAATATCATGTTAAATTAGAAATTAAATGAAACTGAATAAGAATTCAGATAAAAATATTTGAAACAGAGGGGGTATGATTGAAAAATAGAACAACTTTGAAACTAACTCTTCCATCAGTTTCATTTAATTTCTAATTTAACATGATATGTTATTATATTAAAACTTAAATACTTGCACCCGGAGGGTGCATATATTTGCTAGTCCAAATAATACAAATTATCAAGCCTCATCTCAAAAATTCAGAGAAATAGAGTTTGTCTATTTACTTCTGTAGCGAGTACTTCCCCTAACCACTTAACGGTGCCAAAAGTTACAACAAAACATTGACGTGCGATATTATTAATTCTTTGTTCTCTTTACTCAACCAAAACCAGTTCCATTCAATTGAACTCTTCAGACTTTATTAGTCTAAATTTGTCTCGAGGCGTTCGGCGTTCAGAAATATGTGCGGCGTTTCGTTTTATGAATTCAGTTCCAGCGCGGAGGCAGATACCGAGATAATTGAATGTAAGGAGGGTTGGGAAAATCCGTCTAAGTATATTTGCATGTAAAGTATTTCTAATCTTTATTTGAATAATCACCCTGTCAGCGAGGCTTAGAATACACTGTCTGTTATTCTCTGCATAGGGGTTGGTTAGTTGGCTGGTTGGTTGGCTGGTTAGTTGGTTTGTTGGTTGGCTGGGTGGGTGGTTGGTTGGTTGGTTGGTTGGTTGTTTGGTTGGCTGGCTGGGTTTGATTGGTTTGTTTGGTTGGCTGGGTGGTTGGTTGGTTGGTTGCTGAGTGGTTGATTGATTGGTGGCTGGCTGGCTGGTTGTTTGGTTGGTTGGTTGGTTGGTTGGTTGGTTGGTTTGTTTGGTTGGCTGGGTGGGTGGTTGGTTGTTTGGTTGTTGTTTGGTTGGGTGGCTGATTGATTGGTTTGTTTGTTGGCTGGGATTGTTTGGTTGGTGGTTGGCTGGGTGGTTGATTGATTGGTTGGCTGGCTGGCTGGTTGTTTGTTGTTGGTTGGTTGGTTGGTTTGGTTATTGGCTGGCCAGCTGGTTGGTTGGTTGTTGGTTGGGTTGTTGTATATATACTGGTATCAAATTCTATATCTTATATAGCGGGTTCAAATTCACGGCCCTACTTCGTGTACCTGTATACGTAGCGGGTATCGTCACTAACCCTAGATGATATATGTAGTTGTCGTTTAATGAAATCGCAACACATGAGTATAGTAGGAATTTTGACTTTATTTATCTCATCGGCTGTACGTGGTGGGCGGCGAGCGTTGACAATGAAATGACCGAGGGTTGACTGTTGGGATGGTCTGGCCATGTTGAGGTAAAGGGGTGGACGAACCTCACTGCCCGCTGGCAGTGATCGACCGAGTCGACGGTCGCTCCTTGTGCTCTGTTCGCCGTCCGTCCGCTGTCTGACTGTCTCTGACGACTCGACCCTCTGGCTTTTGTATTTTGGCCTACGCATCTTTATCTTTTGATCTGATAACGGACCTTTGTTATATATTTCTTTATCCTTTCCCTGCTTCCTTGACCAGAAACCCTCTCTTCCGTTTTTTAACTTCTTTTCGCTTTTACCGAGAAAAACATCCTTTGTCATTTTTTTCGTCTTTTCTTTGTTTAATTTAACCAGAAATTCCTATTTTCGTTTGTACAATATACAACAGCTGGCTGGCTGGTTGGCTGGCTGGTTGGTTGGTTGGTTGGTTCGTTGGTTGGTTGAATTGTACGACATGTCAACCCATTTGGGGTCATTTTATGCCGAAGACGTTTTATTCCTTTTTTTATGGGTACTCAATTTGTTTTTGTTAAGATTCTTGTGGCCATTTTGATCCGTTTTGAGTGGAATCCTATGATCTTTGTGTTAGGCAGAATCCTTATGTCATTCAATGTTAGGCAGAACCTTTGTGTCCTTTAAGCAGAGCGCTGGTGTCCTTTAGTGTTAAGTATCAGCAACGGAATGCCTTTCCATTAAGACCTTTAAATAGTTAGCCAACCACGTATTCAAGCAAGTTGATTGGCTGACTGAATCCACGTGACCACAAAGAGTTTATAAGTTTAAGTTGGGACAGCCAGCACACCTTATATACACAATTGGAAGCGCGTGGTGTAATGGTAAAAATCATGGGAAATGGAATCGTCACCCCGAATTCAAATCCTGGACGTGGTAATTGCATTTCACTTAGCGCTAATACCATTGGGGAAAGGTCTGAATCCTACTCTCCCTCCAGCTATGGGTAAATAGTAGGGCAGGCTGGACACTTTAACCTTGGTTAGGCAACCGGTCTAGTAGAAGGAAAACTCTGAATTCAAATCTGTTAAACCCCGCTTAAGAAATTGACCTTGTGTCGCATCCTGCTCGTGCTGAGGGGTTGGTAAATATATATATATACAAAATTGTTCCAACAGTTTTAAAGACATTTTTCTATTTAACCCATAAATGGGATTCTAACAGGTACCACTCTGGGTCAGTGTGGACCTGGTGCAACGGTGATAAATTGGTGCCCCAAATTTCCCAGACCTCCAGAACTGGAACCTTACCATCAGAGTTTAACGTCATTCCCAAGACATGAATACCCTCAGTCACCGCCTTTTAGCACATATAGGATAAACAAATGTTGGGCAATCATAGGTACAAGGGAGGACATGGCCAGCCGATTGATCGGAGGGGCTTCAACCCATGATGGGTTATTTACTATCATATGGTTGCACTACTTGGACTTAAATGAAATGTCGAAATGAAAAGATAGATGTGAACTACACAATGGTGCTGCGTGCTGTTCTAAACAAATCCTAGAAGTAGGACAAAAAAACTGCAGGTGTATGGCCACGTACCTCCCATCTCGCAAACTATCCAAACAAGACGAACAAGACATGCTAGGCACTGCTTGGGAAGTAAGAACGAACTTTTCTCGACGCACCATTATTGACCGACCAGCAAAAAATTTTCATCAACTCAGTGGACCCTAGATGCCGTCTCGATGACTCACCAAGAGTGATGGCAATGGAGAGAATCAGAGTCAAAGGAATCCGTGCTATCAGCACACCTTGGTGGTGAGATGTACAGGTGTCTCAGAAGTCGCGCACAGTCCTGGTTAGTTGGTTGGTTGGATTTTACGGCATGTCAACCCTTGGGTTATTTTATAACGAACGTATTTTATTTCATTCAGTCTTGTTGGGTATTCATTTTTTAAACTCAATTCTTTTTAAATACATTTCTTAAAACTCTTTTTTAAAATCTGTTTAACCCATAGATAAGACCCTAACAGGTACTACCACTCTATGTTAGGGTAGACCCAGGAGTAATGACGATGAAGGAGAATTCCACATTCCCTAGAGCTCCTGAATTGGAACTTCACCATTAGATGCAGTTTAACGTCATACTTGGGCACTAAGACCCTCAACTACCGCCTTCTACCACATATATGATAAAAAGGGTTGGTGGGAGCTTGCCATAAGGAAAACGGGGTTGGGACAATCCTATAGATGCTAGGGCTTGACGTGACAAGCTGATTGATTAGAGGGTCCTCGCCAACCACCGTCTAAGTTCTTAGTAAAGTCAAAAGTAGAAGGTTGCATTCCCTAAAACTGCCCGGCCATCATGATTCCATCCTTAAGCATCTGCAATCGGTGTATTCTTCTGTTCCATCCGACAGGACGGCTGCAGAGGGATAAACAAAAAAAACGGTTGTCATAGGCATGACACTAAACTGCATATGATGGTGAGGCTACGGTTCTGGAGATCTGTGAAGTATTTATTTACCAACCCCACCGCCAGAAGCAGGATGTGACACGAGGTTAATTTTTAAACGGAGTTTACGGGCTTAAATTCAGAGTTTTCCTTTTCCTATACTGCTTGCCGTGCCAAGGTTAAACAGTACTGTCTTACGAAGAACATGAGACAAGGTTAATTTTAAGCGGTTTTTAATGGGTTTAAACTTAGTTTTCCTTCTCCTATACCGGTTGCCATAGTATGGTTATAGAGCCCCCTACCCAACTATTTTACTCATAGCTGGAGGAAGAATAGTTGCATTCGTACTTTTCTCAAGGTTAGTAGTCAAGGAGCTCCAACTCCATCATCCATGATCCCCGCGACCACCATTAACATCACCAGCTCCACAACCACAACCATCATCACAAACTACATCACGGCGACCATCACTATCAGCACCACCATCAGCACCAACATCGTCAGCTACACAACCACCATCACTACCACCTCCATCATGGCTACCAATATCTCAACCACTATCATCATTAACATCACCAGCTCAACAACCACAACCATCATCACAAACTACATCACGGCGACCATCACCATCAGCATCACCATTACCAATAACATCGTCAGCTACACAACCACCATCACTACCATCAGAACCACCAACATCGTCAGCTCCGGCTCCATCACCACCCCACCGCCACTAACATCACCAGCTCCACAACCACAACCATCATCACAAACTACATCATGGCTACCATCACCATCAGCACCACCATCAGTACCAACATCATCAGCTCCACAGACCACAATCATCACTACTAACTCCAACATGGCTACCACTATCTCCACTACTATCATCACTAACATCACTAGCTTCACAGCCACAACCATCATCACCAGCTACATCACGGCGACCATCACCATCAGTACCACCAATACCACCAACATCCTCAGCTACACAACCACCACCATCACTATCAACTCCATCATGGCTCCTACCACCAGAACCACCATCACCACCAACATCGTCAGCTCCAACTCCATCACCACCGCCATCGGCACCGCCAATAACATCACCATCTCCACAACCACAACCATCATCACAAACTACATCACGGCTACCACCACCTCCACCACCACTACAACCACGGCTCCTACCATCGCCACCATCACCACCATCATCACCACTAACATCATCATCCCCCACCATCATCATCACTATCAACTCCATCATGGCTCCTACCATGAGACCCACCATCACCACCAACATCGTCAGCTCCAGCTCCAACTCCATCACCACCGCCATCGCCACCGCCACTAACATCACCATCTCTACAACCATAACCATCATCACAAACACATCACGACTACCACCACCTCCACCACCACTACAACCACGGCTCCTACCATCGCCACCATCACCGCCATCATTTCCAACATGGCTACCACCCCGTTTTACAACAGCGACAGCCACAACAATCAGCAGCGACAAAATAACAATAAAAATGCTCTAAATTACCAAAGTGGGCAATTTTTCTTTGCTTCTATTCTTAAAAGACGCCGAGCCAGACGCCTCGGCGGCAGCAAGGTGCATTCAGGTGCCCATGAATCATGGGAGGCCATGTTTCCTGGCCAGACGCGCGCGTTTCTCACATCGAAATACGATTTGCTAATATTCTTCCTCGTAACATCTGGTTTATGTGACTGTCTCTACGGCGGCGGCGGCGGCGGCGGTGCCACACACGTCGCCTCACCACTTTCTACTTTCACTTTCGCTTTCGACTTCACCTTGGCCCGCTTCAGCTTTTTACTTCTAATTTATCTCTATCTTTCTATTTCCATTATCTTTAATTATTTTTTATTCATTTATTTATTTCATTTTTTTTTTTTTTTTTTTGCTCTTTCCTACTTATTTTTGCTTGGTTTCATATTCTGATTATTCTTATAAAACTGATGCATTTTTTCTTCTTAGACAATGTCAAAACAAAAGCAAACCATCACTGTACTTAATTATTACAATATTGTCATTAGGAAGATTACAAGTTTGTATATATATATATATATATATATATATATATATATATATATATATATATATATATATATGAGTAGGTTGGTAATTAACTCGAGCAAGAGCAAGACGATTTCCTGTTCTTTCTTTTTTAACATATCTAAATTCCAGTAGAATATATATATATAATATATATATATATATATATATATATATATATATATATATATATAGGGTTTTGTAATTTGCTTGAAGCATTGTGTTTATATTGGTTTGTTGGTTGGTTTTGAAGGCTATCAAAGGGTAAAGGTTAATATTAAGAATTGAGAATAAATCACAGGTTAACAAACAACACCACAGTTACCTTCTTTTTTCTTTACACTTACTTTCTGATAGCCTTCAAAACTAACCAACAAACCAATATATATATATATATATATTATACTGACAACCCCCATCCCTTTTTATCATATATGTGCTCGTGGGCAGTGGATGAGGGTCTTTGTTGGTATAACGTTAAACTACATCTAATGGTGAAGTTCTAATTCTGTTCTAGTTCTGGTGAGTTTGAAATACCCCGTTATCATGATTACTCCCTGGCCCACCCTGACCCGTAGTGGCAGTACCTATGGGTTAAAGAGAAAAAGTGAGTTAACAAAAAAATGTGTTAAAAAATTTGAATACCCATCTAACATGAATAGAACAAAACCTCTTCGGCATAAAATATTCCAACAAGGATTGACATGCCGTAAAATCCAACGAAACCATTTTTTCCTTTTTTTTTTATCTTAATTTAGGATTTGTCCTTTGGTAATGACGTTTAAGTAGTTGTCTACGTTTGAAAAAAAGGTCAAATTTTGTCATAGAATGATTGTGGACAGTTGGTGATATTGCAAAGAAATTGAATCGCCATCATTCATCAGTTGATAACATGTATTAATGAGATTTTACGGGATGTTGTCCAAATCTTTATTGTTATATATACAACGTTTCGCAGAAGCGAGAAACTATCAGTTAACAAGCGCCGAAGACTTCCTCTCTTCGTTACTCTAACTTATATATATATATATATATATATATATAATATATATATATATATATGGTACATAAAAATTTATAAACTACTAAAAGTAGAGGAATCATATGTAAAATGGGGAGGTGATATTTTATTATGAAATAAAATATAAAAATAAAGGGGATACGAAGGCCTTTTCGACCGGTACTTTTTCAAGTATTTACACCGGTGACAATTAAAAGTCAGAAAGTAAAGAAATTAATAAGAACGAATGGGGGTAAACCAGAGAGTGGGGGGGGGGACAAAAAATGGGGAAAGAGGGGGAATGTGTGTGTGCCCCAAGTTAAACCAGGGTTATGAATACCTCCCAGTAAATAGATGGAGTGTCTCGGTGTTTGTCTGCACAGAGTAGGTCTGAGAAAAGAAATACTAACAGCCTCAAGGACTGCTAGGTGTTGCTTGGGCCTGGCTCTGTGCAAGACAGAGAAGCACTCATCTGTATAGTCAGTCAAACAAGCATTTATAGATAAGAGTTCAGCGATGGCTGAGTCAAATGCTTGGGATAGCCCGGATGTATTGTTAGTGAATGCATTGCGAAGTATTCAGGGGGCGTGTTGCTTTATTCTAATTTCGAGTCTTTGGGATTTACGCCCAATATATACCAAATTACATTGGCATTTAAACTTATAAATTACGTTACTATGGATAAAATAGGATATTTTAATCAATTTCACTTACACTTGTTTCGGTCATGAGCTTATCCATGTGTACATTATTCAAACTATTATTATTTTTAAATAACCAAATGAAATGAAATCACCACCAACGAATTTCATTTTAAATAAGGATTTACTCTGATGAAGGTCGAATTTTCTTTCTGTGCGGAACATTTCAACATTTTTTCTATTATTATTATTTCATTTCATTTGGTTATTTAAAAATAATAATAGTTTGAATAATGTATACATGGATAAACTCCTGACCGGAACACGTGTAAGTAAAATTGATTAAAATATCCTAAAAAGTTTGTAAAAGTGTTGCTGGTAGAGTTCAGAATTGTATGGAACATGAAGGGGGACATTTTGAACATCTCAAATAAATGACTAAATTCTAAAACTTTATATCTTTTTAAACTTTTATTTCTTAAATTTGGATTGATTTCATTTGTATTGAACATTATTAAACCGAATAAGCATTATATCAATTTTGTTAATATATTATATTAATCCATTAACCTATGGCAATACATTCATGTTCGAAAAAATAAAGGATAATCAAAAAGGCTTTAAAGGCGTTACTTATGCTGCACCCTATATATATATATATATATTAATATATATATATATATATATATATATATATATATCGTAAGAAATTGTGTTTTTCTCTTCTTTTTTAAGTTTGAATTTGAATAACATAGCGTTGCTACCATATATGGAAAATTTTCTTGGAATTATGTGGGTGGATAGTAATAAATTTTCTTTGCTCTCCGATTGGCCAACTGTTGTCCTATTAGATTAAAAGCCGCTTAAATTTAAGAAATTTAACGACTGTAAAGAATCTATTTAGCGCCTCGAAGTTTTAGTGTCCAATTTTTGAGCGTGTCACTCAATTTGTTTTCTTAATCAAAACTAGAAGCGGTTAACCAGCGGAACCCTGGTGTATTGATTTTTTTTCCTTTTTGAGATTTACAAATGCAGGACACTTTAAAGTAGAATTTCAGTTCTATTTCTATGTATATTTTAATTTTTAATTATCTTCAAATATAAATAAAATCTTCATAATATTTTCACAAAAAGCAAAAAAGCGCGATATCTAATGTGTATAAATATTTACTTTGTCGTTAATTTTTTGGGCGTGACTAGCCGATTGGGTTTGGGAATTGCCATAAGGGCAATAGGGTTGGGACAATCAGGTAGGTGCTAGGGCTTGATGTGACCAGCTGATTGATTGGAGGGGCCTCTACGACCCGCCCGTCTAGCCTAAGTAAGGGCCAAAGTGGAGTGTTGCATGTCATGGACTCCTCAGCCACCAGGGTACCTTATGCATCACGGGTCACCACCTACGACCAACAGGTGGGTCTTGCCCCTCGACAGAGGTGCAGTCGGTGTATCCTAAAGCCCTTGTAAAATTCAAAGGTTATGACAAAGTCATAACTCGTTGGAACGCAAACAAACTCCGACAAAGGTTGAGGGACAAAACATTTCATATAACAGCCCATAGATATGACGAGATACATAAAGTACATAGATACATATACAAGAGTAGAGATAATGACACATTCATGAATGGTAAAATACAAGATATTTAGGTATCAAAGAGATACCTAAATGTACATATAAACGTAGTTACGGATACATGACTAAAGGATAGTCATATATCGTATAAGAGACTTACTAGCAGTGAGTGGCCAGTGTTAAGGGCCGAAGCCCCAACAAGGAAGGGGTAGTCATAAGACTACCTCGTAGGTCGAGCAGCAGGCAAAGAGGAAGAGAAGTTCAAATCAGCCGCTTAAATACACGAGGCCCCTAACGGGAACCAGCGACACTAAACGGGCAGACAACTCCCCAGGCAAATACGAAAATAACTCCTACACCCCCAAACAACAGAGCTCTCAAGAGTTTTCTTCATGGTTTAAGGTTCCAAAAGTGTAATTTGTTTTTCACAGCGGTTCTCTCAACACTGCGTAAGCCGTCGGTAGCGGCTGTCGCACATTTAACTTGTTTTCACTGAAAAATCACTACGTGAACAGCCCTGTCCTCTTTTATTTTGTCTGTGGACCGACCTAAGACTGGTACTTGATCTTTTTGCAATATTCCCTCATATAGGTTAAAGAATATCAAGATCATTTGGTGCAGCCGTGGGGGAAATTTGATAGGCAAAGAGTCAAACATTTTTTTCCAGACAAAGTTCCGGAAGTTATTGGCGCCTGTTAGATGGAAACCTTCCTGAAGAATTATTTGCACTAGTGTCCCCTTCCAAAGAGACACCGGTAAAAAGAGGAAATATTTCCACCAACGAGACCCGAGAAAGAAAAAAAAATGAATTTGAAGTACTTGCGTGCTTGTATTATTTGGATTTTTCGGACTATTGTTCTCATCTTTATTGTTATATACACAACATTTCGCTCGATGTGCGGCCTACATCAGGTGATTTTTTTGTTGAATTCGGGAAACTTCTCGAATTTGGGAACCCTCTCTGCGAATTCTGGAACTTTCTTGTCGAAATTGGGAGCCTTCATGTTGTAATTGGGAACGAACGTTGAACCGAAAACTTTGTATAACACCTGAAGAAGGTCGAAGAGAACACTAGCCGAAATATTGGCTATATAACAATAAAGATGAAGACAATAGTACGAAAAATCAAAATATTACAAATTTTCAAGTCTCACCTGAAAAATTCAGAAAATGTTAGTCTTCTTTTTTAAGTTTGTTATTCGCAATGTTTGTGGTTTATTTTTCTTGTTGGTTTATTTCTTTCTAATGTTGTAAACAGGTTACTAAGGTTAAAATATGGCTTGTATTTTTATATCCAGCAACCAGCACATGAGGAATGTGTAAAATTCAATTATACATAATAAATGTGTTTTTTTTATAACTTAGCAAGACCTTTCTCATATTTTATCCTCACGTTTATGGCTTGTATTTTCGTTGTTAACTTGTTTTTATAAAGACACTCTCCGACAATATATATTGACTAGCTGGACCTGTGGATATACCACAGTATGATAATTCAATTATTACAACGTTTGATATGTTTACTTAAAAGTTACTGCGCAATAGTTTAATATCTAAAAAGTATAATAATCTTGATTTAACTTTCTCTCACTTTTTTTTTTCTTTTTTCCTTTCTTTCCTTCTTTTCATCTTTTCATTATATTCGATTGAAACAGAATAACTTTATCGCTTCCGCGCGCTTATCCCTCTCTATATCTTCCCCTACGCTTTTCTTTCTTTTTTTTTCTTTCTATCTTATTATATTTTTTCTGTGTAGCATGATGAAACTCATTAGAAATAAATAAAAAATCGGTGGATAAGCGACACCACATAATCAGGATTTACAGTTTTGCATTTCATCTTGGACGATTTGGACGTTCTCATTTTTAACTAGAGTGTGATTCAAGGTGATAACGGTTGGAAGATCAAGGAACAAGAGTATTGTATATATTGATAATATAGTTGGTTATATTTCTAGATAAAGAATGCTCAATATTAGTTATCCGGCATATATATATATGTGTGTGTGTGTGTGTGTGTGTGTGTGTGTGTATGAAGAAAAAGTGGGAGTGAATCCGACAGTATGTAATATTGTGAAAAAATTGAAAAACTACAAGTTTATAAACGGGTAATGTTCATTTCGCTGCAGTGTTTCAATCTGTTTCGATAGATCTTCATCAGGGCTTTCGTTAGTTTGAGGAAAAATAATTTATCACCGAAAATAAGAAGTCTGCGAGCCTCTGTGATAAATTATTTTTCCTCAAACTAACGAAAGCCCTGATGAAGATCTATCGAAACAGATCGAAACAGTGCAGCGTAGGCGAAATAAACTTTACTCGTTTATAAACTTGTGTTTTTTCAATTTTTTCACTATACTACACACACACACACACACACACACACATACACACACACACACACACACACATATATATATATATCATATATATACATATATATATATATATATATATATATATATATATAGGATGCTATATTTATAAGTAAATAGTGTTCAATATCGTGGATATTTATATCTAAGTTAGGGTAGCGTGATGAAGTCAAGGCGCTTGGTTACTGATGGTGTCTCACAAAGACAAAGAAGACATTCTCGATACTAATGGAGAAGCAAGGACGAACTCATAAGTGACATTCTTTTATGGCCACCAATTACAGACACACCTGAAGAAAACCAGAGAGCACATCGACCGAAACGTTGGCTATATAATAATAAAGATGAGGACAACAGTCCGAAAAATCCAAATAGTCTTCATTTTTATTGTGAAGTATATATGTTGTCCGCTATCAACTCGTTTTCGAGTAAGACCATTTCCTGTTTTT
>CM042157.1:33742597-33759458 GCA_023376005.1 Doryteuthis pealeii | reverse complement strand
ATATATATATATTAATATAATATATATAAATATATATAAGGGTTTACTGTAAATTTGCTTGAAGCAATTGGTTTTATATTGGTTCTGTTGGTTGGTTTTGAAGGCTAATCAAAGGGTGAAGGTTAAATATTTAAGAATTGATAATAAATACAGGTTAACAAACAACCACCACAGTTACCTTCTTTTTCTTTACACTTACTTTCTATTTAGCCTCAAAACAACCAACAAACCAATATATATATATAGATAATATTATACTGACAACCCCCATCCCTTTTATCAGTATATGTCTCGGTGGGGCATGGATGAGGGTCTTTGTTGTATTAAACGTTGAAACTTACATCTAATGGTGAATTCTAATTCTGTTCTATTCGGGGGGTGAGTTTGAAATTTACCCCTTCAGCAATGAATTACTCCCTGCCACCCCTTGACCCGTAGTGGCAGTACCTATGGGTTAAAGAGAAAAAGTGAGCTTAACAAAAAAAATGCTGTTAAAAAAAAATTTGAATACCATCAACATAGAATAAGAACAAAAGACCTCTTCGCATAAAATATTCCAACAAGGAATTGACAATGCCGTAAAATCCAAACCGAAACCATTTTTTCCTTTTTTTTTTATCTTAATTTAGATTTTGTCCTCCTTTGGTAATGACGTTTAAGTACTTGTCTACGTTTGAAAAAAAGGGTTTCAATTTGTCATAGAATGATTGTGGACAGTTGGTGATATTCTGCAAAGGAAATTGAATCGCCATTCATTCAATTCAGTTTGATAACAATGTATGTAATGAGATTTTACGGATGGTTCCAAAATCTATGTTATATAAATAACAACGTTTCGCAGAAGCGAGAAACATCAGCTTAAAGCAAGCGCCGAAAGACTTCCTCTCTTGCGTTACGCTAACTTATAAATATATATATAATATATATATATATATATATATAATATGGTACATAAAAATTATAAAACTACTAAAAAGGTAGAGGAACAATGTTAAAATGGGGAAAGGTGATTTTATATTTTAATTTATGAAATAAAATATAAAATAAAGGGGATACGTAAGCCCTTTTCGACCCGATAACTTTTTCAAGTATTTTACACCGGTGAACAATTAAAAGTCAGAAAGGTAAAGAATTAAGTAAGAACAAATGGGGGTAAACCAGAGAGTGGCGGGGGACAAAAAAATGGGGAAAGAGTGGGAATGG
Source organism: Doryteuthis pealeii (assembly GCA_023376005.1). NCBI lineage: Eukaryota > Metazoa > Mollusca > Cephalopoda > Myopsida > Loliginidae > Doryteuthis > Doryteuthis pealeii. Next base: position 33,758,255 of record CM042157.1, on the reverse strand, counting down.
GTGTTTGCCCCAAGTTTGAAACCAGCTTATAATACCCTTCCCAGTAAATAGTGAAGTTGTCTCAGTTTTGGCTGCCAAGAGTAGGTCTTCGAGAAAAGAAATACTAACAGCCTCAGACTGCTACGGTGCTTGCTTGGGCCTGGCTCTGTAGCAAGACAGGAGAAGCACTCATCTGTATAGTCAGTCAAACAAGCATTATAATAAGAGTTCAGCGGATGGCTGAGTTCCAAATGCTTGGATAGCCCGGAGTATTGTATAGTGAATGCATGGAAGTATTCAGGGGACGTGTTGCCTTTATTCAATTCGAGTCCTTTGGGATTTACGCCCAATATGATACCAAATTACAATTGGCATTTAAACTTATCAAATTACGTTTACTATGATAAAAATAGATTATTTTAATCAATTTCACACAATCTGTTTCGGTCATGAGCAAATCATTGTGTACATATTTCAAACTATTATATATTTTTAAATAACCAAAGGGAAATGAAATCACCACCAGACGATTTCATTTTTAAAATAAGGATTTACTCTGATGGAAGTCGAATTTTCTTTCTGTGCGGAACTTCAACATTTTTCTATTATATATTATTTCATTTTCATTTATTTAAAAATAATAAATAGTGAAATAATTAATACATTGATAAACTCCTGACCGGAACACGGTAAGTTAAAATTGATAAAAATATCCTAAAAAGTTTTGTAAAAGTGTTGCTGGTTATAGTTCAGAAATTGTATGGAACATGAAGGACATTTTGAACATTCTCAAATAAAATGACTAAATTCTTAAACTTTATATCTTTTTAAACTTTTATTTCTTAATTTGGATTTGAATTTCATTTGTATTGAACATTATTAAACCGAATAAGCATTATATCAATTTTGTTAATATATTATATTAACCATTAACCTATGGCAATACATTCATGTTCGAAAAAAATAAAGGAAATCAAAAAGGCTTTAAGGCGTTACTTATGCTGCACTATATATATAGTATATTTTAATTATTAAATATATATATATATATATATATTATATATATATATATCTAAGAAATTTGTGTTTTTTCTCTTTCTTTTTAAGTTGAATTTGAATAACATAGCGTTGCTACCATATATGGAAAATTTTTCTTGGAATTATGTGGTGGATAGTAATAAATTTTCTTTGCTCTCCGATTGGCCAACTGTTGTCCTATTAGATTAAAAGCCGCTTAAATTTAAGAAATTTAACGGACTGTAAAGAAATATTTAGCGCCTCGAAGTTTTAGTGCCAAATTTTTGAGCGTTGTCACTCAATTTGTTTTCTAATCAAAACTAGAAGCGGTTAACCAGCGGAACCCTGGTGTATTGATTTTTTTTCCTTTTTGAGATTTACAAATGCAGGACACTTTAAAGTAGAATTTCAGTTCTATTTCTATGTATATTTTAAATTTTAATTATCTTCAAATATAAATAAAATCTTCATAATATTTTCACAAAAAAGCAAAAAAGCGGCGATATCTAATGTTATAAATAATTTACTTTGTCGTTAATTTTTTGGGCGTGACTAGCCGATTGGGTTGGGAAGCCATAAGGGCAATAGGGTTGGGACAATCAGTAGGTTGCTAGGCTTGATGTGACCAGCTGATTGATTGGAGGGGCCTCTACGACCGCCCGTCTAGCCTAAGTAAGGGCCAAAGTGGAGTGTTGCATGTCATGGACTCCTCAGCCACCAGGGTACCTTATGCATCACGGGTCACCACCTACGACCAACAGTGTGGTCTCTGCCCCTCGACAGAGTGCAGTCGGTGTATCCTAAAGCCCTTGTAAAATTCAAAGGTTATGACAAAGTCATAACTCGTTGGAACGCAAACCAAACTCCGACAAAGGTTGAGGGACAAAACATTTCATATAACAGCCCATAGATATGACGAGATACATAAAAGACATAGATACATATACAAAAGTAAGATTAATGACACATTCATGAATGGTAAAATACAAGATATTTAGGTATCAAAGAGATACCTAAATGTACATATAAACGTAGTTACGGATACATGACTAAAGGATAGTCATATATCGTATAAGAGACTTACTAGCAGTGAGTGGCCAGTGTTAAGGGCCGAAGCCCAACAAGGAAGGGGTAGTCATAAGACTACCTCGTAGGTCGAGCAGCAGGCAAAGAGGAAGAGAAGTTCAAATCAGCCGCTTAAATACACGAGGCCCCTAACGGGAACCAGCGACACTAAACGGGCAGACAACTCCCCAGGCAAATACGAAAATAACTCCTACACCCCAAAACAACAGAGCTCTCAAGAGTTTTCTCATGGTTTAAGGTTCCAAAAGTGTAATTTGTTTTTCACAGCGGTTCTCTCAACACTGCGTAAGCCGTCGGTAGCGGCTGTCGCACATTTAACTTTTTTCACTGAAAAAATCACTACGTGAACAGCCCTGTCCTCTTTATTTTGTCTGTGGGACCGACCTAAGACTGGTACTTGATCTTTTTGCAATATTCCCTCATATAGGTTAAAGAATATCAAGATCATTGTGCAGCCGTGGGGGGAAATTTGATAGGCAAAGAGTCAAACATTTTTTTTCCAGACAAAGTTCCGGAAGTTATTGGCGCCTGTTAGATGGAAACCTTCCTGAAGAATTATTTGCACTAGTGTCCCCTTTCCAAAGAGACACCGGTAAAAAGAGGAAATATTTCCACCAACGAGACCCGAGAAAGAAAAAAAATGAATTTGAAGTACTTGCGTGCTTGTATTATTTGGATTTTTCGGACTATTGTTCTCATCTTTATTGTTATATACACAACATTTCGCTCGATGTGCGGCCTACATCAGGTGATTTTTTTGTTGAATTCGGGAAACTTCTCGAATTTGGGAACCCTCTCTGCGAATTCTGGAACTTTCTTGTCGAAATTGGGAGCCTTCATGTTTTGTAATTGGGAACCTTCACCGAACGTTGAACCGAAAACTTTGTATAACACCTGAAGAAGGTCGAAGAGAACACTAGCCGAAATATTGGCTATATAACAATAAAGATGAAGACAATAGTACGAAAAATCAAAATATTACAAATTTTCAAGTCTCACCTGAAAAATTCAGAAAATGTTAGTCTTCTTTTTAAGTTTGTTATTCGCAATGTTTGTGGTTTATTTTTCTTGTTGGTTTATTTCTTTCTAATGTTGTAAACAGGTTACTAAGGTTAAAATATGGCTTGTATTTTTTATATCCAGCAACCAGCACATGAGGAATGTGTAAAATTCAATTAACATAATAAATGTGTTTTTTATAACTTAGCAAGACCTTTTCATATTTTATCCTCACGTTTATGGCTTGTATTTTCGTTGTTAACTTGTTTTTTAAAGACACTCTCCGACAAATATATATTGACTAGCTGGACCTGTGGATATACCACAGTATGATAATTCAATTATTACAACGTTTGATATGTTTACTTAAAAGTTACTGCGCAATAGTTTAATATCTAAAAAAGTATAATAATCTTGATTTAACTTTCTCTCACTGTTTTTTTTTCTTTCCTTTTTCTTCCTTCTTTTCATCTTTTCATTAATTCGATTGAAACAATAACTTTATCGCTTCCGCGCGCTTATCCCTCTCTATATCTTCCCCCTACGCTTTTTCTTTCTTTTTTTTCTTTCTATCTTATTATATTTTTTCTGTGTAGCATGATGAAACTCATTAGAAATAAATAAAAAATCGGTGGATAAGCGACACCACATAATCAGGATTTACAGTTTGCATTCATCTTGGACGATTTGGACGTTCTCATTTTTAACTAGAGTGTGATTCAAGGTGATAACGGTTGGAAGATCAAGGAACAAGAGTATTGTATATATTGATAATATAGTTGGTTATATTTCTAGATAAAGAATGCTCAATATTAGTATCCGCATATATATAATATGTGCATGTGTGTGTGTGTGTGGTGTGTGTGTGTGTGTATGAAGAAAAAGTGGGAGTGAATCCGACAGTATGGTAATATTGTGAAAAAATTGAAAACTACAAGTTTATAAACGGGTAATGTTCATTTCGCTGCAGTGTTTCAATCTGTTTCGATAGATCTTCATCAGGGCTTTCGTTAGTTTGAGGAAAAATAATTTATCACCGAAAATAAGAAGTCTGCGAGCCTCTGTGATAAATTAATTTTCCTCAAACTAACGAAAGCCCTGATGAAGATCTATCGAAACAGATCGAAACAGTGCAGCGTAGTGGCGAAATAAACTTTACTCGTTTATAAACTTGTGTTTTTTCAATTTTTTTCACTATTACTACACAACACACACACACACACACACATACACAACACACACACACACACACACACATATATATATATATATACATATATATACATATATATATATATATATATATATATATATATATATAGATGTATTTATAAGTAAATAGTGTTCAATATCGTGGATATTTATATCTAAGTTAGGGTAGCGTGATGAAGTCAGAGGCGCTTGGTTACTGATGGTGTCTCACAAAGACAAAGAAGACATTCTCGATAACTAATGGAGAAGCAAGGAGAACTCATAAGTGACATTCTTTTATGGCCACCAATTACAGACACACCTGAAGAAAACCAGAGAGCACATCGACCGAAACGTTGGCTATATAATAATAAAGATGAGGACAACAGTCCGAAAAATCCAAATAGTCTTCATTTTTATTGTGAAGTATATATGTTGTCCGCTATCAACTCGTTTCGAGTAAAGACCATTTCCTGTTGGTTTTTTTTGTTGTTGTTTTTTTTTTTGGGGGGGTCTGGAGAGGGTTATTGTTTTTTTTTTATCATAGTGGGTGCCAGTATCATTTGAACACTGTATCTTTGTGTTTCTCAGATGACTCATCAGGCCAGCCCTGGAGAGACATATTCTTCCACATAAACTACATGTTGGAACCTCTTCACTTTGAATGTTACTGGGCTGAAAATTACCCTTTCTAATAGCCCGCTTCAATTTTTGGTGTTAATTCGGTTGGACTTAAATTCTTCCACAGACAGGTGACTCTCCAGCCAGGTCTATTACAAGCTAGCTGTAACTGGGAAGTATATATATATTATATATCCAACTTTCGGGCCGATATACACTCCGGCTTTCTCAGGTGTTCCAAGTAATCCGTCAGGGTAGACTGTTACACTCTGCTACAAGTATCAAGACTTTCCACGCATAGCAATTATTCTTAAGCAAACTAGATTAAATTATTTTAATTAATGGTATCATTTTTTCTAAGCCATGATAGATTATAAATATTGGCTACTCTATGAAGGTGATATGTATCTGGGATAAGATTTTTTAATCGCTCTTTCATCCATTTATAATTGAAATGTATTTGCTTACAGTAAAATAGGTTAATGAATAAACAATTCGTGTCTATCATATTTAATGAAACTTATATATATATATATATATATGTGTGTGTGTGTGTGTGGTGTGTGTGTGTTGAAAGATAAAAAACTCGTGTCAGCATTGCAATAAATAATTTTTATACATACAACATTTCTTTCACTTATATTTCAACATATTTGTTGGATTCCTTTCCATTTACACACCCACACATACACACACACACACACACACATATAATATATATAAATATATATTATATATATATATATATATATATATATATATATATGGATAGATAGGTAGATAGAATATACCAACGACTTTGCACGAGCAGAATGCGAATACAAATCACTTTCTTACGCGGAGTTTTTAACCGGTTTAAATTCAGAGTTTTTCCTTCTCCTAGACTGATTACCTAGCCAAGTTTAAGAGGCCCGTCCGCCTTGTTATTCACCCATAGCTGGAGGGAGAGTAGTTGGATGCATACCTTTCCCAAGGGTATTAGCACTATGTGAAATGCAAATAGCTTCATCCAGTATTTGAACTCGGGTCGACGAGTCCATTTCCTACGACTCTAACCATTATACCATATACACTATATCTATCGATCTATCTATCTATCTATCTATCTATCTATATATATATATATATATATATATATATATATATATATATATATATATATATATATATATATATATATATATATATGCATGTGTGTGTGTGTGTGGTGTGTATGTGTTTGTGATATAGAATGAATAGAGAATGAATGAGAAAAGTATTGGCACATGAAACTTTATTAACGTGATATTACATCCATAAAATATTTGATTGTGTGTTTATATATATATATATATATATAATAATATACACTCATAAATTGAATATATGTATATTCGTTATGGGCATATATATACATATTTGCGCGTGTATAAATATATATATATATATATATATATATATATAAATATATATGCTGGTCGATGTACCCGGTCCATGTAAAAGTATTTAAGGAACACCAGAGAGTGAGAGAGAAAGTGGGACGAGATGAACTACATCTCCCCTACGATAAAAAAAACAAGTCCTTGGTTTCAAAAATGTATCGGCGAGAAACTGTGAGTTACCATGTGCCGTTGAATTCTCCACGCTATCCGAACTTAGATATACAAATCTATCAAAGATATTGAACACTATTTACTTATATATTATCTCTCTCTCTCTCTCTCTCTCTCTCTATATATATATATATATATATATATATATATATATATATATATATTATATATATATAAAAAGTTGTTTTTTATAGTATCTTTGAAGCATTGTGTGTATGTGTAATATAAAGATTTTTGAAGGCAATTTACAATGCAATATGTGTTGAAAATTATATTTATTTAACTTTTGTTTTTTTTTCAAAAACTAAATATTTTCGGAAGTAGAATTCCATCCTCAGAGTTATTGAAAGTACTAGGTGTTTTTTTATAGTACTTATCCCACGGCGATATTGTAATCATCGGTTGTTTAAGAAGTTGAGGAACGCCGTTATATTTGAAAAAAAAAATTTTCCGTGATGTTAATTTGGCTCGGCTGCTCCCGTGCGCGTGGCAATTGTTCGAAATTCTTTTAATTTTTACTAAAAGTTAAATAAATATAATTTTCAACACATATTGCATTTGTAAATTGCCTTAAAAAATCTTATATATATATATATATATATATATATATATATATATATATAATATATTATGTGTTGTGGGTGTGTGTGTTGTGTGTGTGTTGTGTGTGAGTGAGTGTGTCTGTGTCTCTGTTGTGTGTGTGTGTGGTGTGTGGTGTTCTGTGTGTCTGTTGTGTTTTGTGTTTTGTGTGTTGTGGTGTGCGTGTGTGTGTGTTTCGCTTTATGTCTATCTCTGTCTCTTTTCATATTCATCTCTATCTATCTGTATATCTATCTATCTATCTTTACTTTCTTTGTTGCCAGATATGAAAGTGATATATCGTTAATGTCGAACGCATGACCACGATGCACAAATCGCCTGCCTTTTTTCTGTTTCAACCCGACTCCCATCCATCACACTACACTCCGAGCTCGGGTGACAAGTGAGAATTTAAACCCTCTCTTCACAGGGTTTTACGATCAGCAACACCAACACCCGAACAAGCCCCTCCACCCGACGCTAGCGTTTATGCCAAAAATAATCAACAGTTCCCATCGTTACCGCCAACGACATAAAACACTCACTAACATCTTTGACGCTATAACCTTTTTAGGAGACAATTCGTCTGGACGTATCGATATAATACAAAACAGATTCACATTTTCCTGTTGGAAAAGAAATACCTGTATCAATTTTTTGTTTTAAAAAAAATTCATTATTAAATTAAGATTTTTAAAATAAAATAAAGATAAAAACGAGTTTACTTTTTTTACAAATGATGTATTTCCTTGTAAGTCGTTGTTGCAATAAAGGCGTTTTACCGAGAGACAGGTGTCTTGGTTATGATACTAAATGTTTTACGGCATATCAACCTCAGTGGGTCATTTAATGCTGATAAAGGTTTGAAATAAATCCATTCTTGATTTTGTTTATAAACTCATGTTTTCTTCTATTTAACCCATTGATAGGATCCTAACAGGTACTACCATAACATAATCTATGCGGTTGCATAAGATTATTGTCAATCCCCTGTATTTCTGAGGGATGGCCCTTTTCATGCCATGGCCGGGTCCTTCCATGGAAAATTACAGAAGCCCGCCAAAATACGTGAAGTCATGGAATCCTATTGGATAAGCAGTCAATGGCGTGCAACACTCCACTTAGACCATTGGCTATGTCAAGCCCTAGCACTTATATTGCTCCAACCCTATTGTTCTTATGCCAAGCCCCAACTCTTTTTTATCATATGGATGCTAGAAGGCGGTGGCTGAGGGTCTACATGTCCTGGGAATGACGTTAAACTCTATCTGATGGTGAGGTTCCAGTTCTGGAGGTTTGGGGAATGTGGAGCACACCATCATCACCATTTCTCACTGGTCTACTCTGACCCGGAGTGGTAGTACCTGTTAAGTTCCCATCTATAGGCTAAATAGAAAAATGTATTTATGAAAAAAAAGTGTGTATCCATTAAAAATTAATTTATTTCAAAACTTTATCGGCATTAAATGGCCCAATGAGGTTGATATGCCGTAAAACAAAACAAAACAAACAAACAATAACACAACGGTAAACAAAGACATACCTATTTCTCTTGATTTTTTTAGATAAGGCTTGATGATTAGTATTATTTAGATTTGATTATTTTTTTTTTAAACAATATGTGTCAAGGTAAAAAAAATCATACATAAGTAAAAAGGTAGATACGAGGGGCGTTCAATAAGTAATGCCCCTGACCCACTTTCAGTTGTTTGATCTAGCTGAAATTCTGCATGTGCAAATATGTATGCCTCTATAGATTAAGCGGAAAATTACAGCTCTGAACTAATTGTGGTTTCTGATTTACAGGTGATTGAACTGAGTCAAGTGTGAAATGGAGTCTGTTGAGTGTCGAGCAGTGATCCGGTTTTTGTATTTGAAAGGACGCACCCAACGAGAGACTTTTGATGAAATGAAAGTAACTCATGGTGATGATGCCCCATCATATGACCTTGTAAATCGCTGGCATCGGGAATTCAAACATGGTCGGAACTCTGTGGAAACAGCTCCTAGATCTGGTCGTATTCTAGGTAAAACAAGACATTAGGTTTAATTCACACAGAAGTGTTCAATTAGACACAAAGCGTAATGGATAAAGACTTTGAGTTAAGACGGTTCTAAGTGACAGTTATCTCTAGGTTGCAGGTTCAATCTTGGTCAAGGGCGACAATAATATAGAATAATAATCAACACAGCTTAACACCTGTACCCCAGCTATGGTTAACGGAATCTGAACAGGATACCCCCGTCGATTGATTAAAGGATAGAGTTCAAATTTCCATGATGGCTCTCGATTACGGCAGGAAGGTTCCCGAGTTCGAAAAGAAAGTTCTCGAATTCGAGAAGGCTCCCGGGTCCGACAAGAAATTCAGGAAGAAGGCCGGAGGGTACATCAGCTGAAACGTTGTACATATAACAATGAAGATGAGGACAGTAGTCCGAATAGTCCAAATAATACTAAAGAGATACTTTTTATATTGTCGGCATACATCAAATTTAGTTTTAAATCAATTGTTACCTAATGAATTAAGCAGTTTATTATGCTGGAATATAATGTAGTCTAGACCTTAATGTAGCTTAACGTGTTTACTTAGATCTTCCAAACATACTAAAACTCCGCCATTGATATACAATAGCATTGATTATATTACTAGCTGAACTTGTGGATATACCACAGCATAATAACCTTATCATTACAGATTACCCATTAGTCTGGCCGAATTAATCTGAAATTGGACATGTTTGGTACCGTTAGAAAGCTTATATTTTGTAGATTAACATACTAAAATCCTCCCTCATAGAGAGGAAACCTAAGGACTAGGATTAACAACTGGATTCTTTAAATAACAAAACAACTGAACCCCTACAAAGGCGACAAGGATTCTAACAGTTATAATTATAATAATACATTTAGGAATAACTCAACTTCTGATATTAAATAATCAAGTTGATATACCAGCGGTTAGTTGTATGGCAGTAGAGGTTGGTTGGCTGGTTGGCTGGTTGGTTGGTTGGTTCATTGGTTTGATTTTTTTCAACCCAGGGTTATTTTTATGTCGAACACGTTTTGTTCTATTCGTTTTGTTGGGTTTCAATTTTGGACAATATGACCTTTAGGCACCCCTTTTGATCCGATTAAGAAAGGACATTTTTCATATACACCGTCAATAACCGGTTGTTTTAACAGACGATTTTTAGATTTTTATTTTTCAATTTTAAAACTAACCCCTAACCCTAACCCCTAACCCTAACCTTAACCACTAACCCTAACCCCTAACATTGCAAAATAGTTCAATATAAAAAATATATAATAATCTTGATTTAACTCTCTCACATTCTTTTTTCTTTCTTTCCTTTTTTTCATCTTTTCATTATTTTCGATTCAAAAATATTAGCGTTATCGCTTCCGCGCGCTCAATCCTTCTCTCTATCTTCCCCTACTCTCTTTTTTTCTTTCTTTATATTTTTCTGTTTAGTATGTCCTATTTCTTACCTTTCTTTCTTTATAATAAAAACAGAATAGTCCATTATTTAGCTGAGGTGACGACACTCATAAGAAATAAGAATTCGGCGAATAAGCAACATCAGATAATAAGAATTTTATTTTTGCATTTCATCTTGAACGATTTGGACGGTCTCAATTTTAACCATAGGGTGTTGCAAGATGATCACGGTCGGAAGATTAAGGAACAGGAGTACGCACAAAATTCTCTGGGATTTCGAGGTACAGACGGATCACCTAATCCCAGTCAGAGACCGGACCTAATATTGATTGACAAGAAAAAGGACCTGTCATCTCGTGGATTTTGCTGGCCCAGCCGAATTACGAGTGAAAATGAAAGAAAGCGAAAAGATAGACAAATACTTAGACCTTGCCAGAAGAACTTAGGGAAGCTGTGAAACATGAAGTGAAGGTCGTACCAATTGTAAATGGTGCCCCTTGGAATAACCCAAAAGCTCTGGAAAAGAATTTGGTGAACTGGAAATCAGAGACCATCCAAAACACAGGCACTGTTGGGATCGGCTAGAATACTCAGAAGAGTCCTGGAGATCTGAGGAGACTTGCTGTCACTCAGTCTCCAGTGAACCACCAGCTTCGGCAGATGTTGAAAAAGTAAATAATGATTAATAACGTATGTAAATTTTAAGTATGCTGAGAGAGAATTATTTAGTGTGTTTTTATAAACAAAATCCCCGATATTGTGTTCATTTTATTCTGCTGGTTTCTCTCGATAAATTAACATGTTTTTTTAATATTTAGGCAACGTTTTCAATCAAAATCTTTCTTTCTTTCTTTTCTTTCTTTCTTTCTTTTCTTTCGAAAGCCTGTCGCAGACGACGATGACGTCACTCCATGTCTTCAGTCACCCACTGGTGGCTCGTTAGTCCAATTCTGGACTTGCAGATGCGGTCACACACATTGCAGGGGAAAATCCCATCTACATTTCGTTGTTCATGACGACGAAGACGTTGCCGCTCGGCAGTCCTGTTTATCTCGATATTGAGCTGCTTAGCTCCTGTGCGGCAGGCGTTTCGCCAACCCTGTCTGTTGGAGGCCAGATCTTCCATGCTTGCAGGTGTGATGATACATTTCTTCAGCGTTGTCTTAATATGGTCTTTGAACCGCTTTTGGGGGGCTCCTGTACTCCGCGTGCCACCAGTGAGTTCACTGTAAAGTATTTTACGTGGGAGTTTGTCCAACGGCATGCAGATGGTGTGACCCAACCATCGCAGTTGGCGTTGCGATAGGATGGTCTCAATTGGGTCAATGCGCGCTCCGCTAATTTCTAAGTGGGTGATTTTGTGCTACCACTTTATGCTCAGTATGCGTTGGAGGCAGCTGGTGTGGAATGCATCCAGTTAAAAGCTTTATTACAGTAACAACTAAACAATTAGATTATGTTTTTTCCCCAGTTGAAGATGAGACGATAACAGTAACATACCAATAAACAAAGAGATACTATTTACATTGTTGGTATACATTAGTCAAATTTTTTTTAATTAATTGTTACCTAATGAATTAAACAGTCTGTTGTGCTGGAATATAAAATATGTTCATATTATAGAGAATGATAATTTATATGAGATGAGGTAAAAGGAAAAGTGAACAAAAATAATGACTCAAACAATCCTAGGCTAATGTTTCAACAACATACATCATCGTGTCCATGACTCGCTGTGTTGTGTTCCCGTGGTATAGTGGCTAATGTGCTGGACTCCGACATCGTAGTCAGCGAGTTCGAACTCCAGTCACGCTATTGCGCTCACTTCCTGAATAATAACACCCTCATCCCCCCAGCTATGGGTTGTTAAGTATAACACTATTGTTCTTCTACAAGGATGACTTAGACGTTAAATAATCAACGAAGATTGATATGCCAGCGTAGCATTCAAAAGTAGAAACCATCATAAAAGTAACATACCAATAAACAAAGAGATACTGTTCTTACCTTGAGCCAAATTTTCCCACCTGTCCCTTCCAGCTGGGAAAATTTTGGCTCAAGACTGCCCTCGGTGGCGGCAGAATCTTCATAGAGGACTGTACATGTCAGAAGTCACCCTGATACAACATCATGAAGCTAAGAGGTCCATAAGAAAGCAACGGCAACAAAGCATCGGAACATCATCATCTACAGGATAACCTACAAATGCAAAATCTGTGGTCGAGAATGTTTCTCAAACATAGGACTTCATAGTCACAGGAGGCGCTGCAACTTCAGGGGCACACAAAAACTTTTATCATTGTCTTTCGAGACTGAATTGCCAATGACTGTTCAGTTAGTTCGAATTCTAGTCACGCTATTACGTTCACGTTCAGACTAATACCCTTTGGAATGGAATGAACCCCCTCATCTCCCAAGTTATGGGCTTATTGGTACCACTACTGTTCTTCTACAAGGATGGATTTGGCATTAGATAACCCAAAAAGATTCATATGACAGCGTAGCTTTCAAAGTAGAAGCCATAATGAGTTCGTAATTGTCCTTGTGTTTGTCGTATTTATTCGATTCGGGAATCAGTTTGGATCCACGATTTCTTTAAAGTCCGTTAAATCGAGGTTTCTTAATAACGAGAGCTGGTATAATTGCAGAATAGCGCGCAAGAGCTAACATCATTAGAATCGCATTTTACGTATAAATAGCATTAGATGTCGGAAACTCGCAAAGTAGCCTAAACCTAACACTAAACCTAACACTAACCTTACCCCTTACCCTAACCCTAACGTCTCAAAGGTTTCGAGTATTTCCATGAAATATAAATAAATGTAATGCTTTTTATACGTAATCAAATGATATATCTTGCGCGCTATTCTGCATTAGTACCCGCAAGCTTATAGTTTTGTTAATTTGTATGTTGTAATTATCTGTAAATAGTTTAAGGTTAAAATTTCTTTTTGATTTACTTTTTTAACAATGGAGAAAATGGCGTCTAAAACTAGAAAGAAAATTAAAACAAAAATTGAATAAAGAAAGAAAATTAACAGTTAACAACGGTTACTGCTGGGACAGACAATTGTATTTATATTCATAATTACAGCCAGACACGCGCCCAAAAAGTTTATCACAGACGATTTATCTTGACGCCGTGTTAGATAATGTTAAGAGGAATCATATCTTCCAGCTTTAAAAAAAAAAAAAAAAAAAAAGGAAAAAAAAGAAAACATTCAGCAGAAATCAAATTAGAACAAAAGAAATTATCTTTAGATTTATGAAGTTTCCTCGAAAAATAATAGAAATTTTCAAAAGTTTTAGTTTAGGGTCTTATGACACTGGTCGCCATTTTAAAGTATTTCCCACGCATCCTACATATGTGGGTAAGACACAAGGCCTTATTAATGTGGGGCCACACGCGAACCGTAGTTCATGGGATGACAGGCACAAAAAATGCGTGGACCCTGTCGGCATTACCCCCTCAAGGGAACTGGGCAATAAGCCCAACCCTGCCCCCCTTAAATTAAGGTGGCATGTCTTGCCTGTGGTGATGGCTCCCTGGGATCACGCCGTTAATTTCATTAATTGTTCAGTTGCCGAAGCCACAGGACCCACAGACACCAAAGGACCCGTGTTATTAATGCCATTTTAAGCGTTTAGGTCTCCTATTGGTAAATCCAAGTGGTAGAAAAGGATGTATTCAGTCGTCGAAAGTCTGTTGTATTCCTTGAAATCCTAGGAAACAAGAGTGTACTTGTAGCAGAGAATCCAGTCGCATTCCTTGAAAATCCTAGGTAGAACAAGAGTGTACCTGTAGCAGAGAATCCATTTGTAGTCCCGGAAATCCTAGGTAAACAAGAGTGTACCTGTAGCAGAGAATCCATTTGTAGTCCCGGAAATCCTAGGTAGAACAAGAGTGTACCTGTAGCAGAGAATCCATTTGTAGTCCGGAAATCCTAGGTAGAACAAGAGTGTACCTGTAGCAGAGAATCCATTTGTAGTCCCGGAAATCCTAGGTAGAACAAGAGTGTACCTGTAGCAGAGAATCCATTTGTAGTCCCGGAAATCCTTAGAAACAAGAGTGTACCTGTAGCAGAGAATCCATTTGTAGTCCCGGAAATCCTAGGTAGAACAAGAGTGTACCTGTAGCAGAGAATCCATTTGTAGAAATCCGTAGAACAAGAGTACCTGTAGCAGAGAATCCATTGTAGTCCCGGAAATCCTAGTAGAACAAAGTGTACCTGTAGCAGAGAATCCATTTGTAGTCCGGAAATCCTAGGTAGAACAAGAGTGTACTTGTAGCAGAGAATCCATTTGTAGTCCCGGAAATCCTAGGTAGAACAAGAGTGTACCTGTAGCAGAGAATCCATTTGTAGTCCCGGAAATCCTAGGTAGAACAAGAGTGTACTTGTAGCAGAGAATCCATTTGTAGTCCCGGAAATCCTAGGTAGAACAAGAGTGTACCTGTAGCAGAGAATCCATTTGTAGTCCCGGAAATCCTAGGTAGAACAAGAGTGTACTTGTAGCAGAGAATCCATTTGTAGTCCCGGAAATCCTAGGTAGAACAAGAGTGTACCTGTAGCAGGAATCCATTTGTAGTCCCGGAAATCCTAGGTAGAACAAGAGTGTACTGTAGCAGAGAATCCATTTGTAGTCCCGAAATCTAGGTGTACTTGTAGCAGAAATCCATTTGTAGTCCCGGAAATCCTAGGTAGACAAGAGTGTACTGTAGCAGAGAATCCATTTGTAGTCCCGGAAATCCTAGGTAGAACAAGAGTGTACTTGTAGCAGAGAATCCATTTGTAGTCCGGAAATCCTAGGTAGAACAAGAGTGTACCTGTAGCAGAGAATCCATTTGTAGTCCCGGAAATCCTAGGTAGAACAAGAGTGTACCTGTAGCAGAGAATCCATTTGTAGTCCCGGAAATCCTAGGTAGAACAAGAGTGTACCTGTAGCAGAGAATCCATTTGTAGTCCCGGAAATCCTAGGTAGAACAAGAGTGTACTTGTAGCAGAGAATCCATTTGTAGTCCCGGAAATCCTAGGTAGAACAAGAGTGTACCTGTAGCAGAGAATCCATTTGTAGTCCCGGAAATCCTAGGTAGAACAAGAGTGTACTGTAGCAGAGAATCCATTTGTAGTCCCGGAAATCCTAGGTAGAACAAGA
>CM042157.1:33720097-33737597 GCA_023376005.1 Doryteuthis pealeii | reverse complement strand
AGCGCAATTGGAGTTCGAACTCACTTATTACGATGTTACATGTTGTTATAAATGTGTTACACACGTCGAGTAATGTTTATTGCCATACGAATTGGACACATCGACCCAAGTTCAAATTCTGGACGAGCTTGTTTGCATTTCACATAGTGCTAATAGCATTGGGAAATATATGCTTCCAATTATCCTCCCTTCAGGTATGGGTGAATAGTAAGGTAGACTGGGGTCTTTAACTTTGGTATGGCGACCGGTTTAGTAGGAAAACTCAGAATTCAAACGCATTTTCTAAACTTGACCTTGTGCTGCATCGTACTCATGGGGGAGTGGTTGGATAAATATATATAAATGCGTTGAGTGCGGTTTCGACTGATTCGAACTTTTCTATCTTTGAGAAAAACTTATATATATATTTACCAACCCCTCCGCACGAGCAGGATGCGACACAAGGTCAATTTCTTAAGCGGAGTTTAACAGATTTGAATTCAGAGTTTTCCTTCTCCTAGACTGGTTACCTAGCCATGGTTAAAGAGCCCAGTCTGCCCTACTATTTACCCATAGCTGGAGGGAGAGTAGAATTCATACCTTTCCCAAGGGTATTAGCGCTAAGTGAAATGCAATTACCACGTCCAGGATTTGAACTCGGGGCGACGAGTCCATTTCCAATGACTGTAACCATTACACCACGCGTTTCCTATATAAGAAAAAAAGAGAAAAACTTATATAAGCACATGGCGAAGCCTAGAATACACTGACTGAATTTCTTTTGATGGTGAGGCTCCTGTGCTGGAGCTCTGGTGAATGTGAAGTCTCTGATACAGAGTTGTACATATTAAATTACCTCTCCGAACGAGTAGCGTGTGACACATTGTCAATTTCTTAAGCGGGATTTAACAGACTTGAATTCAGTTTTACTTCTTCTGGACCCGTTGCCTTACAAAGGTTAAAGAGCCTAGTCTTCCCTATTATTTACTCTATCTGAAGAGAGAATAGTTGGATGCATACCTTTCCCAAGGGTATTAGCGCTGTGTAAAATGCAAACATCCTCATGATACGGAGTTGTAGTACCTGTTCGGGTCCCATCTAGGAGTCAAATAGACGAAATCATATAACTGTGTGCAAATTATTATTAGATAGTATTATTATTAGATAATAACTAGCAGGACCTGTGGATATACCACAGTATGATAATTTAATTATTACAACATTTGATATATTCACTTAAGAGCTATTGCTATATAGTTCAATATGTAAAAAGTATAATAATATTGATTTAGCTCTTTCTCACTCTTCTTTTTTCTTTTTTTTTTCTTTTCATCTTTTCATAATGTTCGATTGAAATAGATTAGCGTTATCATTTCCCCCTATCTATATATTTACCCTACTCTTTCTTTCTTTCTTTCTTTCTTTTTTTCTTTCCTTTTTATATTTTTTCTGTGAAGCATTACTTTTTCTTTCCTTTTTTTATAATAAAAATGGAATGGTCTATTATTTACCTGAAGTGACAATACTCATAAGAAATAAAAATTCCGTGAATAAACGAAACAAGTTAATCTGGATTTACATATTTGTATTTTATCTTGGACGATTTGGAAGGTCTCATTTTTAACCAGAGGGTATTGACAGATGATAACGGTCGGAAGATTAAAGAACACGCGTATTAATATATAGATACTTGAAACAATATAACAGGGTGTAACATTTGTAACTATAATTATTAATTTTTGTGGAGGTACGTGGTGTAATGGTTATCTCTGTAGGAAAATGAACATGGCGAGACGAGCTCAAATCCTGGACGAGGCTGGTTGCATTTAACGTAGCGCTAATACTCTTGAGAAAGGTATGAATACAACTATCTATTCTCCCTCCAGTAATATAGTAGAGCAGACTGAGCTTTTACATTTTTCCTGGCAGTGAAGTTGGCGTTATAACGTTTCGGTTTTTGGTTTGGTTTGTTTTGTTTTGCGGCATATCAACCTCATTTAATGCTGATAAAGTTTTGAAATAAAGTAATCATTAAATGGATACTCAATTTTGTTTATAATGTTTTTCTATTTAACCCATAGATGGGGCCCTAACAGGAAGCAATGGTGATGAAGGGGTGCTCCACATTCTCCAAATCTCCGAAACTGGAACCTCATCATCAGATAGGGTTTAACGTCATTCCCAGGACATGTAGACCCTCAGCCACCGCCTTCTAGCACCCATATGATAAAAAGGATTGGAACTTGCCATAAGGGCGATAGGGTTGGGGCAATCCTATAGGTGCTGGGTTTCGTCTTTTTTTTTTTAATAAACCTTCATCAGGACTTTTAGATGGAACGATTGTTGTCTGAACTGTGATGGATGTTCAGACAACAATCTTTCCATCGGAAAGTCCTGATGAAGTTTTATCAAAAAATCGAAACGTTATAACGTCGACTTGACCACCAAGAATAAATTCATCTTTTGCCTAGCCAAGGTTCAAAAGCTCAGTCTGCTCTACTATATTACTGGAGGGAGAATAGATAGTTGTATTCATACCTTTCTCAAGAGTATTAGCGCTATGTTAAATGCAACCAGCCTCGTCCAGGATTTGAGCTCGTCTCGTCGTATCCATTTTCTTTTTGGAATACTCTGTGTGTATTTTTTTAAATATTTTATACATGACTAATTTTGTAAATAAACTCTCTCTCCCTCTCTCCCCCTCTGTCTCTTCCTCCCTCTCCCTCTCTCTATCTATCTATCTATATCCCTCTCTCTCTCCTCTGCCCTCTCTCCCTCTCTCCCCCTCTGTCTCTTCCTCCCTCTCCTCTCTCTATCTATCTATCTATATCCTCTCTCTCCCTTTCTCTCTCTCCCTCTGCCCTCTCTCTCCCTTCCTCCCCTCTCTCTCTCACTCTCCCTCTCTCTCTTCCTCCCTATCCCTCTCTCCCTCTCTCTCCCTCCCTCCCCCTCTCTCTATCTATTCTATCTATCTATCTCCCTCTCTCCTTTCTCTCTCTCCCTCTGCCCCTCTCTCTCCCTTCCTCCCCTCTCTCTCTCTCACTCTCCTCTCTCTCTTCCTCCCTCGCCTCTCTCCTCTCTCTCCCTCCCTCTCCCTCTCTCTTCTCTATCTATCTCCCTCTCTCTCCCTTTCCTCTCTCCCTCTGCCTCTCTTTCCCTCTCTCCCTTCCTTCTCTCTCTCTCTCTCTCTCTCTCTCTCTCTCTCTCTCTCTCTCTCTCTAAGAGATTGTATCTACAATAATAATAGCAATAAAAACAAGTGCTAATAGACATTGTTCCTATACGTAGAAATAACTTGATGCCGATTAACATGCAATCTATCCAACAAATCAATTAACATAGAATTGAAGGCCAATTCTGTTGCGAATATATTAGAAGAAATAACAGAACAAATGCCACATAAACGTAAAGAGTAGGTTTGTGTTATCTCAAAAAAACGATTAGAATGAGCAAAACCTTAATCAGGAGTAAACAACAAAACTTGCAATAAACACAATAACATTCAACCGGGAATTGCTATATCAAATGTATAATACTACCTTGACTTACGAGTTTAATTCGTTCCGTTCGTAACTGAAATGCCATTAATCCGTTCCAGCCATTACGGTGCTACCATGACTCATGAGTTTAATTCTTTCAGCTAGTAACTCAATTTCCTCGTATATCAAATCAATTTTCCTCAGTGAAAAGAAACTGAAATGCCATTAATTCGTTCCAGCCCTCACATTGCTAATGTGACTTGCGAATTAAATTCGTTCCGCTCGTAACTCAGTTTCCTCGTACATCAAATCAATTTCACTCATTGAAAAGAAACTGAACTGTCATCTAATGCCTTGTTCAGCTCTCAGTGCTACCTTGACTTACGAGTTTATTCTTTTAGCTAGTAACTCAATTTCCTCGTATATCAAATCAATTTCTCCCATTAAAGAAAAACTGAAATGCCATTAATCCGTTCCAGCTCTTACAGTGCTACCTTGACTTGCGAGTTTATTTCTTTCAGCTAGCAACTCAATTTCCTCGCATATCGAATCAATTTTCCCTCAGTGAAAAGAAACTGAATTGGGTTATTTTATGCCGAAGATATTTTGTTTTATTCATTATTGTTGGGTATTCAAATTTTTAAACTCATTTTTTTATCTATTCAACCTATAGATGGGAACACTACTCCGGGTCAGAGTGGACCTGGGAGTAATGGCGATGAAGGGGTACTCCACATTCCACAGAGTTTTAGAATTTAAATCTCTCTCCTAGATGCAGTTTGATGACATACCCAGAACACTAACACCCTCAGCCATCGCCTTCTAGCACATATATGATAAAAAGGGTTGAAGTTTTGATATGAGGGTAATAGAGTTGGGACAATCATAAAGGTGCTAGCTCGGGTTTGACATGACCAATCGATTGTTCGGGGTGCTTGCGTGACTGCCCGTCTTGCTTAAGTAAGGGATAAAGTAGAGTGTTGCATGTCATGGACTGCTCAGCCACTAGGATTCCGCTATAAGTAGCACGGGTCGCCAATCACGGCCAACAGGTGGTCCCATTAGGGGCGGTGGTACAGTCTACGTATTCTACTGTCCCGCCGACAGGGGGGAAAATTAGATGTTGTACCAATACTGTTGTTCGGTCAGTAAAATGGTTATTCCTGTATAACGAGTGAGTGAGGGAGAGGCTCTGTGATTGGATATACCAATCACGTGATGAGCCCAGAAGTTAAGGCGCAATATCCAAAAAAAAGCCAAGGCAGATAGATTCCACCAGCGGTACCACGAGGCAACGACTTGAAGGGCTCCAAGAAAACACCCTAAGATATCTTCTCCAACACGCCGGTAGGTCCCTTAAACTCAACTTTATATACAGGAAGGACTTTATATTGTTGTTAGTTATTACATGTGCTAGCCAATAAATTGTTTGAATTAGAGGAAATATTAATTCCTTTCTTGTTGTTGTTAGTCTTAGAATTGAATGCTATACTAACACTGTTGCATACCCTACTTACTTACTTCTATTCTTCTTCTGACGTCTTTTCTATCGTCTCTTCTAGCGTCTGGACTTCGTCTTGGTGGTCGGTCGTACTTAACTCATTTCTTCTTCTAGATCAGTCTTGTTACCAAGACATTCACCAATCACAAAACCGTGTTATTTTCGGAAGCTTTTATTTACTTAACTAAACATTTCATGTAACTAAACATAGCGTGCGTATGCAGTGGGTTCCAGTTAAGGCAGGACATCTTCTCTGCCCGACGTCCAAACTGAAACTGAGGACCCAACCAGGTCCCACATGACTTCACGTATTTCGCGGGATTTCTGTAATATTCCATGGAAAGTCCCGCCCGTGATATGAAAAGGGCCATCCCTTTAGAAATACAGGGGATTGACAATAATCTTATGGAACCGCATAGATTATGTAACAAGACAATACTGTCATAGTAGAATTAATAACAGAGAACTTTAAATTTTACATACGAAATTTCCTTATTAAAGACTAGAAGCGGCTACCCAGTGTTGCCTGGGTAGTGGGAGAGGTAAACAAAAAATGAGTCTCACAAATCCATTATTATTGAATCGCGAGTTCGATCCTTGTAGTATGCCCCATTAAAATTCCGATGTAAAAACAAAAGCGTTGCATTGATCCAGCCACTCTGGAAATAAAAATTAATATCTACTATTTAAAATATTGAATGCAAAAAGAAAAAAATATCTATGCTATTATTATTTAAATTTCATTTTTTTAAGTATCTTCACTAATATAAATCAAACCTTCATTATTGTTGCTCAAAAACCAATCCCTGGTGATAGTGAATGTATATATATATATTTACTTTGTCGTTAATTGTTTTATTTTCGACGTTTCCTCCGGACATACACATATACACAACTGCCCTTTATATATGTATAGATTATCACTATTATATTATTCCTTGCATTTTTCAACTGGTTGTTTTTCACTCTAGTCTGAGTGATAGCAAGTCTCCTCTGGTATCCAGGACTCTTCTGAGTATTCTAGCGGACCTTAATAACGCTGTTGTCTGGATGGTCTCGATTCCTACTCTGATTTCATTCCTACAGCCTTTTTTTCCAAACCCTTTGGAATCGTCCCATGTGCTCCTACTATAATTGGTACCACATTTACTCTTATGTTCCACATTCGGAAGGGGTTCGTATATTTAAGCGGCTGATTTGAACTTCTCTCTCTCTCTCTCTCTTTGCCTGCTGCTCGACCTACGAGACACAATGAGGTAGTCTTATGACTACCCCTTTCTTGTTGGGGCTTCGGCCCTTAACACTGGCCACTCACTGCTCGTAAGTCTCTTATACGATATATGACTATCCTTTAGTCATGTATCCGTAACTACGTTTTTATGTACATTTAGGTATCTCTCTGATACCTAAATATATTCATGAATGTGTCATTATCTCTACCCTTGTATATGTATCTATGTACTTTATGTATCTCGTCATATCCATGTGCTGTATACCTATTAAATGTTTTGTCTATCAACCCTTGTCGGAGTCGTATCTTCAAGTATTCCCATTGAACCTTTACACTACTTTATTTAATAACTAAAACCTGTTAAATACTATGGTTAACAGATTACATAAGATCTATGGACATAAATCATGAACACGTGACTATCTAAAAAAATTTTTTTAACTCAAACCTAACAAAATAGGAAAAAAAATGTGTACACACAAAGTAAAAGTATCTCAGATATTAAAAGCAATATTTTATCGATAAATTAAAAAAAAAAAAAAGAAAAAAAGAAAAAAAAGAAAATTAACATATTGAAAAATGGGCTGTCAAAGTAGAGAGCGCTCGGGAGAAAATTCAGACAATTTTAAAATAAAATTTAATCAAACGTAAAAAGACAAGAAAAAGAATCAATGAAAAATTGTGGTCTTTCATGAAACATGATTAAGAAAAACAATGTATATATATATATATATATATATATATATATATATATATATATATATATATATATTTTATAAAAAAAGGAAGGTCCGCAAAATGTATTTTGTTCTCAGAAAAAAATTTGTTTAATTCTTTTTGTTTTACATGTGCAACACGTGTTTCAGATCTTCTGGTATCTTCTCCAGTCTTTGATTGATAATATGAAAATGAATTCTTACATGCATGTGTATATATATATACATACACATGAGTATTTCACTCCTCTTTCTCTTTTTATGGGAGTGGAATGGAATTTCATTTTTAACATTAGTCTTTTAAACAGGTGTTTTTGTTTTTGGGTGGTTTACCAATAAAGTCATTAGCTAAATTTTTATAGCTTTTTTTTATAACTTTTTTTATTTTTATTACTTTTCTATTTGGGTTGTCTTGATAAAGTTCATCAGATGTTCATTTGATATATCAGGTGTGTGTGTGTGTTTGTAATTTGTTTTTTGTTCTGAAGACATTCTATGTTTTTCTACTTAAATTTATACTTTTTGTGTGTGTGTGTGTGTGTGTGTGTGTGTGTGTGTGCGTATGTATGTATATGGTTGTATTCGGTGTGTATATGTGTACGTATATATACATACTTAAGAGTTGAATTTTGAATTAAGAATTAAATTTAAGTCTATTCATAACTATCTTTCTATCTATTTATCTATCTATCTATCTTACTTTGTTTATATATATATATATATATATATATATATATATATTATATATATATATATATATATATTCGGCTAAAAAAGCCATATCAAACACGCTGTTTGTTTGTTTACTTCTCATACTGTCGTGTAGCAAACTCACCATAAGTGGAATATACCTACTTCAAAACAAACGAATAATCTGCTGGTGTAATGGTTAGCTTGACAGTCAGGGTTCGAATCACACACAAAGCAGTCTTCCTGTCTATAGCTCTGCTGATGAGGCCTAATAGGCTGAAATGTACATACAGAGATTGATTTTTCTCGATTTGTTTAGCCTTACATTTGAATAGGTATGCCCGCCTAATTCATTAATTATCAATTAATTAATTTTCAAAATTAGGTACGACTTCAACTAAGCACATATTCTCCCAAAAAATTGTTAGGAGATTTCTGAAAGCATGGGGGCCTCAGGAGGTTGATGTTGACTATTCCTAGAATCTTTCCATTCTGTTATAGAATTGTATGGTAAGGTCTAAACCAATACAAGCAGATTATATATATATGAAGATAGGAGGGTTAGAGTAAATCAGACAGAATGTGGTAAGGATAAAGCAAAAGTGGACAAAAAGGAATAACTCAAAACAATGTGGAGAGATATATTTCGTTCCGCGTTAAGCGGTATTTCTTCAGTGAATTTATTAAAGCATTGTACATACACTTGCATTCATAGAAGAGAGAGTGAGTGCGTGAGGAGGGTTTGGTGAGTATATATATATATATATATATATATATATATATATATATATGGAAAATTAAACACTTCGAAATTCCATCATCAGAGGTGATGTGTTTGTGTTCCAGTTTTTTTTTTTTCAAGTTAGTAGTAGAAAATATATCAAGGTGTGTGAAGACTGGAAGGAGGAGAATAGGTAGGAAAAGTGTTATAGGCATTTTTAAATGTGAGTACTGCATTGAAAATTAATTTTATTTAAGGATGGTTTGTATTGTTTGATGTATAAAGCTCCTAGTATTTGGAGTTTTTGTTTATTTTTGTTTTTTGGTTTTTTTTTTTTCTTTGAGCAAAATGTGCGTTAGGATATTTCGGTAATTAGAGTGGGGGCATGCTTGTAATTTTAAATGTTATGAAATGGAGCTATTATCTGATGTATGAAGAGTCAAACGGCGTGACAAAGTCGTTGAGGTAAAACCGATGTAGATACTTTAATTTTTGGGGAGACAACAATCTCCTAAGGGGCAATTCTACATGTATAAATGAAAGAATACTGCCCAAATACACACACACACACATACATACATATATATATATATATAATATATATATATATATATATATATATATACCAACTCTGTTTCTAACATTTTGTGTATACTTGATAAAACTGTATTTAAATCTTTTTATCATTCTTTGATAGTCTTTCCCGTTTGAATCTTCTGTTTTGTTTGTCAAAACTTTTGACAACTCCCCATTCCCCCACCCGGCTCTTTAATTTAAAAATCTCCATAATTTATATATGCAATGTTAGGTGTGGCACTTCACCTCAGACGCCAAAACAATATCCTTGGTCTAGTGCTAGTGAAAAGGGCATAGACTCCATCACTGTCTGGTTGATACTGACTTTAGGCCACCCCAACGACTTTACTTATGGTCAACTAAAAGTGGCTACTCGGTGTCGTTTGGGTAGAGGGGTTGGGAGATTTTTTTAAAGTTAGTCTCGCATTATTACTGAATCATAAGTTGGATCCTCGCAGTATGCCCGATTAAAATCCCTATGTAAAAAAAAAAAAGACCTTGCGTTGATCCGGCCAGTGGGGGCATCAGAAAATGAAAGAAGTGCAGTCACTCTGGAAAGAAAAATCAGTGTCTCCTATTTTAAAAATTAAATGCAAAAATAAACCCATGCTGTTACTGCTTAAATTTAATTTTTTAATCATCTTCACAAATATAATTCAATCTTCATTATTTTTGCTCAAAAAGCAAGATCTGGTGATAGTAAATTTGTATATATACTTACTTTGGCATTAATTGTTTAATTTTTGTAATTTCCTCCGAACATATTTATTGATCACAACATCTTGTCAGGCGACTGCCACTCCTTCATCCATTGTCCGGTTGTGAGCTCGTTCATGACTCTTTAATACCGCCAAAGTCCTGCATATCCTAGAACATATCTGGCACACATAACGATTGGTGTTGACTGCGTCGACAGGTGTTGTATACTCATCATTGACCTCATGCTGGGGATCATGCTGGGTCTTAGAGTGTGGCATGGTAGAGACAACAATTACAGTCGGGTAGATCTCATGTGATTTCATGGGATTAAAATCCCTATGTAAAAAAAGACTTTATGTTCATCCGGCATGGTGGGGCATCAGAAAAAAAAGTGCACATATACTCTGAAAAGAAAAATCAGTGTCTCCTATTTAGAATATTAAATGCAAAAAAAAATCCATGCTGTTACTATTTAAATTTCATGTTTTCAATTATCTTCACGAATATAAAGCAAATCTTCATTATTTTGCTCAAAATCCAAGATCTGGTGATAGTCAATGTGTACATATATTTACTATGTCTTTAGTTGTTTTATTTTCGTAGTTTCCTGCGAAGAAACATACATGCATACACACTAACTGCCTCTCTCTCTCTCTCTCTCTCTCTCTCTCTCTCTCTCTCTTTCTCTCTCTCTCTCTCTCTCTCTCTTCTTTCCTTTTCTTCCCTTCTTTCTTTCTTTCTTTTTTTCTTTCTTTCCGTCTTTCCTTCCTTCTTTCTTTCTCTCTTTCTTTCTCTTTCCCTTTTCTTTCTTTCTTTCTCTCTTTCTATCTCTCTTTCTTTCTTTTTCTTTCTCTCTTTCTCTTTATTCATTTATTTATTTATTTTCTTTTCTATTTCCTTCCATCTTTCTCTCTTTCTTCCTCTTTCTTTTTTATTTCTTTCTCTTTCTTTCCTTCTTTCTTTCTCTCTTTCTTTCTTTCTTTCTCTTTCTTTTTCTTTCTTTCCGTCTTTCCTTCCTTCTTTCTTTCGCTCTTTCTTTCGCTCTCTCTTTCTCTTTCCCTTTGCTTTCTTTCTTTCTTTCTTTCTTTTTCTTTCTTTCTTCCTTTTTATCAATTTATTTATTTATAAATATATAAATATATGTATAGATTGAATATAAATATATAATATATGTATAGATTAAATGATTTACCCAGAGGCAATGGTTACCATCGTAAGAAATAGACACAGCAGGACGAGTTCAAATCCTGGACGTGGCTGTTTTCATTTCACATAGAACTAATACCCTTGGGAAAAGTACGAATCCAACTATTCTCCCTCTAGCTATGGGTAAATTATATAAAAGTAAAAAGAGATAATTCACAACAGAATAGCAAGTGTAGAATGCGTGGAGAGGGCAGACTGGACTCTGTGACCTAGGTATGACAACCAGTCTAGGAGAAGGAAAACTCTGAACTCAAACCAAAATGATGATGAAGGGGTATTCCACATTACCCAGAACTCCGGAATTTGAACTTCACCATCAGATAGAGTTTAATGTCACACTCGGGACATGAAAACCCTCAGTCACCGCCTTCGAGCAAATATATGATAAAAAGGGTTGGGATTATCTGCGTTATTCGGACTATTGTCCTCATTTTCATTGTTATCTGTACAACGTTTCGGCCGATATGCCCTCCGGCCTTCTTCAGGTATTTCTTGTCGGACTCGGGAAACTTCTCGGACTCGGTAACCTTCTCGGACTCGGGAATTTTCTTTTCGAATTCGGGAACTTTCTTGACAAGAAAGTTCCCGAATTCGAAAAGAAGATTCCCGAGTCCGAGAAGTTTCCCGAGGGCGACAAGAAATACCTGAAGAAGGCCGGAGGGCATATCGGCCGAAACGTTGTACAGATAACAATGAAGATGGGGACAATAGTCCGAATAACGCAGATAATACTAATCTTCAAGCCTCATCTCAAACATTCAGAGAAACAAAAAGGGTTGGGGTTGCCATAAGGGCAATAAGTTTGGGATAATCATATAGGTGCTAAGGCTTGACGTGACCAACCGATTGATCGTAGGGGGGCCCTCTGACCACCCGTCTAGCCTAAGCAAGAGCCAAAGTGGAATGTTGCATATCATTAACCAGGGTTCCATCTTTAAGAATAACGTCCAACAGGTGGCCCCACTGGTGGGGTCTTACCTCTCTACAAAGGTGTAGTCGGCGTATTCTAAAGCCCCAATCGATAGATCTTTGGGTGGTTGGTGCTCACTAAGGTCAAATATTAGCATTAGCATATCAAATGATACACTAACACCGAACAAATGGACCGCCATGTCGGCTGGGGCGTTAGAATGTACCGACTGCACCTCTGTAGAGGGGTAAGACTCCCCCAATGGGGCCACCTGTTGGCCGTGGGTAGCAACCCGTGATGCTTAAGGACGGAGTCTTGGTGGATGAACAGTCCATGGCCTGCAACACTCCACTTGGACCCTTACTTAGGCTAGACGGGCGGTCGGAGAGGCCCTCTCCGATCAATCGGCTGGTCACGTCAAGCCCTAGCACCTATATGATTGTCCCAACCCTATTGCCCCTATGGCAAGCCCCAATCCTTTTTATCATATGAATGCTAGAAGGCGGTGACTGAGGGTCTACATGTCCTGGGAATGACGTTACTCTATCTGATAGTGAGGTTCCAGTTTTGGAGGTTTGGGGAATGTGGAGCACCTCTTCATCACCATTGCTCCCTGGTCCACTCTGACCCGGAGTGGTAATACCTGTTAGGGTCCTATCTATGGGTTAAATAGAAAAATGTATTTATAAAAAAAAATTGTGTATCCATTAAGAATGAATTTATTTAAAAACTTTATCGGCATTAAATGACCCACTGAGGTTGATATGCCGTAAAACAAAATAAACAAACAAACAATGAACAAATGGAAGAGAAGATATTTATAGTAATAAAAAGATTAATATATTGTAAGGAGTAGCAAAAAAAATCGGATACTACGAGTTTTAAAAGCGAATTAAGAATAATTAAATCTATTATTTAAGGTTAAACTTTGTCTAAATCGATAAGTAGTAGCATAATAACCAACATTAAAAAAAGAAAAATATAATTACATATGCAGTTTATTTTAAAAAGACTTAAAACTATTTTTTGGTCAATTTTGACGATATCCACCATTCAGCCTCTTTTTCGATGGTTTTAAGTGCTTGTTTACAATTTTACTGTAACATTCGTGATTACAAAAAAAATTATCAAAAATCAGGTAATTATCCGATTTTAATGAAATTTTCAGTATTGATTTAACAATTAATGAATTTTATAATGCATCAGTTATTTTATTTCAAAACTTTAATTTAGTATTTTTGCTATGAAAAATTAATATATAAAATTCATTTAAAATATGAAAATCCCGATGTTAAGTTTAAAATGTTATATTTTTAGATTCTAAAAATAAATATCAACTTAATGCAAACCTTATTAAAAGTAATAAGTTTTGAAGAAAAACTCGATTGAATTTTTTTTTTTTTGTTTCTATTCATAACTTCGGTCTTTTATTTCATTATTTATACTGTAATAAGTACAATATATGACCAACTTGAAAAACATTTTACGCCCCCAACATAAGGGGGGTCAAAATTAAGTGACCTGAAAAAAATGAAAGTTTTGAAATAAAATAAATTATAAATGCATTATAAAGATCGTTCATTGATAAATAAACACTGAAAATTTCATTAAAATCCGATAATTCCCTGATTTTTGGTAAATTATTTTCTGTAGGGGGGGTGGGGCTAAAGTCATTTTGTCAAAAAAAGCATTTTAGGCTCAGTTTGCCAGTCCCTAATATATTGCATTGGAATTTATTTGAACACACGTGCAAATGGCCAAATTGGCCAATCATGGCCTTTCTGGGGATCACGTGAGACCGGATATAAAAATAACGATCCCCAGACGTTCCTCCTCTTTATCCCTCAGCCACCAGCCACGCGAGGTTCTTTTTGGCACTCGCACCGTAGCAGCTCCTCGATACAACACGGGACAGACAGACATCCCTTCAAGATACAACCCAAGAGGGCCGACAACCAAATATCCTACTACAATTTGAACCGGGTCACGAAGGAACGATTTAGAAGTAAATACAACCAACAGCTAAGTTTCCGCAGGCATATTCTCTGCAAATCTAAGCAAACCTAATCTTTCAACATTAAACATTGAACTACCATTGCTTGTTTTACATTTTGTTTCTACCTGTCGATAGTTTCTGAATACACATTGTGCGGATACCGTAATTGGAAGCTCTATATCAAATAGTGGTAGCCATCTTTCTATTATTAGTAATTTTATTAGTATTTCTTCCATTTTATTTCTTTTGCATATTATCACAACTCCCAGGGCGTCATTCAACAATCCTTAAGAAGCAACACTGTTCGGAAAATGAAGAATAACTTGCTTCCTTCCCTGGTAACATATATATAAAAGAGAGAAAGAAATAAAAGAAAAGAAAAACGGGAGTTTGTCTTTAAAAAGAAAAAAAAGAAAAGAAACGAAGAGAAAGTAACTCTGTTTTAGTAACTCTCTCTCTCTCTCTCTCTCTCTCTCTCTCACACACACACACACACACAAACATATATATATATATATATATATATATATATATATATATATATAGAGAGAGAGAGAGAGAGAGAGAGAGACTCAGACATTTTTATTTATTAATTTCATCCTATTTCTCAGCTTAGTTTCACTATTTTTCTTGTTAAAAAATGGATATCTAATGCAAGAGGGGAGGAGCTTATATATATATATATATATATATATATATATATATATATATATATATATATATATATATATATGTGTGTGTGTGTGTGTGTGTGTGTGTGTGTGTGTGTGCGTGCGTGATATAATGCTTAGCAAGTTTGTCTAGCAAACAATTACTAATAACTTCGATTTTTACTGAAGGCTTCGTATATCTGGCCTTGTGCCACAACTAAACAAAGCATAGTAAATAACTATATATATATATTAAGAAATTTGAAAAAACAATTGTTCCAAAAATGAGATGAATTTATTTATCGACGCTTAAACGTTTCGGTTTCTTTAAACCTTCATCAGGATGTATTAAGGGGTGAAGAAATTGATAGATGTTTTATAGATGACAGGAGATAAAAAAAATCTTTATAAATTTTTTTTTGTTGTGTAACTGTATTTGTTCAGCGTTATATTTTTGAAAGACGAGTCGCGTTCCGCACACGCGAAGATGTCATGACGCGTGACGTAACTCGAAGAAATGCATTCAACAAAAGACAAGAAAAAGTATTAATGGACTTATTTTATGAGAACAAAGGGAACAAAGTGGGAATGATAACTAAATAATTAAATAAAGCATGGTATTTTGTAGTTATTTAAAACTATTTTAGCTAGAGACGGTGATATGTTAAAAAAATCCATGTCGATTATTAAGGGAGGGCAAAAGCGAAATTGCACAGGCTTCAAATATCTGTCGTAGTCTTTTGTTGTGAATATGAGCTAATATTGTGGCATCATTGAAAAATATCACCCCTTAATACATCCTTATGAAGGTTTAAAGAAACTGAAACGTTTAAGCGTCGATAAATAAATTCATCTCATTTTTGGAACACTTGTTTTTTCAAATTTCATAATATTGTCGGATTTATTTCCATATTTACTCCCATATATATATATATATATATATATATATATATATATATATATTATACTCATCCACAGACACCGTGTTTCGACGTTTCACGTCTCTTCAGTGTGGCTAGACCCAGCAACTACTTCCGGTCAGGAAACCCGACTGAATTTTAATCAGAACAGTTCCTTAATCTGTCGGCCGTCGGCAGCTGCCTGCAAGGAGCGGTGTTTTTAACTGATCAATACACACACTTGTGTATATATTTTTAGATCACCAGAGGAAAGAGAGGGACCGTGTATGTATATAAGTGTATCTACCCATAAGAGAGGTCCAGAATTTTATTATTATTATTTCGCTCAATTAGAGTTTTTCACGCCAGCCATTGCCAGTTGTTCGCTGGAGGCTGAGTGACAGCAAGTCCCCTCTGGTCTCCAGAACTCTTCTGAATATTCTAGCCGATCTTAACAAAACTGTTGTTTGGATGGTCTCAATTCTTCCTCTAATCTCCAATCTCACAATACAATTTTTCCAGATCTTTGGGGGCCGTTCCAAGGGCACCAATGATAATTGGTACAACCTTTACCTTCATGTTACACAGTTTTCTCAGTTTTCTCTAACTGACGAGCTTTCCGATTTTTCATGTTACGAGCTAAAATTTGATATATATAAGAGAGCTTCAGATACGCTTATGTTAATAAGCTCATAAAAGCATTTAAGTGTCCAAATTCATTACGCCAAAGAAAAATAAACATTAAAACATATTACACATTATATAATAATAATAATAATAATAATAATAATAATAATAATAATAATAATAAATGATTTAATAATTTATGTTACATCCAACACGAAATATTATACATCACCATGGCCACCAGACACAAATACGCTCTTTCATGTGCACATACGCACGTGGATACGGTCATTCATACGCACACACGCGCGTGGTTGCGGTCATAACGTCACAGTCTACACGCATTTTCATGCACACGCGCATGACAACATACGCACATGTACAAACAAAAGAGCGCATTCACGTAAACATGCAACACGAGAATACAGTTATTAAAAAATACCATCTGTAACATTTTCAAAAAAAAAATTCTAACTAAATTTTAACTAAAAATGCCATAAGATGACAACTACTTCAGTTCCAGTGTTCTTCTGAAGAAGAGATTTTATCTCGAAATATTGAGAATAAATCACAGGTTAACAAACAACACCATTGTTACCTTATTATTTTTTCTTTGCACCTGCATTGTGATAGCCTTCAAAATCAACCTCCAAACCAATATATACATAATGCTTGAAGTAAATTATAAAACCCTTTTATATTACAGCACATAATTCATTAAATTGTGTTTTATTGTTTGTTTGTTTGTTTTTATAAAATACAGTGCTATTTTTCTTATTAAAAGGAATAATAACCCAAAAAATTAGGGTGTTTTTGGTTGGGGCTAGAGCGGAATGGAATTTCAGTTTATTTGAATGGGGATAATTAATTTCCGCATCCCCAAAGACTTACTGCACCCGACCGGTAGGGAGACCACGCCTGTGCTTCAAAGATATCTGAAAGAAGGACATGAAGACATGCCACATCAACACCAACACATGGGAGGCTTGTGCAGAAGACCGTGCGACCTGGCGTCTCCTCGTCAAACAAGTAACGAAAAGGAGTGAAAAAGAGAGGAAAGTAGCCGCCACAGAAAAGAGAACCAGAAGGAAGGAGAGACAACAGCAACTCCAGTAATCATCACTGTTTGTTTGCGGTCACTGCACCAGAGATTGCCATTCAACAATTGGTCTGTTCAGCCACTCGCGGAGTTGCAGATTTTTTTAAAAAGTGGACACTACGCCAACGTCTTTAGTAGACGGAAGGATGCCAACGAATTGATTTGATATACGAGAATATTGAGTTATGAACGGAACGAATTAAACTCGTAAATCGAGGTAACACTGTATATTTATATCGGTTGCTGTTTATCATTGTTATTATTAAATCTTCAATGATCGATTCTTTTTAATAAGACGATCATCATAAGACGATCATCACAATCAATATAATAATATCCTATTCTTATTCTTCCGACCGTTATCATCTGTGTAAAACCTTTTGGTTAAAAAATGAACCTTACAGATCGCCAAGATGAAATGCAATATAATTAGTCTTACTTTATTTATACGTCTAACGTTTGTAATGCAGAAAGTACTGAGCTTGAGTCGTATCTCTCTATCTCTCTCTTTTGGGTTGGTG
>CM042157.1:33710343-33719997 GCA_023376005.1 Doryteuthis pealeii | reverse complement strand
AGAGAGATGACTTCCAGGCGCTCTGCCCGTGCGCGTGGCAATGGGTTCGAAATTCTTTTAATTTTTAACTAAAAGAATAAAATAAATATAATTTTCAACACATATTGCATTGTAAATTGCCTTCAACAAAAATCTTTTATATATATATATATATATAATATAATAATTATATAATATATATATATATATATATATATATGTGTGTGTGTGTGTCTGTGTGTGTGGTTGGTGTGTTTGTGGTGTGTGTGTGTGTGTGTGTGTGTGTGTGTGTGTTTCGCTTTATGTCTATCTCTCTCTTTTCATATATCTCTATCTCTGTAATATCTATCTATCTATCTTACTTTCTTTGTTGCCAGATATGAAAAGTGATATATCGTTAATGTCGAATGCATGACCACGATGCACAAATCGGCCTGCCTTTTTCTGTTTCAAACCCGACTCCCATCCCATCACACTACACTCCGCCAGCTCTCGGAGGTGACAAGTGAGGAATTTAAACCCTCTCTTCACAGGGTTTTACGATCAGCAACACCACACCCCAAACAAGCCCCTCCACCGACGCTAGCGTTTATGTGCCAAAAATAATCAACAGTTCCATCGTTACCGCAACGACATAAAACACTCACTAACATCTTTGACGCTATAACCTTTTTAGGAGACAATTCGTCTGGACGTATCGAATATAATACAAAAACAGATTCACATTTTCCTGTTGGAAAAGAAAATACCTGTATCAATTTTTTTGTTTTAAAATAAAATTCATTATTAAATTAAGATTTTGAAAAAGATAAAAATAAAAACGAGTTTACTTTTTTACAAATGATGTATTCGCTGTAAGTCGTTGTGCAATAAAGGCGTTTTGCGAAGAGACAGGTGTCCTTGGTTATGACATACTAAATATTTTCAAGCCCTAGCATCTATATGATTTTCCCAACCCTATTGCCCTTATGGCAAGCCCCCAACCCATGTTATCATATGAGTAAAGAAGGCGTGGCTGCGGGTCTACATGTCCTGGGAATGACGTTAAACTCTATCTGATGGTGAGGTTCCAGTTTTGGAGGTTTGGGGAATGTGGAGCACCCCTTCATCACCATTGCTCCCTGGTCCACTCTGACCCGGAGTGGTAGGTATACTGTTAGGCCCATCTATGGGTTAAATAGAAAAATGTATTTATAAAAAAATTGTATTATCCATTAAGAATTGATTTATTTCAAAACTTTATCGGCATTTTTTGTATAAATCATTTTTCTATTTAACCCATAGATAGGCCATAACAGGTACTACCACTCCGGGTCAGATTGGAACAGGGAGCAATGGTGATGAAGGGATTGCTCCACATTCCCCAAACCTCCAAAACTGGAACCTCACCATCAGATAGAGTTTAACGTCATTCCCAGGACATGTAGACCCGCAGCCACCGCCTTCTAGCACCCATATGATAAAAAGGGTTGGGGCTTTTCATAAGGGCGTAGGGTTGGGGCAATCATATAGTTGCTAGTGCTTGACGTGACCAGCCGATTGATCGGAGGTGGCCTCTCCGACCGCCCGTCTTGGCCAAGATAGGGCCAAAGTGGAGTATTGCATGTCATGAACTGCTCATCCACATAGGCGGTGGCTGAGGGTCTACATGTCCTGGGAATGACGATAAACTCTATCTGATGGTAAGGTTCCAGTTCTGGAGGTTTAAGGAATGTGGAGCACCCCTTCATCACCATTGCTCCCTGGTCTACTCTGACCCGGTGTGGTAGTACATGTTAAGGTCCCATCTATGGGTTAAACAGAAAAATGTATTTATGAAAAAAAAATTGTGTATCCATTAAGAATTAATTTATTTCAAAACTTTATCGGCATTAAATGACCCAATGAGGTTGATATGCCGTAAAACAAAACAAAACAAATAAACAATAACACAACGGTAAACAAAGACATACCTATTTCTCTTAATTTTTTAGATGAGGCTTGATGATTAGTATTTTTTGGATTTGATTTTGTTTAAAAACAATATGTGTCAAGGTAAAAAAAATCATACATAAGTAAAAAGGTAGATACGAGGGGCGTTCAATAAGTAATACCCCTGACCCACTTCCAGTTGTTTGATCTAGAATTTTTGCATGTGCAATTATCCATACCTCTATAGATTAACCGGAAAATTATAGCTCTGAACTAATTGTGGTTTCTGGTTTACAGGTGTTTGAATTGAGTCAAGTGTGAAATGGAGTCTGTTGAGTGTCGAGCAGTGATCCGGTTTTTGTATTTGAAAGGACGCACACCACGGGAGACTTTTGATGAAATGAAAGTAACTTATGGTGATGATGCCCCATCATATGACCTTGTAAAACGCTGGCATCGGGAATTCAAACATGGTCGGAACTCTGTGGAAACAGCTCCCAGATCTTTTCGTATTCTAGGTAAAACAAAACATTAGGTTTAATTCACACAGAATTGTCCAATTATACACATAGCGTAATGGATAAAGACTTTGGGTTAAGATAATTCTAAGTGACTGTTATCTCTAGGCTGCAGGTTCAATCCTGGTCAAGGGCGACAGTAATATAGAATAATAATTAACACAGCTTAACACCTGTACCCCAGCTATGGTTAACGGAATGTGAACAGGATACCCCCATGGATTGATTAAAGAATTGGGTTCAAAGTTCCATGATGGCTCTCGATTACGACAGGAAGGTTCCCGAGTTCGAAAAGAAAGTTCTCGAGTTCGAGAAGGCTCCCGGGTCCGACAAGAAATTCATGAAGAAGGCCGGAGGGGACATCGGCTGAAACGTTGTACATATAACAATGAAGATGAGGACAGTAGTCCGAATAGTCCAAATAATACTAAAGAGATACTTTTTATATTGTCGGCATACATCAAATTTAGTTTTAAATCAATTGTTACCTAATGAATTAAGCAGTTTATTATGCTGGAATATAATGTAGTCTAGACCTTAATGTAGCTTAACGTGTTTACTTAGATCTTCCAAACATACTAAAACTCCGCCACTGATATACAATAGCATTGATTATATTACTATCTGAACTTGTGGATATACCACAGCATAATAACCTTATCATTACATATTACCCATTAGTCAGGCCGAATTAATCTGAAATTGGCCTTAACCCTGAACAAATTCCGAACTAGACATGTTTGGTACCGTTAGAAAGCTTATATTTTGTAGATTAACATACTAAAATCCTCCCTCATAGAGAGGAAACCTAAGGACTAGGATTAACAACTGGATTCTTTAAATAACAAAACAACTGAACCCCTACAAAGGCGACAAGGATTCTAACAGTTATAATTATAATAAAACATTTAGGAATAACTCAACTTCTGACATTAAATAATCAAGTTGATATACCAGCGGTTAGTTGTATGGCAGTAGAGGGTTGGTTGGTTGGCTGCTTGGCTGGTTGGTTGGTTGGTTGGTTGGTTCTTGGTTGATTTTTTTCACACACATGGGTTATTTTATGTCGAACACGTTTTGTTCTATTCGTTTTTGTTGGGTATTCAATTTTTGGACAATATGACCTTTAGGCACCCTTTTGATCTCGATTAAGAAAGGACATGTTTTTCATATACACCGTTAATAACCGGTTGTTTTAACAGACGATTTTTAGATTCTTATTTTTTAATTTTAAAACTAACCCCTAACCCTAACCCTAACCCCTAACCCAACCCTAACCACTAACCCTAACCCCTAACATTGCAAAATAGTTCAATATATAAAAAGTATAATAATCTTGATTTAACTCTCTCACATTCTTTTTTCTTTCTTTCCTTTTTTTTCATCTTTTCATTATGCTCAATTGAAACAGATTAGTGTAATCGCTTCCGCACGCTCAATCCTTCTCTCTATCTTCCCCTACACTCTTTTTTTCTTTCTTTATATTTTTCTGTCCTATTTCTTACCTTTCTTTCTTTATAATAAAAACAGAATAGTCCATTATTTAGC
Organism: Doryteuthis pealeii; assembly: GCA_023376005.1. Classification (NCBI taxonomy): domain Eukaryota; kingdom Metazoa; phylum Mollusca; class Cephalopoda; order Myopsida; family Loliginidae; genus Doryteuthis; species Doryteuthis pealeii. The sequence goes on along the minus strand of CM042157.1, from coordinate 33,716,041 downwards.
TGAGGTGACAGCACTCATAAGAAATAAAAATTCGGCGAATAAGCAACATCAGATAATAAGAATTTTATTTTTGCATTTCATCTTGAACGATTTGGACGGTCTCAATTTTAACCATAGGGTGTTGCAAGATGATAACGGTCGGAAGATTAAGGAACAGGAGTACGCACAAATTTCTCTGGGATTTCGAGGTACAGACGGATCACCTAATCCCGGCCAGGAGACCGGACCTAATATTGATTGACAAGAAAAAGAGAACCTGTCATCTTGTGGATTTTGCTGTCCCAGCCGACTACTGAGTGAAAATGAAAGAAAGCGAAAAGATAGACAAATACTTAGACCTTGCCAGAGAACTGAGGAAGCTGTGAAACATGAAGGTGAAGGTCGTACCAATTGTAAATGCTGCCCTTGGAATAATCCCAAAACCTCTGGAAAAGAATTTGGGTGAACTGGAAATAAGAGACCATCCAAACTACAGCACTGTTGGGATCGGCTAGAATACTCAGAAGAGTCCTGGAGATCTGAGGAGACTTGCTGTCACTCAGCCTCCAGTGAACCACCAGCTTCGGCAGATGTGAAAAACTAAATAATGATAATAACGTATGTAATTTTTAAGTATTCTTGAGAGGAATTATTTAGTGTTGTTTTTATAAACAAAATCCCCCCGATGTTGTGTTCATTTTATTTCTGCTTGTTTCTCTCGGATAAATTAACGTATTTTTTAATATTTAGGAAACGTTTCATCAAATCTTTCTTTCTTTCTTCCTTTCTTTTCTTTTGAAAGTCTGTCGCTGACGACGATGACGTCACTCCATATCTTCAGTTGTGGACCCACTGGTGGCTCGTTAGTCCAATTCTGGACTTGCAGATGCAGTCACACACATTGCAGGGGAACATCCCATCTACATTTGGTTGTTCATGACGACGAAGACGTCGCCGCTCGGCAGTCCTGTTTATCTCGATATTGAGCTGCTTAGCTCCTGTGCGGCAGGCGTTTCACCAACCCTGTCTGTTGGAGGCCAGATCTTCCATGCTTGCAGGTGTGATGATACATTTCTTCACCGTTGTCTTAATATGATCTTTGAACCGCTTTTGGGGGGCTCCTGTACTCCGTGTGCCACCAGTGAGTTCACTGTAAAGTGTTTTAGGTGGGAGTCTGTCCACTGGCATGCGGATGATGTGACCCAACCATCGCAGTTGGCGTTGCGATAGGATGGCCTCAATTGGGTCAATGCGTGTTCTGCTAATTTCTAACTGGGGGGTTTTGTGCTACTACTTTACGCTCAGTATGCGTTGGAGGCAGCTGGTGTGGAATGCATCCAGTTAAAAGCTTTATTACAGTAACAACTAAACAATTAGATTATGTTTTTCCCCAGTTGAAGATGAGACGATAACAGTAACATACCAATAAACAAAGAGATACTATTTACATTGTTGGTATACATTAGTCAATTTTTTTTTAATTAATTGTTACCTAATGAATTAAACAGTCTGTTGTGCTGGAATATAAAATATGTTCATATTATAGAGAATGATAATTTATATGAGGTGAGGTAAAAGGAAAAGTGAACAAAAATAATGACTCAAACAAGTAGAAGTAGGCGAGAAATATTTCGTCCTTCTCAAGCGAAGAACATCTTCAGTCAGAAAGACGAAATATTTCTCTCCTACTTGGACTTGTTTGAGTCATTATTTTTGTTAAATTTTCCTTTTACCTCACCTCATACTGTTAGATTTTACTCCAACCCTCCTATCTTCATATATATAATATATATATATATATATTATATATATATATATATATATGTTCACAATCCTAGGCTAATGTTTCAACAACATACATCATCGTGTCCATGACTCGCTGTGTTGTGTTCCCGTGGAATAGTGGCTAATGTGCTGGACTCCGACATCGTAGTCAGCGAGTTCGAACTCCAGTCACGCCATTACGCTCACTTCCTGAATAATAACACCCTCATCTCCCCCAGCTATGGGTTGTTAAGTATAACACTATTGTTCTTCTACAAGGATGACTTAGACGTTAAATAATCAACGAAGATTGATATGCCAGCGTAGCATTCAAAGTAGAAACCATCATAAAAGTAACATACCAATAAACAAAGAGATACTGTTCTTACCTTGAGCCAAATTTTCCCACCTGTCCCTTCCAGCTGGGAAAATTTGGCTCAAGACTGCCCTCGGTGGCGGCAGAATCTTCATAGAGGACTGTACATGTCAGAAGTCACCCTGATACAACATCATGAAGCTAAGAGGTCCATAAGAAAGCAACGGCAACAAAGCATCGGAACATCATCATCTACAGGGATAACCTACAAATGCAAAATCTGTGGTCGAGAATGTTTCTCAAACATAGGACTTCATAGTCACAGGAGGCGCTGCAACTTCAGGGGCACACAAAAACTTTTATCATTGTCTTTCGAGACTGAATTGCCAATGACTGTTCAGTTAGTTCGAATTCTAGTCACGCTATTACGTTTACGTTCGGACTAATACCCTTGGGAAAGGAATGAACCCCCTCATCTCCTCAGTTTTGGGCTTAATGGTACCACTACTTTTCTTCTACAAGGATGGATTTGGCATTAGATAACCCACAAAGATTGATATGCCAGCGAAGCATTCAAAGTAGAAGCCATAATGAGTTCGTAATAGTCCTTGTGTTTGTCGTATTTATTCGATTCGGGATTCAGTTTGGATCCACAATTCCTTTAAAGTCCGTTATATCGAGGTTTCTTAATAACGAGAGCTGGTATAATTGCAGAATAGCGCGCAAGAGCTAACATCATTAGAATCGCATTTTACGTATAAATAGCATTAGATGTCGGAAACTGGCAAAGTAGCCTAAACCTAACACTAAACCTAACGCTAACCTTACCCCTTACCCTAACCCTAGCGTCTCAAAGGTTTCGAGTATTTCCATGAAATATAAATAAATGTAATGCTTTTTATACGTAATCAAATGATATATCTTGCGCGCTATTCTGCATTAGTACCCGCAAGCTTACAGTTTTGTTAATTTGTATGTTGTAATCATCTGTAAATAGTTTAAGGTTAAAATTTCTTTTTGATTTACTTTTTTAACAATGGAGAAAATGGCGTCTAAAACTCGAAAGAAAATTAAAACAAAAATTGAATAAAGAAAGAAAATTAACAGTTAACAACGGTTACTGCTGGGACAGACAATTGTATTTATATTCATAATTACAGCCAGACACGCGCCCATGAAGTTTATCACAGACGATTTATCTTGACGCCGTGTTAGATAATGTTAAGAGGAATCATATCTTCCAGCTTTAAAAAAAAAAAAAGAAAGAAAAAAAAGAAAAAAAGAAAACATTCACCAGAAATCAAATTAGAACAAAAGAAATTATCTTTAGATTTATGAAGTTTCCTCGAAAAATAATAGAAATTTTCAAAAGTTTTAGTTTAGGGTCTTATCACACTGGTCGCCATTTTAAAGTATTTCCCACGCATCCTACATATGCGGGTAAGACACAAGGCCTTATTAATGTGGGGCCACACACGAACCGTAGTTCATGGGATGACAGGCACAAAAAGTGCGTGGACCCTGTCGGCATTACCCCCTCAAGGAGACCCCTGGGGAACTGGGCAATAAACCCAACCCTGCCCCCTTAAATTAAGGTGGCATGTCTTGCCTGTGGTGATGGCTCCCTGGGATCACGTCGTTAATTTCATTAATAGTCCAGTAGCCGAAGCCACAGGACCCACAGACACCAAAGGACCCGTGTTATTAATGCCATTTTAAGCGTTTAGGTCTCCTATTGGTAAATCCAATGGTAGAAAAGGATGTATTCAGTCGTAGAAAGTCAGTTGTATTCCTTGAAATCCTATGAAGAACAAGAGTGTACTTGTGGCAGAGAATCCAGTTGTATTCCTTGAAATCCTAGGTAGAACAGGGGTGTACTTGTAGCAGAGAATCAAGTTGTATTCCTTGAAATCCTAGGAAGAACAGGGGTGTACTTGTATCAGAGAATCCAGTTGTATTCCTTGAAATTCTAGGAAGAGCAAGAGGGTACTTGTAGCAGAGAATCCAGTTGTATTCCTTGAAATCCTAGGAAGAGCAAGAGGGTACTTGTAGCAGAGAATCCAGTTGTATTCCTTGAAATCCTAGGAAGAGCAAGAGGGTACTTGTAGCAGAGAATCCAGTTGTATTCCTTGAAATCCTAGGAAGAGCAAGGGGGTACTTGTAGCAGAAAATCCATTTGTAGTCTGGTATTAAGCCCATTTAGCAACTGATTCAGGAGAGTTGCAAAAGATCTTACATGCCTAAATGCTTTCTTGGCTCGTTTCTGATTGGCCCATTTTATCAGAAGTGCCTGCTGCTGCTGCTATTTGGGAAAGTCTATATATAAAAGTGGTGATTTCTCGTAATCTTACACCACAGATAATCTAAGGTAGGAGAGCAAGATTAACACTCATTATTTCCCTAAATTATAAAATCTATCAGGGTGAGTCAAAAGTTTTGCTATATGAAAAAAAATGTCTTAGATTCAGTGCCACATTGGGACATTGATCTTGCTGTGAAAAAATCAGAAATCATCAATAACTAAAAATTGGTTGACTTTCCGACTTTTTCGATAGCATTTGTAGATTTCTTGGGCAAAAATGCTTTTATAAACCAATTTTTGAGAGTAGGGAAGCTCTAGAACTCATGTTACAGACAAAAATAGATTACAAAACGTCGCTTTTTTTTGCGAATCCCACCAAATTTTGAGAGCTGAAAATCGACATAACTCTGCCAATTCTTGGAATTGGAAGCTCAAATTTTGGGGATTGTCTAATTTTAATATAGTCAACACCTGTACAAAATTGAAGGGGGTCATGATTTGATATGGAATTGCCCATATTTTAGTAACTTATTTACTTTATTCTTCAACCTACAACAAAAGCAGCCAAGCATTCAAAGTATATATATTTACCAACCCCTCCGCACGAGCAGGATGTGACACAAGCTCAATTTATTAAGCGGAATACAACAGGTTTGAATTCAGAGTTTTCCTTCTCCTAGACCGGTTGACTAACCAAGATTAAAGAGCCCAGCCTGCCCTACTATTTACCCATAGCTGGAGGGAGAGTAGGATTCATACCTTTCCCAAGAGTATTAGCGCTAAGTGAAATGCAATTACTACGTCCAGGATTTGAACTCAGGGTGACGAGTCCATTTCCTATGACTTTAACCATTACACCACGCGCGTTCAAAGTATAGGTCTTCGTATTGCACCTCGGAATTGGCCTGGTCCCAAAATTGTATTGGGCTACGACATCTAGGAATAAAGTAAAGGATTAGGCAGAGTGGCTTATTGTTGGTATCCACCCGACATCGAGGGTGTCTATCCCCTTTTCGCAAGCGCTAGACCAGTGAGATTGTTTTTGTCGTCTGAGGTGGGGCGCCACGCCTACTGCTCAGAAACTGTACTACTCATGGGCTGAGTTGCGATGACCGGTATCGAACCCGGAATTTTGTGCTAAAAATGTGACACATAGGTAAATGATACAATAACGTTTGCATTTATCATTAGAGATATTTGAAATCAAAAAGTGTTTTTGAATTCCTTCTTTATTGTTGTAAATATGATTCCTTCTGCTTTTGTAACATAATAGGATGGAAAAAAGCCAGGACTCCAAGAGGTTACGTGTAGTTAACATGGAAAGATTTTGATGACGA
>CM042157.1:33687843-33705343 GCA_023376005.1 Doryteuthis pealeii | reverse complement strand
GTGCAAATTATTATTAGATAGTATTATTATTAGATAATAACTAGCAGGACCTGTGGATATACTACTGTATGATAATTCAATTAGTACAACATTTGATATATTCACTTAAGAGCTATATAGTTCAATATGGAAAAAAGTATAAAAATCTTGATTTAGCTCTTTCTCACTCTTTTTTTTTTCTTTTTTTTTTTTTTTTTCTTTTCATCTTTTCATAATGTTCGATTGAAATAGATTAGCGTTATCATTTCCCCCTCTCTATATATTTACCCTACTCTCTTTTTTTCTTTCTTTCTTTCCTTTTTATATTTTTTCTGTGAAGCATTCCTTTTTCTTTCCTTTTTTTATAATCAAAATGGAATGGTCTATTATTTACCTGAAGTGACAGCACTCATAAGAAATAAAAATTCGGTGAATAAGCGAAACAAGGTAATCTGGATTTACATATTTGTATTTTATCTTGGATGATTTGGAAGGTCTCATTTTTAACCAGAGGGTATTGCAAGATGATAACGACCGGAAGATTAAAGAACATGCGTATTAATATATATTAGGTTGTTACAAAAATAATGGCCGATTTCAAATACATACATTTATTGTTGAAACATTAAAAGTGGAAATGTAAAAATTAGTCAAAATACGACCCTTGGGTAGCTATGCATCTCTGTCATCAATCTACGAGGTCATTTATTCCATGTTGGTAAAAAGTTATTGGCTGTGATGAAACAATATTTTTAAATGATGATTCCACCTCTTCTTTAGATCGAAAAGTTTTACCATTTAAAAATGTGCTTAAGTGCCTAAAAAAATGATAATCAGTAGGTGAAAGATCGGGAGAATATGGAGGATGTGGTAAGGTCTCGTATCACAAGTGACTATTCGGTCAAGAAAGGGGTCATTGGTGTTACGCAAACAAAACATCGGGTACACTTCAAAAATTTTTGGTGCTCATTGAGCTCAAGAGGAACCCATTTATCGAGATTTTTCATCTTTTTAATACTCTGTAAATGGCGTGAAACTGTTGCAATGCTGACACCAAGTGTCTGACACATCTCTCTGACACTTTGTCGTGGGTTTTGCTCAACAACTGCCTGCAATTGTTCATTGTCAAGACTGCATGTCCGATCTCTACCTTCTTCATCTTCAAGATTTTCATCTCCACTGTGGAATTTCTGGAACCACCTTCGTACAGTAAACTTGAACTGATGCAACATAAGAAGGCGAAGGTCATGTTTAGGCATGCTCATCTTTGAAGGCTCCTATTTTTCAAAAGTACTTTCTCTCTTTTATTTTATTTTTGAGCACACATTAATTATTATATATGCGAAAATTCATCTGAAATAAACAACAAATTTTATGTTAAAAATGACGTTACAAAACTGAGCACTTCAATCGGTCATTATTTTTGTAACAACCTAATAGATACTTGAAACAATATAACTGGGTGTAACATCTGTATTAAGAAACTATAATTGTCAATTTTTGTGGAGGTGCATGGTGTAATGGTTATCTCTGTAGGAAAATGAACATGATGAGACGAGCTCAAATCCTGGACGAGACTGGTTGCATTTAACGCTAATACTCTTGAGAAAGGTATGAATACAACTATCTATTCTCCCTCCAGTAATATAGTAGAGCAGACTGAGCTTTTAACGTTTTCCTGGCGGTGAAGTTGGCGTTATAACATTTCGGTTTTTGGTTTGGTTTGTTTTGTTTTGCGGCATATCAACCTCAGTGGGTCATTTAATGCCGATAAAGTTTTTAAATAAAGTAATCATTAAATGGATACTCAATTTTGTTTATAAACTCATGTTTTTCTATTTAACCCATAGATGGGACCCTAGAAGGTACTACCACTCTGGGTTAGAGTGGACCAGGAAGCAATGGTGATGAAGGGGTGCTCCACATTCCCCAAATCTCCAAAACTGGAACCTCATCATCAGATAGAGTTTAACATCATTCCCAGGACCTGTAGACACTCAGCCACCGCCTTCTAGCACCTATGTGATAAAAAGGATTGGGGCTTGCCATAAGGGCGATAGAGTTGAGACAATCATATAGGTGCTGGGTTTCGTTTTTTTTTTTTAATAAACCTTCATCAGGACTTTTAGATGGAACGATTGTTGTCTGAACTGTGATGGATGTTCAGACAACAATCTTTCCATCTGAAAGTCCTGATGAAGTTTTATTAAAAAAAACCGAAACGTTATAACGTCGACTTGACCACCAAGAATAAATTCATCTTTTGCCTAGCCAAGGTTCAAAAGATCTGTATGCTCTACTATATTACTGGAGGGAGAATAGATAGTTGTATTTATACCCTTCTCAAGCGTATTAGCGCTATGTTAAATGCAACCAGCCTCGTCCAGGATTTGAGCTCGTCTCGTCGTGTCCATTTTCTTTTTGGAATACTCTGTGTGTGTTTTTTTTTTAATATTTTCTACGTGACTAATTTTGTAAATAAACTCTCTCTCTCTCTCTCTCTTCTCTCTCTCTCTCTCTCTCTCTCTCTCTCTCCCTCTCTTCCCTCTCCCTCTGTTCCTCTCTTCCCTCCCTCTCCCTATCTCTATCTATCTATCTATCTCCCTCTCTCTCCCTCCTCTCCCTCTCTCTCTCTCTATCTATCTATATATCTCCCTCTCTTCCTTCTCTCTATCTCCCTCTGCCTATCTCTTTCTCCCCTCTCTCCTCTCCCCCTCTCCCTCCCTCTCTCTCTCTCTATCTATCTATCTATCTCCCTCTTTCTCCCTTTCTCTCTCTCCCTCTGCCTCTCTCTCTCTCTCTCTCTTCCTTCCTTGTCTCTCTCTCTTCTTCTCTCTCTCTTCTATCTATCTCTCTCTCTCCCTTTCTCTCTCTCCTTTCTCTCTCTCCTCTGCCTCTCTTCTCTCTCCTCTCTCTCTCTCTTCTCCCTCTCTCTCTCTATCTCCCTCTCTCTCCCTTTCTCTCTCTCCCTCTGCCTCTCTCTCCTCCTTCCTTCTCTTCTCTCTTCTCTCTTTCTCTCTCTATCTATCTATCTATCTCCCTCTCTCTCCCTTTCTCTCTCTCTCCCTATCACTCTCTCTCTCCCTATCACTCTCTCTCCCTTCCTTCTCCCCCTCTCTCTTCTCCCTCCCTCTCTCTCTCTCTCTCTCTCTCTCTCTCTCTCTCTCTCGTTTAAGAGATTGTATCTACAATAATAATAGCAATAAAAACAAGTGCTAATAGACATTGTTCCTATACGTAGAAATAACTTGATGCCGATTAACATGCAATCTATCCAACAAATCAATTAACATAGAATTGAAGGCCAATTCTGTTGCGAATAATATTAGAAGAAATAACAGAACAAATGCCACATAACGTAAAGAGTAGGTTTGTGTTATCTCAAAAAAACGATTAGAAATGAGCAAAACCTTAATCAGGAGTAAACAACAAAACTTGCAATAAACACAATAACATTCAACCCGGGAATTGCTATATCAAATGTATAATACTACCTTGACTTACGAGTTTAATTCGTTCCGTTCCTAACTGAAATGCCATTAATCCGTTCCAGCCATTACGGTGCTACCATGACTCATGAGTTTAATTCTTTCAGCTAGTAACTCAATTTCCTCGTATATCAAATCAATTCTCCCCATTGAAAAGAAACTGAAATGCTATTAATTCGTTCCAGCCCACACATTGCTAATGTGACTTGTGAATTAATTTCGTTCCGTTCGTAACTCAATTTCCTCGTACATCAAATCAATTTCACTCATTGAAAAGAAACTAAACTGTCATTAATCCGTTCTAGCTCTCAGTGCTACCTTGACGTACGAGTTTAATTCTTTCAGCTTGTAACTCAATTTCCTCGTATATCAAATCAATTTCACTCATTGAAAAGAAACTGAACTGTCATTAATCAGTTCCAGCTCTTACAGTGCTACCTTGACTTGCGAGTTTATTTCTTTCAGCTAGCAACTCAATTTCCTCGCATATCGAATCAATTTTCCCTCAGTGAAAAGAAACTGAATTGGGTTATTTTATGCCGAAGATATTTTGTTTTATTCATTATTGTTGGGTATTCAAATTTTCTTAAACAAATTTTTAAACTCATTTTTTTTTAATCTATTCAGCCCATAGATGGGAACACCACTCCGGGTCAGAGTGGACCTGGGAGTAATGGCGATGAAGGGGTACTCCACATTCCACAGAGTTTTAGAATTGAAATCTCTTTCCTAGATGCAGTTTGATGACATACCCAGAACACTAACACCCTCAGCCATCGCCTTCTAGCACATATATGATAAAAAGGGTTGAAGTTTTGATATGAGGGTAATAGAGTTGGGACAATCGTAAAGATGCTTGCTCGGGTTTGACATGACCAATCGATTGTTCGGGGTGCTTGCGTGACTGCCCGTCTTGCTTAAGTAAGGGATAAAGTGGAGTGTTGCATGTCATGGACTTCTCAGCCACTAGGATTCCGCTATAAGTAGCACGGGTCGCCAATCATGGCCAACAGGTGGTCCCATTAGGGGCGGTGGTGCAGACTACGTATTCTACTGTCCCAGCCAACAGGGATGAAAATTAGGTGCTGTACCAATACTGTTGTTGGGTCAGTAAAATGGTTATTCCTGTATAAAGAGTGAGTGAGGGAGAGGCTCTGCGATTGGATATACCAATCACGTGATAGCCCAGAGTTTTAGGCGCAATATCCCAAAAAGGCCAAGGCAGAGAGATTCCACCAGCGGTACCACGAGGCAGTGATTTGAAGGGCTCCAAGAAATCACCCTAAGATATCTTCTCCAAAGCACCGGTAAGTCCCTTAAACTCAACTTTATATACAGGAAGGACTTTATATTGTTGTTTGTTATTACATGTGCTAGCCAATAAATTGCTTGAATTAGAGGAAATATTAATTCCTTTCTTGTTGTTGTTAGTCTTAGAATTGAATGCTATACTAACACTGTTGTATACCCTTCTTTACTTACTTACTTCTATTCTTCTTCTGACGTCTTTTCTAGCGTCTCTTCTAGCGTCTGGACTTCGTCTTGGTGGTCGGTCGCACTTAACTCATTTCTTCTTCTAGATCAGTCTTGTTACCAAGACATTCACCAATCACAAAACCGTGTTATTTTCGGAAGCTTTTATTTACTTAACTAAACATTTCATGTAACTAAACATAGCGCGCGTATGCAGTGAGTTCCAGTTAAGGCAGTACATCTTCTCTGCCCGACGTCTAAACTGAAACTGAGGACCCAACCAGGTCCCACGTGACTTCACGTATTTCGCGGGATTTCTGTAATATTCCATGGAAAGTCCCGCCTGTGATATGAAAAGGGCCATCCCTTTAGAAATACAGGGGATTGACAATAATCTTATGGAACCGCATATATTATGTAACAACACAATACTGTCATAGTAGAATTAATAACAGAGAACTTTAAATTAAAGACTAGAAGCGGCTACCCAGTGTTGTCTGGGTAGTGGGAGAGATAAACAAAAAATAAGTCTCACAAATCCATTATTATTGAATCGCGAGTTCGATCCTTGTAGTATGCCCTATTAAAATTCCGATGTAAAAACAAAAGACGTTGCATTGATCCAGCCACTTTGGAAATAAAAATTAATATCTACTATTTAAAATATTAAATGGCAAAAGAAAAAAATATCTATGCTATTATTATTTAAATTTCATTTTTTTAAGTATCTTCACTAATATAAATCAAACCTTCATTATTGTTGCTAAAAAACAAATCCCTGGTGATAGTGAATATATATATATATATATATATATATATATATTATATATATATATATATTTACTTTGTCGTTAATTGTTTATTTTTCGAAGTTTCCTCCGGACATACACATATACACAACTGCCCTTTATATATGTATAGATTATCACTATTATATTATCCCTTGCATTTTTCAACTGGTTGTTTTTCACTACAGTCTGAGTGATAGCAAGTCTCCTCGGGTATCCAGGACTCTTCTGAGTATTCTAGCGGACCTTAATAACGCTGTTGTCTGGATGGTCTCGATTCCTACTCTGATTTCAAATTCCTACAGCCTTTTTTTCCAAACCCTTTGGAATCGTTCCATGTGCTCCTACTATAATTGGTACCACATTTACTCTTATGTTCCACATTCGGAAGGGGTTCGTATATTTAAGCGGCTGATTTGAACTTCTCTCTCTCTCTCTTTGCCTGCTGCTCGACCTACGAGACACAATAAGGTAGTCTTATGACTACCCCTTTCTTGTTGGGGCTTCGGCCCTTAACACTGGCCACTCACTGCTAGTAAGTCTCTTGTACGATATATGACTATCCTTTAGTCATGTATCCGTAACTACGTTTTTATGTACATTTAGGTATCTCTTTGATACCTAAATATCTTGTATTTTACCATTCATGAATGAGTCATTATCTCTACTCTTGTATATGTATCTATGTACTTTATGTATCTCGTCATATCCATGTGCTGTATACCTATTAAATGTTTTGTCTATCAGCCCTTGTCGAAGTTGTATATTCAAGTATTCCCATTGAACCTTTACACTACTTTATTTAATAACTAAAACCTGTTAAATACTATGGTTAACAGGTTACATAAGATCTATGAACATAAATCATGAACACGTGACTATCTAAATTAAAAAAAAAAAACTCAAATTTAATAAAAATAGGAAAAAAAATGTGTACACACAAAGTAAAAAGTATCTCAGATATTAAAAGCAATATTTTATCGATAAATTAAAAAATAAAAATAAAATAAAAATAAAATAAAATTAACATATTGAAAAATGGGCTGTCAAAGTAGAGAACGCTCGGGAGAAAATTCAGACAATTTTAAAATAAAATTTAATCAAACGTAAAAAGACAAGAAAAAGAATCAATGAAAAATTGTGGTTTTTCATGAAACATGATTAAGAAAAACAATGATATATATATATATATATATATATATATATATATATATATATATATATATCTTCGGCTAAAAAAGCCATATCAAACACATTGTTCGTTTGTTTACTTCTCATACTGTCGTGTAGCAAAGTCACCATAAGTGGAATATAACCTACTTCAAAACAAACGAATAATCTGGTAGGAACCAGCTGGTGTAATTGTTAGAGTCCCCGCCTGTCAGCTTGACAGTCAGGGTTCGAATCACACACAAAGCAGTCTTCCTGTCTATAGCTCTGCTGATGAGACCTAATAGGCTGAAATGTACATACAGAGATTGATTTTTCTCGATTTGTATAGCCTTACATTTGAATAGGTATGCCTGCCTAATTCATTAATTATTAATTAATTAATTTTCAAAATTAGGTACGACTTCAATTAAGCACATATTCTCCCAAAAAATTGTCGGCTAAAAAAGCCATATCAAGCACATTGTTTGTTTACTTCTCATATATATATATATATAAATGAGGTAAGGTAAAAGGAAAAGTGGACAAAAAATAATGACTCAAACAAGTAGAAGTAGGAGAGAAATATTTCGTTCCGCTTTACGCGAGGAACTTCATTAGTCTAAATTTATTCAAAACAAGGTACATACATTTGTATTTATAGAAGAGAAAGTGGGTTGGTGATGAAATTCAGGGGAAGGGAAAGTTAGTGAATATTTGGTTGGTCAGAGGATATCTATCATGTAAAGTGGGGAGGGGAAAGATCAGAGGATTTTAGTTTTTAGTGGGAGATAAGATAGTCTTTCCCGTTTGAATCTTCTGTTTTGTATGTCGAAATTTTTGACAACCCCCCCCCCAGTCCCACCACCCCGCTCTTTAATTTAAAAATCTCCATAATTTATATATGCAATGTTAGGTGTGGCGCTTCACCTCAGACGCCAAAACAATATCCTTGGTCTAGCGCTAGTGAAAATGGCATAGACTCCATCACTGTCTGGTTGATACCGACTTTAGGCCACCCCAACGACTTTACTTATGGTCAACTATAAGTGGCTACTCGATGTCATTTGGGTAGAGGGGGTGGGAGATAAAAACAAAGTTAGTCTCGTAGATCCATTATTACTGAATCATAAGTTGGATCCTCGCAGTATGCCCGATTAAAATCCCTATGTAAAAAAAAAGACCTTGCGTTGATCCGGCCTGGTGGGGGCATCAGAAAATGAAAGAAGTGCAGTCACTCTGGAAAGAAAAATCAGTGTCTCCTATTTAAAATATTAAATGCAAAAAGAAACCCATGCTGTTACTATTCAAATTTCATTTTTTAATTATCTTCACGAATATAAATCAAATCTTCATTATTTTTGCTCAAAATCCAAGATCTGGCGATAGTCAATATGTACATATATTTACTATGTCTTTAGTTGTTTTATTTTAGTAGTTTCCTCCGAACAACCATACATACATACACACTAACTGCCTCTCTCTTTCTCTCTCTCTCTCTCTCTCTCTCTCTCTCTCTCTCTCTTCTTTTCTTTCTTTTTCTTTCTTTCTTTCTTTTCTTTCTTTCCGTCTTTCCTTCCTTCTTTCTTTCTCTTTTTTCTCTTTTCTTTCTCTCTTTCTTTCTCTTTCCCTTTTCTTTCTTTCTTTCTCTCTTTCTCTCTCTCTTTCTTTCTTTTTCTTTCTCTCTTTCTCTTTAGTCATTTATTTATTTCCTTTTTTTCTATTTCCTTCATTCTTTCTCTCTTTCTTCCTCTTTCTTTTTTTATTTCTTTCTCTTTCCTTCCTTCATTCTTTCTTTCTTTCTTTCTTTCTTTCTTTCTCTTTCTTTCTTTCTCTTTCTTTTTCTTTCTTTCCGTCTTTCCTTCCTTCTTTCTTTCGCTCTTTCTTTCTCTCTTTCTTTCTCTTTCCTTTTCTTTCTTTCTTTCTTTCTTTTTCTTTCTTTCTTCCTTTTTATCAATTTATTTATTTATAAATATATAAATATATGTATAGATTAAATGATTTACCCAGAGGTAATTGTTACCATCGTAAGAAATAGACACAGCAGGACGAGTTCAAATCCTGGACGTGGCTGTTTTCATTTCACATAGAACTAATACCCTTGGGAAAAGTACGAATCCAACTATTCTCCCTCTAGCTATGGGTAAATTATATAAAAGTAAAAAGAGATAATTCACAACAGAATAGCAAGTGTAGAATGCGTGGAGAGGGCAGACTGGACTCTGTGACCTAGGTATGACAACCAGTCTAGGAGAAGGAAAACTCTGAACTCAAACCAAAATGATGATGAAGGGGTATTCCACATTGCCCGGAACTCCGGAATTTGAACTTCACCATCAGATAGAGTTTAATGTCATACTCGGGACATGAAAACCCTCAGTCACCGCCTTCGAGCAAATATATGATAAAAAGGGTTGGGATTATCTGCGTTATTCAGACTATTGTCCCCATCTTCATTGTTATTTGTACAACGTTTAGGCCGATATGCCCACCGGCCCTTTTCAGGTATTTCTTGTCGGAGTCGGGAACCTTCTCGGACTCGGGAATCTTCTTTTCGAATTCTTGACAAGAAAGTTCCCGAATTCGAAAAGATTCCCGAGTCCGAGAAGGTTCCCGGTCCGACAAGAAATACCTGAAGAAGGCCGGAGGGTACATCGGCCGAAACGTTGTACAAATAACAATGAAGATGGGGACAATAGTCCGAATAACGCAGATAATACTAATCATCAAGCCTCATCTCAAACATTCAGAGAAATAAAAAGGGTTGGGGTTGTGTAAGGGCAATAAGTTTGGGATAATTATATGGCTTGACGCGACCAACCGATTGATCGGAGGGAGGCCCTCCGATCGCCCGTCTAGTCTAAGCAAGAGCCAAAGTGGAATGTTGCATTTCATTAACCAGGGTTCCGTCTTTAAGAATAACGTCCAACAGGTGGCCCCACTGGTGGGGTCTTACCTCTCTACACAGGTGTAGCCGCCGTATTCTAAAGCCCCAATCGATAGATCTTTGGGTGGTTGGTGCTCACTAAGGTCGAATATTAGCATTAGCATATGAAATGATACACTAACACTGAACAAATGGACCGCCATGTCGGCTGGGGCGTTAGAATGCACCGACTGCACCTCTGTAGAGGGGTAAGACTCCCCCAATGGGGCCACCTGTTGGCCGTGGGTAGCGACCCGTGATGCTTAAGGACGGAGTCTTGGTGGATGAACAGTCCATGGCCTGCAACACTCCACTTGGACCCTTACTTAGGCTAGATGGACGGTCGGAGAGGCCCTCTCCGATCAATCGGCTGGTCACGTCAAGCTCTAGCACCTATATGATTGCACCAACCCTATTGCCCCTATGGCAAGCCCCACGCCTTTTTATCATATGAATGTTAGAAGGTGGTGGCTGAGGGTCTACATGTCCTGGGAATGACATTAAACTCTATCTGATGGTGAGGTTCCAGTTTTGGAGGTTTGCGAAATGTGGAGCACCTCTTCATCACCATTGCTCACTGGTCCACTCTGACCCGAAGTGGTAATACCTGTTAGGGTCCTATCTATGGGTTAAATAGAAAAATGTATTTATAAAAAAAAATTGTGTATCCATTAAGAATGAATTTATTTAAAAACTTTATCGGCATTAAATGACCCACTGAGGTTGATATGCCGTTAAACAAAATAATCAAACAAACAATGAACAAATGGAAGAGAAGATATTTATAGTAATAAAAAAGATTAATATATTGTAGGGAGTAGCAAAAAAAATCGGATACTACGAGTTTTAAAAGCGAATTAAGAATAATTAAATCTATTACTTAAGGTTAAACTTTGTCTAAATCGATAAGTAGTAGCATAATAACCAACATTAAAAAAAGAAAAATATAATTGCATATGCAGTTTATTTTAAAAAGACTTAAAACTATTTTTTTGGTCAATTTTGACGATATCCGCCATTCAGCCTCTTTTTCGATGGTTTTAAGTGCTTGTTTACAATTTTACTGTAACATTCGTGATTACAAAAAAAATTATCAAAAATCAGGTAATTATCCGATTTTAATGAAATTTTCAGTATTGATTTAACAATTAATGAATTTTATAATGCATCAGTTATTTTATTTCAAAACTTTAATTTAGTATTTTTGCTATGAAAAATTAATATATAAAATTCATTTAAAATATGAAAATTCCGATATTAAGTTTGAAATGTTATATTTTTAGATTCTAAAAATAAATATTTACTTAATGCAACCCTTATTTTAGGTGCCAAAAGTAATAAGTTTTGAAGAAAAACTCGATTGAATTTTTTTTTTTGTTTCTATTCATAACTTCGGTCTTTTATTTCATTATTTATATTGTAATTAGTACAATATATGACCAACTTGAAAAACATTTTACGCCCCCAACATAAGGGGGGGGGGGTCAAAATTAAGTGACCTGAAAAAAATGAGAAAGTTTTGAAATAAAATAAATTATAAATGCATTATAAAGATCGTTCATTGATAAATAAACACTGAAAATTTCATTAAAATCCGATAATTCCCTGATTTTTGGAAAATTATTTTCTGTAGGGGGGCTAAAGTCATTTTGTCAAAAAAAGCATTTTAGGCTCAGTTTGCCAGTCCCTAATATATTGCATTGGAATTTATTTGAACACACGAGCAAATGTCCAAATTGGCCAATCATGGCCTTTCTGGGGGTCACGTGAGACCGGATATAAAAATAACTATCCCCAAACGTTCCTCCTCTTTGTCTCTCTGCCACAGGCCACGCGAGGTTCTTTTTGGCACTCGCACCGTAGCAGCTCCTCGATACAACACGGGACAGACAGACATCCCTTCAAGATACAACCCAAGAGGGCCGACAACCAAATCTCCTACTACAATTTGAACCGGGTCACGAAGGAACGATTTAGAAGTAAATACAACCAACAGCTAAGTTTCCGCAGGCATATTCTCTTCAAATCTAAGCAAACCTAATCTTTCAGCATTAAACATTGAACTACCATTGCTTGTTTTACATTTTGTTTCTACCTGTCGATAGTTTCTGAATACACATTGTGCGGATACCGTAATTGGAAGCTCTATATCAAATAGTTGTAGCCATCTTTCTATTATTAGTAATTTTATTAGTATTTCTTCCATTTTATTTCTTTTGTATATTATCACAACTCCCAGGGCGTCATTCAACAATCCTTAAGAAGCAACACTGTTCGGAAAATGAAGAATAACTTGCTTCCTTCCATGGTAACATATATATAAAAGAGAGAAAGAAAGAAAGAAAGAAAGAAAGAAAGAAAGAAAGAAAGAAAAGAAAAACGGGAGTTTGTCTTTAAAAAGAAAAAAAGAAAGAAACGAAACGAAGAGAAAGTAATTCTGTTTTTAGAGTTATTTTTAGTCATTTTTTTAAACTTTTTATGCTTTTTTTCCACAGTTACACCCATTCATAGACGTCTCTCTCTCACTCTCTCTCTCTCTCTCTCTCTCTCCTCTCTCTCTCTCTCTCTCTCACACACACACACACACACACACACACACACATAATATATATATATATATATATATATATATATATATATATATATATATAATATACTCAGACTTTTTTTATTTATTAATTTCATCCTATTTCTCAGCTTAGTTTCACTATTTTACTTGTTAAAAAATGTATATCTAATGCAAAGAGGGAGGATCTTATATATATATATATATATATATATAACATATATATATGTGTGTGTGTGTGTGTGTGTGTGTGTGTGTGTGTGTGTGCGTGCGTGATGTAATGGTTAGCAAGTTTGTCTAGCAAAACAATTACTAGTAACTTCGATTTTTACTGAAGGCTTCGTATGTCTGGCCTTGTGCCACAACTAAACACAGCATAGTAAATAACTATATATATATATATATATATATATATATATATACTCATCCACAGACACCGTGTTTCGACGTTTCACGTCTCTTCAGTGTGGCTAGACCCAGCAACTACTTCCAGTCAGGAAACCCGACTGAATTTTATCATTAGTCCACTTCCTTAACCTCTCGGCCGTCGGCAGCTGCTTGCAATGAGCGGTGTTTTTAACTGATTAATACACACACTTTTATATATATATATATATAGTCATCCACAGACACCGTGTTTCGATGTTTCACGTCTCTTCAATGTGGCTAGACCCACCAACTACTTCCAGTCAGGAAACCCAACTGAATTTTAATCAGTCCAGTTCCTTAACCTGTCGGCCGTCGGCAGCTGCCTGCAAGGAGCGGTGTTTTTAACTGATCAATACACACACTTGTGTATATATTTTACGATCACCAGAGGAAAGAGAGGGGCTGTATATAATGTGCGTGTATGTATATATGTGTATCTACCCATAAGAGGGGTCCAGAATTTTGTTATTATTATTTCGCACAATTAGAGTTTTTCACACCAGTCATTGCCAGTTGTTCGCTGGAGGCTGAGTGACAGCAAGTCTCCTCTGGTCTCCAGAACTCTTCTGAATATTCTAGCCGATCTTAACAAAACTGTTGTTTGGATGGTCTCAATTCGTCCTCTAATCTCCAATACCGCAATACAATTTTTCCAGATCTTTGGGGACCGTTCTAAGGGTACCAATTATAATTCGTACAACCTTTACCTTCATGTTACACAGTTTTCTCAGTTCTCTAGCAAGGTACAAGTATTTGTTTATCTTTTCGTTTTCTTTCCTTCTCACTCGGTGGTCCGCCGCTGGAGGAATTGGAAATCAGAGGAAGAATCGAGACCATCCAGACAACCGTGTTATTCAGATCGGCTAGAATACTCAGAAGTGTCCTGTAGACCTGAAGGGACTTGCTGTCACTCAGCCTCCATTGAAAAACAACCAACTGAAAAATACAAGGCATGATATAATAATGATAATCTTTAATAAAGAAATTTGGAATGTAGACTTTAAAACACTCTGTTATTACGCCTACTATGACAGTGTTGATACGGTCATTCATACGCACACACGCGCGTGGATGCGGTCATAACGTCACAGTCTAATGTTTCCACCCGGTTGGCTGGGACAGTAGAATACAGCGACTTCCCCTCTGTAGAGGGGTACCCCCGGCCAATTGGGTCATCTGTTAGCCGTGGGTGGCGAACCGTGATACTTAAGGACGGAATCCTGATGTCTGAACAGTTCATGATATACAACACTCCACTTTGGTCCTTACTTTGGGCTGGACGGGCGGCTGGTGAGGGACCCTCCGATCAATCGTGAAGACAAAAGCCCTAGCACTTATATGGTTGTTCCGACCCTATTGCCCTTATGGTAAAAACCACGCCTTTTCCTCATACGTGTGCTAGAAGGTGGTAGCAGAGGGTGTTAGTGTCCTGAGTATGACGTTAAACCGCACCTAGTAATAAGGTTCTAATTTCCAAGCCCTGGACAATGTGGGGTACCCCTTTATCACCATCACTCCCAATTCCGACCCTGTTAGGGTCACATCTATGTGTTAAAAGAAGAAATGAGTTTTTAAAAATGTGTTTAAAAAAATTGAATACCCAACAAGAATGAATAAAACAAATACGTCTTAAGCAAAAAATAACCCAATAAGTGTTGGCATGCCGTAAAATCCAACCAACCAACCTTCTAATATTTCAATTCAATTACAAATCACCTATTACTAGTACTGATTGAATTTATTTCCTTGATGCTAATACTACTTTTGGTTTGCTTTGCTTTGCGGCATATCAACCTCAGTGGGTCATTTAATGCCGATAAAGTTTTGAAATAAAGCAATTCTTAATGGATACTCAATGTTTTTATAAACACATTTTTCTATTTAACACATAGATGGGATAATACTACTTTTATTATTGTTTACTAATTATTGTCACAAATACTAGATACAGTGGTACCATGACTTACAAGTACCCTAACTGACGAGCTTTCCGATGTTTCATGTTGCGATCTAAAATTTGATATATAAGAGAGCTTCAGATACGCTTATGTTAATAAGCTCATAAAAGCATTTAAGTGTCCAAATTCATTACGCCAAAGAAAAATATTGTTCATAAAAAATAAACATTAAAACATATTACATATTATATAATAATAATAATAATAATAATAATAATAATAATAATAATAATAAATGATTAAATAATTTATATTACATCCAACACGAAATATTATATACCACCATGGCCACCAAACACAAATACGCTCTTTCATACGCACATACGCACGTGGATACGGTCATTCATACGCACACACGAGCGTGGATGCGATCATAACGTCACAGTCTACACGCATTTTCATGCACACGCGCATGACAACATACGCACATGTACAAACAAAAAATCGCATTCACGTAAACATGCAACACGAGAATACAGTTATTAAAAAATACCATCTGTAACATTTAAAAAAAAAAGAATTTCATTTAACTAAAAATGCTATGACAAGACCACAACTACTTCAGTTCCAGAGATTTTATCTCGAAATATGAAGAATAAATTACAGGTTAACAAACAACACCATTGTTACCTTATTATTTTTTCTTTACACCTGCATTGTGATAGCCTTCAAAATCAACCTCCAAACCAATATATACACAATGCTTCAAGCAAATTATAAAACCCTTTTATATTACAGCACATAATTCATTACATTATGTTTTATTGTTTGTTTGTTTTTATAAAATACAGCGCTATTTTTCTTATTAAAAAGAATAATAACCTAAAAAAATAGGGTGTTTTTGATTGGGGCTAGAGCGGATTAATGGAATTTTAGTTTATTTGAATGGGGATAATTAATTTCCGCATCCCCAAAGACCTATTGCACCCGACCGGTAGGGAGACCACGCCTGCGCTTCAAAGATGTCTGCAAGAAGGACATGAAGACATGCCACATCAACACCAACACATGGGAGGTTAGTGCAGAAGACCGTGCGACCTGGCGTCTCCTCGTCAAAAAAAGTAACGAAAAGGAGTGAAAAAGAGAGGAAAGTAGCCGCCACAGAAAAGAGAACCAGAAGGAAGGAGAGATAACAGCCACTCCAGCAAGTTGTTTGTTTTCAGTCACTGCACCAGAGATTGCCATTCAACAATTGGTCTGTTCAGCCACTCGTGCAGTTGCAGATTTTTTTTAAAGTGGACACTACGCCATCGACTTTAGTAGACGGAAGGATGCCAACGAATTGATTTGATATACGAGAATATTGAGTTATGAACGGAACGAATTAAACTCGTAAATCGAGGTAACACTGTATATTTATATCGGTTACTGTTTAGCATTGTTATTATTAAATCTTCAATGATCGATTCTTTTAGAATAGACGATCTTCACAATCAATAACAATAATACTCCTATTCCTTATTCTTCCGACCGTTATCATCTTGTAACACCCTTTGGTTAAAAATGAGACCTTCCAGATCGTCCAAGATGAAATGCAAAAATATAATTCATGATTATCTGGCGTCGCTTATCTGCCGAATTCTTATTTCTTATGAGTGTCGTCACCTCAGCTAAATAATGGATCATTCTGTTTTTATCAGAAATAAAGAAAGAGAAGTAAAAGGAATGATACACAGAAAAAATATAATAAGAAAGAAAAGAAAGAAAGAAGGGAAAGACAGAGAGGGGTTGAGTTCGCGGAAGCTATAACGCTAATCTGTTTCAATCGAACATAATGAAAAGATGAAAAGAAGGAAAGAAATAACAAAAAGAATGAGACCAAGATTATTATACTTTTTACATATTGAAGTATTTCGCAATAGCTCTTAAACATTTTCTCAATAGCTCTTAAACATATCAAACGTTTTTAATAATTAAACTATCATCCTGTAGTATATCCACAGGTCTTGCCAGTCAATAATAATTTAACACGAGTGGTGAGGTCCCTTATTTATTACCTTTTTCAAAATTCCATCTTAATTCTCACTACGACGACGATGGTATCACCTTTTTTTTCTTCTTCACATTATCTCCGGTAAGGCCCGTAACGCCACTATTACCACTACGACTTCCACTGTAACCAGAATTCATCCCCAACCCCCCATTCATCATCAGCGCCTCCCTCTCTCTCCTCTCTCGCCAAAACCTTCTATCCCCAGCTTCCTCGTTTTGGCCTCCAACGCGCCACCAGAAGAGTATCAGCTGCCGACATTGAGAAATAAACTTATCGATTTTCTGACGTCTGCCAGACAACGTTCTTCCTTCTTCGGAGAGATTCGATTCCGAAATGACATTAAAGCCGGGCGAGTGCGGTTCCCTCGTGCCCAGAAAATGTCTCCGAATTGCCCAGAGGTGCACCGTTACGTTAATTATGTCTGTGTTGCTGGCTGCCACGGCGGCGAGGCCGGCATTGTAGTTTGGACTTGATTGTATAATGATCGCCAGATCTCGCAGATAACTCATCTCGTATCGGCGAGATCTCGTAGATTTTTGGCGACACTTCTGATTCGACTATAAAGTGGATGAAAAGGAAAGAAAGATGAAAGAAGAAAGGAGAAGGCTAAGAAATGTTTGATCAAAGGAAAGAGGAAAAGAAAAAGAAAGAAAGAAAAGAAAGAAAGAAAGAAACGAGTTAGAAGAAAGACGTATAAAGAATTAAGAGAAGGAAAGGATAAAATAAAGAAGGAAGAAAAGAAAGAAGAAAA
>CM042157.1:33662843-33682843 GCA_023376005.1 Doryteuthis pealeii | reverse complement strand
TGTAACGTCATTAAGCGTAGGTCGGTTGAGCTGGTTCCATCCAACGAATTCGCCGTATCCATCGACAAACACCATAAAAGCCTGAGCCAAGGATCAGCTGGGCATCTTGCTTGACTGTTTTGAGCCAGTTTTTAAGTTGGTCCTCTTGAGGTTTTCTCCATTCCTTAGGTGGTACTAGGTCAATGGATTCACGGATGATGTCACCGGGTTGTCGACGAAGAGCATGGTTGAGCCAGTGAAGACGTCCCGGTAATTTTCACCTTTAGTTGTCAAAATTCCTAGCATAAAGTTGTGCGTGCGCATTATCTGAAATGAACTTAATTGTTATTAAGTACACATTTTATGATATTTTTGTGTTAAAGCATGCAGTTGTATTGTTTTCGAAACTATTCTAAGATTTGTATATTTCGCACGGACATATTCAAAATGGCTACCGTCTTGTTTCAAAGTAAAAGTCAGTTGGCTAAATTCCTAGCATAAAATTATCTGAAATGAACTTAATTGTTATTAAGAACACATTTTATGATATTTTTGTGTTAAAGCATGCAGTTGTATTGTTTTCGAAAAAGTTTCTAAGATTTGTTTATTTCGCACGGAGACTTTCAAAATAGCTACCGGCTTAGTTCAAAGTGAAAGTCAAGGGAGGTTACTCTAATTGCCTTATTTGCTAGGAATTTTGACAACTAAAGGTGAAAATTACCGACGTCCCGCGAGAAGAGGCTGCTGGAGGGAGGAAATTCTGCATGTTGCCCGAACAGTGAGATGAATTACCGCCATAGAACACGGAGGGTGCGGTAAAGGCAATAATGGTCAAACACCAGAAATTTGCGTAGGTCCCCACCCCAGCCCTCATGTTGCGAGGGTCAAATCAGTAAGCTTTGATGTTCCGTTGCAGAGAATTTCATCATAGAATACTTAGCATATTTTAACACTTTTACCCAGTTTTTGTTTAATCGAATGAGAATTATCTACCATGATGGATTAAATGGTGGTTCCCGATTACGACATGAAACCGTCCGAGATCGACGAGAAACGCCTGAAGAAGGCCGGAGAACACGTCGGCCAAAACGTTGTGTATATAATAATAAATATGAGAACGACAATACGATAATGATACATATTCGTCTTTCCTCTTTTTTCAACTCTCTCTCTCTCTCTCTCTCTCTCTCTCTCTCTCTCTCTCTCTCTCTCTCTCTCTCTCGTATATTTTTGTTTTTCTATTTCCTTCTTTCGTACCCCCTCTATTTTCTCGTTCTCTTCTCCCCCCCTTTCTTTCCGTCGTATTATTTATTTCCCTCCTCCTTATTGCTCACTTAGCTTCACTCTTCCTTCTCCCCTCCTAAATTTTTTCAACCTTTTTTTTAATCCTTGCTGGACTTAAACTTTAAAAAAAAATTAAAATTAACAGTTTTATTACAAAATGTGTGGGTTCTATTTTTTCTGGGTCACCCTGTAATATTATATAACCCATTAAGGGGGTTAGGGTTAGGGTTAGAGTTTAGGGTTAGGGTTAGGGATTAGGGTTAGTTTAATAGGAAAATAAATAATTTGGGTTCTGTTTTTTCTGGGTCACCCTGTAATATCATGTTACTCAACTAGGAAATAACCATAATTTGGGTTCTGTTTTTTCTGTTTTTTTAAGAAATAACCCATTCTTGTTGAGTATTCATTTCTTTTCCAACTCAATTTTTAAATGCATTTTTGGAAAATCATTTTTTATCTATTTAGCCCATAGATGGGACCCTATCTGGTACCACTGGGTCAGGTTTAACCTGGAATTAATAGCAATGAAGGGGTAAGCTTCCCAAAGCTCCAAAATTGCAACTTCACCATATCACAGATATCGAGCACTCTCCTAAGAATACTGTATATATTGGCCAACTAGTGAGATAGTGTTAACCATATATTCATTTGTATGGAAAAAAATCTGCTACCATTGGTTAATTAATGTTTTAAGCGGACCAATCGTCGGGCAGCAAAAGATTTTTTGAAAATGATAAAGATATGATCAAATTTATTGTGCGTTTGTTTTAACTGTATCTGCATTTCACTTGTTTTTCGCTGCCTGATGATTGCTCCGCTTAAACAATTAAGTGTGCATAGCATGAAACCAATGGTAGCAGAACTGTTTCCATACAAATAAATATATACTAAAATATTTATTTATTTATTCATTTATTAACGTTCTATCACAGATATTGAGCACTCTCTTCATAATACTGAACGTTGGCTCACTACTGCTTCTTCAAGTGTAATAGTGCCAACCATAAACATTGATATATATATATATATAATATATAATATATATATATATTATATATCAATGTTATGGTTGGCAACTAGTTCAATGAGAAATCAAAACAAATAAAAGTTTTTGCTTTTATTTATTTAATTGTGGGAACGGTATTACAACCAGCGGTTTCTTGCTTAGAGCATTCATCGGGTAATACGAAAAGTTCCTTTAAAAATGACAGAAATATATATATATTATATATATATATATATATAATATATATAATATATATATGCATGTCGAATTACAGGCATGTCTCCTATTTACGATTTTATTGGTGATCTTTTCAAGTTTCTAGCCAACTTTTTTATATTTGGATGGAATCCGTGGATTAGTCCATCGAAGTTCATATCCCGAGTACTTTCGGCACTTCGAAGTGCCATCATCAGGGGTGATGTGTCCCAGTTTTGTTTTTTTTCAAAGTATATTAATAAATGTGGAGGCTGGAAGGAGGAGAATTGATAGGAAAAGTGTTATAGGCATTTTAAAATGTCAGTACTGCATTGAAAATTAATTTTTATTTATACCTGGGATATGAACTTCGGTGGACTAATCCACGGATTCCATCCAAATATAAAAAAAAGTTGGCCAGAAAGCTTGAAAAGATCACCAATAAAATCGTTAAACAGGAGACGTGCCTTTTGTTTAATTCGACATGCATAAATGAAAGAATGTTGCCAAATACACACACACACACACACACACACACACACACACATATATATATATATATATATATATATATATATGTGTGTGTGTGTGTGTGTGTGTGTGTGTGTGTGTGTGTGTCTGCATATGTTCACCAAGAAAGGTTAACATACCAAGAATATTTTGTTCAATCTTGATTTGAAACCAAATTGTCACCCCAGAAAATAATTGATTTTTTTCCTTTTAATTACTTTTCAGTAATTTCTGATCAACATCTCGCTCTAATTTCGTTCACTTTTAGACCAAAGATTTAATAAATATTTCCCTCCTCTTGACTCGTGTTCAAATTTTATACTCACAACACTGACTCGGCGTGGATTCTTAGCTTTTATTTAACTCCCAAAATGAATACATTTGTTCTCATACATTATGCAGTTACCCATTTTTTTCTGCATGTAAAATATACGACGGGGAATGGATCTCTGTTTTGTAATCGTGCAAAAAATATCAGGCATGATTTTCGGAACATCCGTCGTATATTAATTTATACAAAAATACTTACATTTTTTTTCAAAAACTCGAGGGTGAGTGCACATTTAAAAAACGATATATATATATATATATATTTATAATATGGACATTTTTTTAGCCGACAATTTTTGGGAGAATATGTGCTTAATTGAAGTCGTACCTAATTTTGAAAGTTAATTAATTAGTAATTAATTAATTAGGCGGACATACCTATTTAAATGTAAGGCTAAACAAATCGAGAAAAATCAATCTCTGTATGTACATTTCGGCCTATTAGGCCTCATCAGCAGAGCTATAGATAGGAAGACCGCCTTGTGCATGATTCGAAACCCGACTGTCAAACTGACAGGCAAGCATCTTAACCCCCACACCAGCCGGACTTTCTTAGATTTTTCGTTTTGTTTAGAAGTAGGTTTTTATTCCTCTTATAGTGACTTCTACACGACAGTATGAGAAGTAAATACACAGCGATGTGTTTATGATATGGCTATTTTTTAGCTGACAATTTTTGGGAGAATATGTGCTTAAGTGAAGTCGTACCTAATTTTGAAAGTTAATTAATTAGTAATTAATAATTAGCGGGTATACCTATTTAATGTATGTATATATATATATATATATATATAATATATATATATATATATATATATATTGTTAACTATTCACTCCTTTTGAGTTTTCACCACAGCCTTAGCTGATGGTCTTTCACTGGAGTCTGAGTGACAGCAAGTCTCCTCAGGTCTCCAGGACTCTTCTAAGTATTCTAGCAGATTGCAGCAGTGCAGTATTCTGGATGCTCTCAATCTTTCCTCTGATGTCCAGATTTTCCAATCCCTTTTCCAATCCCTTTTCCAATCCCTCTGGGACCCTTTCAAGTGCACCAACTACAATTGGTATCTCTTTGACTTTCATATTCCATAACTTTTTCAGTTCTCTGGCAAGATCCAGGTATTTGTCCATTTTTTCATTTTCCTTCAGCTTCACCCTGTGATCTGCTGGAACTGCAAAATCCACCAGTTGACAAGTTCTTTCTTTTTTGTTAATCAGCACTAGGTCTGGTCTTCTTGCTGGGGTAAGGGGATCCGTTTTTATCTCAAAGTCCCAAAGAATTTTATGCGTTTCGTTCTCAAGAACAGATTCTGGTTTATGCATATACCATTTTGTTGTATGGTCAAAATTTAATTTTTGCATAATTCCCTGGGGATCACCTTCCCAACCCAGTCGTGTCTAATTTTGTACTCCCGTTGTGCTAGTTTGTTATATTCGCAGAGTACATGGTTTACAGTCTCATCTCTATTCCCGCATAGTCTACATTTACTATTTTGTTGGGTCTTATCAATTTTCGCTTTGATATAATTTGTCCTTATGGCATTATTTTGTGCAGCAATTATTAGTGATTGAGTTTCTCTTTTGAGGTTTCCTTTTGTTTATTATTATTATT
The DNA here is from genome assembly GCA_023376005.1 of Doryteuthis pealeii. Lineage (NCBI taxonomy): Eukaryota > Metazoa > Mollusca > Cephalopoda > Myopsida > Loliginidae > Doryteuthis > Doryteuthis pealeii. Next base: position 33,677,930 of record CM042157.1, on the reverse strand, counting down.
ATTATTATTATTATTATTATTATTATTATTATTACATAAATTGTTAATATAATTATAGGCATTTTAGAACATTAAACATAAATATGTAAACAAAGACTAAAGATTTTAGAAGCACTGCATATTAGACACACAAGTCCAAAACTAAACAAAATAAACTTCGATAATAGCACTAATGTTCTAAAATGTCTATAATTACATTAACAATTTATACAATAATAATAATAATAATAATAATAATAATAATAATAATAATAATAATAATAATTGAAAGTGAAAGTGAAAGTGATACCAATTGTGGTTGGTGCACTTGGAACAGTCCCAAAAGGATTGGAAAAGGGTTTGGAAAGTTTGGATATCAGAGGAAGGATTGAAACCATTCAGAACACTGCACTGCTGCAATCTGCCAGAATACCCAGAAGAGTCCTGGAGACCTGAGGAGACTTGCTGTCACTCAGACTCCAGTGAAAGACCATCAGCTAACACTGATGTGAAAACTCAAAAGGAGTAAATAATAATAATAATAATACTGGAAACAATGATAATAATAACACTAATAATAACATCAACAACAATAATTAGAAGAAAGTAAACATAACCTGTATATACATATACAGGGTCAGGCAAAATGATCTGACACATTTGTAGGTTAAATAAAAGGCAAATAAAGTAAAGAAACAAAAAAGTGTTTTTATTTTTAGAAAAGTACATATAATGCCATTTTTTTTTATCATATAATGCCATTTTGTTTTGTTTCTTTATAATGCCATTGTTTTTCGTTTCTTTTTCAGTTGCTGCCATGAATTGGACTGGTGAGCATCGCATAAAACATAAAACTATTTCTACTATTTAAAATCAGATGGAATTAATGGAAGTTTCAGACAATATATTACTATACATGAAGTTAATGAAAGATCTAATATAAAAATTATTTCTACTTATTTATTAATACAAATGAAGTTAAACAATATAAATATATTAAAAAACAAAAACAAAACAAGATCTGGCATTAAAAAACCCACAAGGGTTGATACGCTATTAAGTCCCAACCAACCAACCAACCAACCAATCAACCACCATAAACTGTTTGCTTACAAATCATATATACAGAAAGACAAGATTTGGCATTAGATGGCCCACAAGGGTTGATGCGCCATTAAACAAAATAACCATTAACCGTTAAATTTTAATAGCATCACGTGATATCTACTTGTTGCTTGGACGACCGGGATATTTCTGTTTGAAAAAGAAATGAAAAAATCATCTCTTTATAGATTGGAAATGTCATACTGTGTCAGTGGCGAAATCATTTCTTTTTATTTTCGAAAATTATTCCTTTAACGTGTCACGCACAGACAATAGTCATTCATTTTTTTTTCTCCTTCAAAAAGAAGAAGAAGAAGAAAGAAGAAGAAAGAAGAAGAAGAAGAAGAAGAAGAAGAAGAAATAAGTGCTTGGATTTTACCCAAGGAAAGAAAATAAAAGAAAAAGAAGAGGAAAAAAAGAAAATATTGAGAATATGAAATAAAAAGAAGGAAAGTAAAGTAAAAAGAAGAAAACAGAAAGAAAAAGAAAGAAAGAAAGAAAGAAAGAAAGAAAGAAAGAAAAGAAAGGGATAAAAATAGCAAAAGAAGAAAAATGGAAAGAAAGAAATATAAAAGAAAAAGAATTTACAAAAAAAGAAGAAAACTAAAAGAAGGAATGAAAAATAGTGAAAGAAGAAAAATAGAAAGAAAGAAATATAAATGAAAAAGAATTTACAAATAAAATAAACATAAGAAAGGAAGAAAAGAAAGAAAGAGAAAGAAAGAAAGGGAAAAAGAAGAAAACTGAAAGAAAGAATGAAAATAGTAAAAGAAGAAAAATAAAAAGAAAAGAAATATAAAAGAAAAAGAATTTACAAAAGAAGACAATAGTCATTCATTTTGTTTTCTCCTTCAGGCACTAACATCGGCTATGACATTAATTTCAAACATTTTTTTTTAAATTTAAACGTTTTAGGTGATTTAATATTTTGGCCAGAGATATTGTGCTCATCCGATTGTGAGAAATAATTTGTCTGGCGTAGATCAGTGAATGATGAATGAATGAAAAATCAAGGAAAGAAAACAAAAGTAAAAGAAGAGGAAAAAAAGAAAAATATTGAGAAAATGAAATAAAAAGAAGAAAAGTAAAGTAAAGAAGAAAGAAAAAAAGAAAGAAAAGAAAGAAAAGAAAAAAGAAGAAGAAAGAAAGGGAAAAAGAAGAAACTGAAAGAAAGAATGAATAGTAAAGAAGAAAAATAGAAAAGAAAGAAATATAAAGAAAAAGAATTTACAACATAAAATAACATAAGAGAAGAAAGAAAGAAAAGAAGAAAGAAAAGAAAGGGAAAAAGAAGAAACTGAAAGAAAGAATGAAATAGTAAAAGAAGAAAATAGAAAGAAAGAAAATATAAAGAAAAAGAATTTACAACATAAAAATAAACATAGAAAGAAAGAAAAGAAAAAGAAAAGAGAAGAGAAGAAGGGAAAAGAAAAAAAAAGAAAGAAAAATAAAAAGAGAAAAATAGAAAGAAGAAAGAAAGAAAGAAAAAGGGAAAAAGAAGAAAACTGAAAGAAAGAATGAAAATAGTAAAAGAAGAAATAGAAAGAAAGAAATATAAAAGAAAAAAGATTACAAAATAAAATAAAACATAAGAAAGAAGAAAAGAAAGAAAAAAAGAGAAATAGAAAAAAGAAAGGGAAAAGAAAAACTGAAAGAAGGAAAGAAAGATGAAAATAGTAAAAGAAGAAAAATAGAAAGAAAGAAATAAAGAAGAATTTACAAAATAAAAATAAACAGAAGAAGAAGAAATAAGTGCTTGGATTTTACGGCATGTCAACCCTTGTTGGATTATTTTTTGCCGAAGACGTTTTTGTTTTATTCATTCTTTTTGATTATTCAAAATTTTATTTTAAAACTCATTTAAATCCCATTTTTACGGCATGTCAACCCTAGTTGGGTCATTTTATGCCGAAGACATTTTGTTCTGTTCATTATTGATGGGTATTTAAAATTCTTTTTTTGAACTCAATTTTTTATTAAAACATTTTTTAAACTCGCTTTTTATCTATTTAACCCATAGATGAGACCCTAACAGATACTAGCAGTTCGGGTCAAGGTAGTCCTGGAAGTAATGGTGATAAAGGAGTACTATACATTCCCAGTGTTCCAGAAGTGTAACCTCACCACTAGATGCAGTTTAACATCCTACCCAGGATTCTAAGACCCTGCGCCACCGCCTTCTTGCACATCTATACATAACTTATTATAATGTAGATTGTGTGTTTTTCTGTCTGTAACCGAAACTATATTACTATTCAAGTCACAATTCCCTAGTTATTTACGTCACATTCTACAGGATTTTATTTTTTATTTAAACCTCAATTATTAATAAAATTGTTTTACGTTATTAATACTGTTGACAATATCTACATAAGAATAACATGCAATTGTATTTATATACACAACAAAATAGCAGTTTACAGTGTGAATGGGAAGGCTAATTTGCATATTGATATAAAAAATCTGATTTTAATAAATATGTGCTTCGTATTACTGATTTCTAATTGTTTGGTTTTATCTTAATGAATATTAGCAAAAATCTCGTGGATAAATCTTAAAAGAAAACCGTTAACAAGAAGAAATAACTGTAATTTTATTCTTTACTTTCTATTTTAACTAAATAGTTAAATTAGGATTATTTAGCAATGAAAGACGGGAGTGGGGGAAGAGTAAGTTTCAGTTGTTCTATTTTTTGATTATACACCCTCAGTTTCAAATCTTTTTATCTGCATTCTTATTTAGTTTCATTAGCCTTTCTAAATTAATCTAATATTTTATTACATGAAAACTTAAATACTTGCACCCGGAGGGTGCATACATTTGCTAGTATATATAAAGAGCAGTTGGTGTGTATGTCCGGAAGTAACTACGAAAATAATTATAATAACAAAATAAATATATATACACATTCACTATCACCAGAGCTTGCTTTTTGTGCAAAAATAATGACGATTTTATTTATAACTGGGAAGATATTTAAAAATTAGGATTTGAATAGTAAGAGAAGGGAAAATCATTGGTGATGTTCGTGATTAAAACATAAATCAATTATGTAAGACCAAAACAACTAAAGGATCTGCGAGACTAACATTCTATTATCCCCTCTCTACCCAGGCAACACTGGGTAGCCGCTTCTAGTATATGATAAAAGGGGTTAGGGGGGTTCCACAAGAGCAATTGAGGAATACAAAAGAGGGAGAAAGAAAGAACAGAAAGAAAGAAAGAACAGAAAGAACAGAAAATGAATTAAAAAAGAAAGAAAAATTGTCACAAAACGAAAAAAAAAGACAGAAACGTTATGACAAAAAAATAGAAAGAAAGAAAGAAAAAGAAAGAAAGAAGAAAGAAAGAAAGAAAGAAAAACGACAAAAAAATGTAAAAAGAGAGAGACAGAAAGAAATAATGAAAGAAATAACCAGAAAGCCCAAAAAAAAGAAAGAGAGATAATTACAGCAAAAAAGAAAAAAGAAAGAAAAAGAAGAAAGAAAAAAGAGAAAAGACATGAGTAAGAATGAAAAAGAAAGAAAATAATCAAAACTAAAAAGAAAAACTAAAAGAAAGACAGGAATGTTACGACGAAAAAAGAAAGAAAAAAAGAAAGAAAGAAAGAAAGAAAAGAAAGAAAGAAAGAAAGCGTGTAAGAAACTGAAAAGAATTGGAAAATGACAAGAGAAAGAAAGAAAGAAAGAAAGAAAGAAAGAAAGAAACATCAAGAAAATAAAATAACAAAAGCAATAAGAAACAAAAAAATTGCAAAGAAAGAAAGAATAAAGGAAAGAAAGAAGAAAGAAAGAAAGAAGGAAGAAGAAAGAAAGCGTGTAAGAAACAGAAAAAGAAAAGGAAAATGACAAGAAAGAAGAAAGAAAGAAAGAAAGAAAGAAAGAAAGAATCCATAATGACGGATAATCGTTGCAAGTAAGTGAAACGATCCATTTCGTAAACAGATCTTAAAAACTGGATCATAAGTTCACAGCCATATTTGATAATGTCAATCAATTTCTGAAGATGGGTGGGGGGGAGTCGGTCGATCTGATGATGATGATGATGATGATGATGATGATGAAATGAAGTTCGAGATGTAAACAAAATTAATGACTTTCCCATTTCAATAATTGCTTTAATCAGATCAACCAAGGCGTAAACAGCACTGACATTGAAACGTTACTTTGCTGCGTTGTATCGGCATCTGGTTCGGGTTGCTCTGCTCTGCCCCCCGGGGCGACAAAAGGGCAACCGGGCGAACGGGTGCCGGGGTAGGGAGTGTTGAGGGTCATGGTGGTGAGGTGCTCCTTTAAATAACAAGTCAACAAGATGAGGGGGTATTACCAGGGCTCATCTCATAAAGACGTCCGCTCATTCATCTTAACCATCTGTAACATCCGGATTCTCAACAAATTTTGTTTTGAATAATTATGATTTTTCGGACTCTTGTCCTCATCTTTATTGTGTATAACTCTGGTGGTATTTATGCTGCTTGGAGCAACCTCGAGTGAGCAGTAACGATTGAGCTCCGAAACTGCGATTGAATTCATGGGTAATGGTATGAAGATGACTTATTTTAAAGTAATTGAAATAATAAATTTTAAAAAACACCTAAAACAGAACCCGTAGTTACAGTTGCCTTAACGTTGTGTTTTATATACAATAAAGATGAGGACAGCAGTCCGAAATATCATAATTATTCATATCAAGCCTCATCTCATGAAAATATGTAGGATTTTATTTTTTTAAGCGATCGGTTGGTTGGCTGGTTGTTTTGTTGGGCATAATTCTAATCTCTCTAATAATAAGATAGACCGTGAATTCTTCCAAGTTGTAGCTAGTGTCAGTGCTACTGTACGGCTGCACCACTTGAACTCTAACGAAACGCTTAGACAAAAAGCTTGATGGCAACTGTTCAATGTTGCTGTTTGCCGTCTTTAACTTATCCTGGAAGCAATACTCCACGAAGCAGCAGTTGTACGACCATTTACCTCCTATCACAAAAACGATCCAAGTAAGACGAATTAGACATGCTGGATTATGCTTAATTTGATGCTTAATGACGGGATCTTGGTGACTGAGCAGTCTGTGATATGCAACATTCTACTTTGGCCCTTCCTTGGACAAGACGGGCGGTTGGAAAGGCTCCCTCCGATCAATCGGCTGGTCACGTCAAGCCCTAGCACATATATGATTATCCAGACCCTCTTGCCCTTATGGCAAACCCCCTAACCCTTTTTATCCTATATGTACTAGAAGACAGTGGCTGGGGGTCTTAGTGTCCTATGTATGACGTTAAACTGCATGTAGTGGTGAGGTTCCAATTTTGGAGATTTGGAGAGTGTGGAGTGCTCCTTCATTGCCATTACTCCCAGGTCCACCTGATTTGAAGTGATAGTACCTGTTAAAGTCCAATATGTGGGTCAAATAGTTTTGGGTTTGCGTTTGGGTCCTTAGTGTTTTGGGCATGACATCTGCATCTCGTTGTGGGGTTCCAATTCTGGGTTTTTTTAATAGGTTTAAAAAGGAATTTAAAATAAGATTTGAATACTATTTCTGTTGTAGGTGACTCACCTATGACACGAACATGGACTTACCCAAAGAGTATATATTTAACAGAGTAAAGCTACTCAAACGAGAAGTACCAGAAACATGTTCTTTGTGTAAGCTGTAACAAGGAAACCCTTTCATTGTACGTTGATATATATTGCTGAATACAATCTGTTCCCTACATTTTATACCCGTGTTGAGTTATTATTTATTGACCCTTAAACAGATCATAACAATTTCTCTGAATGTTTGAGATGAAGCTTGGTGATTAGTATTATCTACGTTTATTGTCCTCATCTTCATTGTTATCTGAACTACGTTTCGGCCGATGTGCCAAATGGACACATGGCCTAGTGGATAAGGGAGTTTTGTTAAGACAGTTCTAAGTGACAGTTATCTCTAGACTGAAGGTTCAATCCTGGTCAAGGGCAGCAGTAACATAGAATAATGATTAACACAGCTTAACACCTCTATCCCAGCTATGGTTAGCGGAATGAGAACAGGATACCCCCGTGAACTGAATAAAGGGTTAGGTTCAAAGTTCCGTGATGGCTCCCGATTACGACAAGAAGGTTCCCGATTGCGGCAAGAAGGTTCCCGAGTTCGAAAAGAAGGTTCCCAAGTCCGACAAAAGGTTCCCGAGTCCTAGAAAGTTCCTGCGTCCGACAAGAAATACCTGAATAAGGCCGGAGGGCATATCGGCCGAAACGTTGTACAGATAACAATGAAGATGAGGACAATAGTCCGAATAACGCAGATAATACTAAGACTTGAATAACCATGAAGAATGAATAAAACAAAAATGTTTTCGGGATAAAATAACCGAGCAAGTGTTGACGTGCCGTAAAATCCAGCCAACCAACGAAATAATTTTCTATTTCCTACGACAATAACCGTTACACTCGAGCGTATTATAAACATGAAAATCGCTGACCCAACTGTTGCTACCAAAACTTTAGAGGAGTTGACATTCCGTTGAAACAAATTAATCAACCATAAGGTTAAAGATCCCAGTCTGCCCTAATATTAACCTATAGCTGGAGGGAGAATTGTTGGATGCATACCTTTCCCAAGAGTATTAGTGCTGTGGGAAATGCAACCAGCTTCGTCCATTACCTACGACAGTAAGTACTAATTCGCCGTACAAAAGATCTTTTGGGGTGCGTCCATTTTCCATTCTCTTGACATGTTCAAGCCAACGAAGGCGCCTCTCACAGAGAATGGAGAACATGCTAACTAACGAACCAACCAATCGTCCATTTCATACGACAATAACCGTTACACAACGAGCGTTTCGTATACATGTTGAAATTTACTAAGTTTTGCTTAGCCCTGCACACAGGTCTTAGGTTTCTAAGAGTAAGTGCGTTTTCTAAGTGCTTAGCGACTTATCACTTACACTGCTCGAATTTTCTTGCCGTCTCAAACTTTGCATCGTTAGGTGACACCGACTTAAACATGAGAATCACTGACCCAACTGTTGCTACCAAACAGGAGCGAACATAACAAGGTATTTCCGATTGTCAGCGAGCGCATAGCCATTTTCTAATAATCACAGGTCTTAACAATGAGCTAACAGGAATTAATAGCTGTACGACAACGCCCGTTCTCATGTTACAAATACGACGCAACAATCTTGAAGATAGTACGAGGGTGGATCAAAAGTCTTACAATATTTTGGTAACGTGAGTTGCAACTCGACAACCTGCGTCCGGGCTGCGTTGTGGGCTGTAGAATCACTGCATCTTTCAAAGCCTCCATGCTTCCTGTAGTCCACCAACACCAATACCTGATGGAAGCGCGTGGTGTAATAGTTAAAGTCCTGGGAAATGGACTCGTCGCCCCGAGTTCAAATCCTGGACGTGGTAATTGCATTTCACTTAGCGCTAATACCCTTGGGAAAGGAATGAATCCTACTCTCCCTCCAGCTATGGGTAAATAGTAGGGCAGACTGGGCTCTTTAAACATGGTTAGGCAACCGATCTAGGAGAAGGAAAACTCTGAATTCAAACCTGATAAACTCCGCTTTAGAAATTGACTTTGTGTCGCACCTTGTGTGGAGGGGTTGGTAAATATATATACCTGATACTCCCATCTACATACATATGCACGCACGCGCACACATACATGTATATTATTACTTTCTTCTCTTTTACCCGACCTGTTCGCCAGTTCTGTGGGTCAAATAGATTTGTTTAAATATTAATTATACTAGCAAAAATATGCACCTTCCGGGTGCAAGCATCTAAGTTTCAATGTAATAAAATATTATGTTAAATTAGAAAGGCTAATGAAATTAGATAAGAATGCAAATAAAAAGATTTGAAACAAAGGGGGGGTATAATCGAAAAATAGAACAACTAAGAGGAAAAGGTACGCTTTACGGGGAGCCTCTTAATTCTCCCAGTTGTAGGCAAATTGTTCGGACGAAAGAAGACAAACACACAATGGAATTTAACACATTTATTGACAAATAGTACAAAGAATATGTTGTAAATTTTGTTGGCATTTGCTACAAGAATTATCTGTGAGGTGAAATACTGTTCGTTGGAGAAGTGGCACTAGCAAGGGTATTCTGGTCGCTGTGGTTGTAGAGTTCTGTAGAGACGCGTCCGTTTTGTCGGTTCTCGTCCGATAAGTAAAAGTAGGGGATGCTCTTTTAGAAGCTTCTCGCCTGGCTAACTGTTCTTTTAAATGACGGTGGATGGGGCCCTTTTTAAGTTGACTATTTAGGTCCTCAGCCTTCTGATAAGTTTGCTGTCGAAACGGCCTTGAGTAGTATGCTATGAGACAGCCTTAGAAGGTATGCTGGTTAAGGGCAAGGTGGTGGGAGCGCTTATTTTAGCGACTCGCTTCGGTGACAATCTCCAGATAAATGATGGACTTTGATTCTGGCGCCAACATCGGGTGTTGGCTATTCACTCCCTAGCGGTAGGGGGAGAAAATTCACTATCTGATTTCCGATACAACTGAAGCTTACTCTTCCATCACTCCCGTCTTTTATTGCTAATTTTTCCTAATTTAACTATTTAGCTAAAATAGGAAGTAAGGAATAAATATTTCTTGTTAATGGATTTCTTTTAAAGTTTATCCCCGAGATTTTTGCTCATATTCATTAAGATAAAACCAAATAATTAGAAATCAAGAATACTAAGCAGATATTCATTAAGATCAAACTTTTAATATTAATATGCAAATAAACCTTCCTGTTAAGTCTGTAAACCGCTATTTTGTTGTATATATTAATACAATTGCATGTTATTAGTAAGTAGATAAAGCCAACAGTATTAATAATGTAAAACAATTTTATTAATAATTGATGTTTAACGCCTCAACGTGAAGCAAGGCACGGAGAGTGGTGAGACAGAGAGGAGAGTAGCATCGACAGAAAAGAGAGCCAGAAAAAGAGAGAAAAGCCAGCAGCCCCAGAAAGCATCATAGTTTGTATGCATTCAATGCACCGAAGACTGTCACTCAAGAATTGGCCTACAGAGTCACTTGCGCAGATGCAGATGAATTTTTTTTAAATTTGGACACTACGCCATCGTCCTTAATAAAAATAATTAGAAATTAAGGATACTAAGCAAATATTCATTAAAATCAAACTTTTAATATTAATATGCAAATAAACCTTCCCATTCAGTCTGTAAACTGCTATTTTGTTGTATCTATTAATACAAGTGCATGTTATTAGTAAGTCGATAAAGCCAACAGTATTAATAATGTAAAACAATTTTATTAATAATTGAGGTTTAAATAAAAATTAAATCATGGATAATGTGACGTAAATAACTAAGGGAATTGTGACTTGGGTAGTAATATACTTTCGGTTACAGACAGACAAACAATCTCCATCATAATATGATTCGATATGACCGTGCGCAAAAAAAACTATTAAGAAATAACTACACAATACAAAGAAGGTAAATATGAACGTGCAATGAACGCGATTCTCTAACTTGTATGTCAAAATGGTCATACATATATACTGTCTATGTAAAGAGTTGGTATACAACACTTATCTTATTAGCTGACTGGGTCCTCTATCATCTATCTACTACAGTGGTTTTCAAACTTTATAGAGTCTGGGCGCACTTACAGTACTACAGATACTTGATAGCGCACTGTATACAAAATCGGACTAATATGTTATTAAGTTAACTGTTAAATATATAAAAAATAACACATTTAACAAAAGCAAACTTAACATACCTCTATGAAGTTTATTCATTCCTGTGTTAATGAGAAACATGAGCTTGATGAGACGTTGCGATTTCTTCAATGTTTGGTCTTATGTTTGAGAGACAAACTCTCATTTCCTCATCAATTCATTGAAGAGTTCCATGGGATAGTTATATAATTTTTTTAAACTCTAAAAATCATCTGTTTACAAACAACCGAATTTTGACGGTGTAAATGGAAAAAATGTCCTGATGAATCAATTTCGCAAAAGGGGTGCCTAAAGGTCATATGGTCCTAGAATTGTTTTTAAAACGTTTGAGAATGAAACAATAATACTAGAAATCAATAACTTCAACTAATTATTTATTAAACCCGGTTTTGTTAAAACCAGTATTCAAATTATCCACACCATATAATGTGTAAAACTTTATTACGTCGATCAATCGGCTGGTCACTTCAAGCTCTAGCACCTATATGATTGTCCCAACCCTATTGCCCTTATGGCAAGCCCCAACAGTTTTTATTGTATATGTGCTAGAAGGTTGTGTCTGAGGTTTTTAATCCAATTTTAGAGCTTTGGAGAATGTGGAGTGCCCCTTCATCGCCATTACTCCCAGGTCCACTCTGCCTCGGAGTGGTAGTACCAATTATGGGTTATGGGTTATGGTTAAATAGATAAAGAGATGAGTATTAAAAATGGATTAAAAATTGAGTTTGAAAAAAATGTGAATACCCAACAAGAATGAATAAAGGTCATATGGTCCCAATTCTATGTAAAATTTTATACGGGAATAAATAAAAAATAAAATTTAATAACCCACAAATGTTGATGTGCCATTAAACAAAGAAAGCAAACCAATCGAAACCTCTTCTGCCACTCCTCTCCCCCCACCCCCAGTTGCCTTCATACACAGACCACCACCACCACCACCACATTCAATAACAAGAATTAAATTTCAAAGTTGTTGTTTTATGGGGTGGGGGGTATTTTTGTAGTTACTTTGTTTTTGTTATTTTTGTTTGTTCTTTTGTTTTATTTTTTTAATTATTTATTTATTTATTCATTTTTTTTTTTTTTTTTTTTTGTCAATGTTGTTTACGAATTACTGAACTTGTAAACACCATCAGTCGGTCGTTGAAGCAAATAAACAAATTTACCAAAAAATAAAAACGTAAAATGATGAAAAAAAAAAAAAGAAAAGAAAAAAGTTCTCTCATCGTCCACATCTTTTTTTTTATGAACTCTTTTCTTCGTTTCATACCTCCAACTACCGACACTTATCGTCTCTCCTTACTCACACACACACACACCCCACACGCACACGCACGCACACACACACACGCACACACACACATATACACACACACGCATACACATACGCGCATACCCACACATACATACATACATACATACACACTTTTCGTCTCTCCTTACTCACACCTACAAACACACGCATACACACACACACATACACACATACACACACACATACACATACGCGCATACACACACATACATACATACACATATACATACATACACACTTTTCGTCTCTCCTAACTCACACCTACACCCACACGCATACACACACACACACATACACATACGCGCATACACATACATACATACATACATACACACTTTTCGTCTCTCCCTATACACATACGCACGCACACACAAGCACACTCACATACACACATGCTTACACACACATTGCACACGCTTACACACATACACACGCACCTATACACACACACACGTACACGCACACAAATACATTCATACACACGCTTACACACACATTGCACACGCACATACACACATACACACTCACCTACATACATACACACGTACACGCACACACGTACACACACGCACACAAATACATTCATATACACGCACGCACACATGCACCTACACATACACATACATAATACATACACACGTACACGCACACACGTACACACAGGCACACGAATACATTCATACACACGCACGCACACATGCACCTACATATACACATACATATACATACACACGTACACGCACACACGTACACACACGCACACAAATACATTCATACACACGCACACACACATGCACCTACACATACACCTACATACACACCTACATACACACACACATACGCACACACGTACACACACGCACACAAATACATTCATACACACGCACACACACCTACACATACACATACACATACATACACACACAGATCCCGTTTGAAATGGAATACGTGTTTAATATTGATCTTCTTTGTCCTATTTTTAATTTTGTTTTTCTTTGAAGAATTAGCGGTTCGATATTTTCTCAGATAAAATATGATTAGTCTCTTTTGAGATTCTTATCTCACAGTTGTTTTTCAACCGCCATCTTTTTAGATAAGAAATGGCTTCTTATTTAACCGTCTACCCTCGGGAGGAGCAATACGACGCGACACGAGTGCTCCAATGCACATACGCATAGAAAGGGCTGAAATAGCCATTGTCCCCGCTGGCCTGTTGGCATCAGTCTATATTTCCTTTGGTGCAATATATAGATATGTATATATATACCATTACCAGAACCCCCTTTTGATACACTCCTTATCTAGAGAAAAGGAAAATCCACTACCAACCACCGACCATCCCCCACCCACCTTAGTCACGACCTCCTGTTTCACCATTCTGAAAATGTCCACCATTGAAGCAAGAACTATATCCAAGTCCTGAAGAAGGTCTAACAGACCGAAATGTTACAATGTCGACATCACTACCTACAATAAACATCCATTTTCTACAACATCCCGTGTTTGTCTACCTTTCTCCATATATATACACACACACATTATAATATATATATATATATATATATATATATAGAGAGAGAGAGAGAGAGAGAAAGAGAGAGAGAGTGAGAGGGATATATATATATATATATATATATATATATATATATATATATATATATATATAACTAATTACTTGAAGTTATTGCTTTCTAGTATTATTGTTTCATTCTCAAACGTTTTAAAAACAATTTTATGTAAAATTTTATATATATATCAATTTCTATGTAAAATTACATATATAATATATATATATATATATATATATATATATAATATATATATATATATACGCATACACACACACAGACACACACACATATATATATATAACTTTTATTATGCTTTTCTTTTTTGTATTTACATTGTTATGTCTTATCTTACCCCTCTGGAGGATTAGGATGTGACACAAGGTCAATTTCTTAAGCGGAGTTTAACAGGTTTGAATTCAGAGTTTTCCTTCTCTTTGACTGGTTACATAGAGCTCTAACCATTACACACACGCTTCCATATAATATATAACTGTACGCACATAAACAGGAATTGGTTATTTCCTATAAGTCTAACATGATCAAAGGGGAAACACTCTTGACTGATAAATTATTTATTTATTTCATTTTATAAAAATGAAATGAAGACATTATAACTCAAATTACAATTGAAAATATGCCACTTATCAGTGACGGATCTGAAATGCTGTTTTACCTCAATAATTAAACAGTAACAGTGGATATATAATAAATAAATTAATTAATCAAAAAACAGCAGATTTTTTGGTTATTTCCTATAAGTCTAACATGATCAAAAGGGAACCACTCTTGACTGATCAATTATTTATTTATTTTCCCATTACCCTAACCCTGTCTTCTTTTTTCCTAGTAGATCAATAAATAAATAAATAATTTATCAGTCAAGAGTTATCCCCCTTTGTTTATGTTGGAGTTATAGGAAATAACCCTTTTCCCCAATCTGCAAGTCTCAAGAGATGTCATTTGCAAAACTGAATCAATATGACATGTAGTTACTGAAAGTATCAATTATTAGAAAATCACTCAAAATTTAGGAAGTATTCATTACATAGTGATATTTGTAATTTGTTATTTGTTATTTCCTATAAGTCTAACATAAACAAAGGGGAACCACTCTTGACTGATCAATTATTTATTTATTTTCCCATTAAACTAACCCTAAACCCTAACACTAACACCGTCTTCTTTTTTCCTAGTAGATCAATAAATAAATAAATAATTTATCAGCCAAGAGTGGTTCCCCTTTGATTATGTTAGACTTATAGGAAATAACCCAGGAATTCATCTGATGGTCAAGAATGTATAGATTTACATTGCACTATTTCTTATGGGAAATATTGTTTCAGTTTTCGAACAAATCGCTTCTCCGACATAATTCTGGGAGGAATTATATTCGAGAATCGAAGTTTCAAAGT
>CM042157.1:33563790-33662743 GCA_023376005.1 Doryteuthis pealeii | reverse complement strand
CCGCGAGAGATTGTCCGAACATATTCTGGGAGGAATTATATTCGAGAATCGAAGTTTCATTGTGCATGTAAAATATTGTTGTAAATACAACGAAAGAAAAGTAAATAATCTTATTATAATGGAGATTGTGTGTTTTTCTGTCTGTAACCGAAACTATATTACTATACAAGTCACAATTCCCTTTGTTATTTACATCCCATTCTCCATGATTTTATTTTTATTTAAACCTCAATTATTAATAAAATTGTTTTACATCATTAATACTGTTGACCATATCTATATACAAATAACATGCAGTTGTATTTATATATACAACAAAATAGCGGTTTACAGTGTGAATGGGAAGGCTAATTTGCATATTGATATTAAAAAATCTGATTTTAATAAATATGTGCTTGGTATCATTAATTTCTAATTGTTTGGTTTTATCTTAATGAATATTATCTAACATCTTGGGGATAAATCTTAAAATAAATCCATTACCAAAGAGAAATAACTGTGATTTTATTCTTTGCTTCAATAGGAAAATTTAGCAATGAAAGACGGGAGAGATGGAAGAGTAGGTTTCAGTTGTTCTTTTTTCGATTACCCCTCTGTTTCAAATCTGCATTTTTATTTAATTTCATTAGCCTTTCTAATTTAATATGATATTTTATTACATTAAAACTTAAATACTTGCACCCGGAGGGTGCATATATCTGCTAGTAATAGTAATAATTTTAATGAAAAGTTCCGTAAGTAGTTTGATTTTTTTTCTCTCTATTCATTTCGATTTTACAGTCGCTGAGACACGTGTTTCGGAAATCTGAAATCCGATTTTTTTTTGGGGGGGGAGGGGAACAAATGTTGTTGTTTTTTTTTAAATCGTTTTGTTCCCTTTGTACTTCTACTAGCTTAGCTGTCCATCGTATCCGATGATGACACCATACGAATCTGTTTTCTCCATTTGATTCGATCTCTGGTTGCGTCTTGCCAACTGCCTATGGGGATGTTCAAGTCCTTCTGGTTTCTTTTGATGTTGTCTTTGTACCTGAGCTTTGGTCTACTAATTCCACATGATCCCTCTCTCAGTTAAGAGTACAGAATCTTTTTTTGGCAGTCTGTAATCCCTAAGTTTATTTAAGTGGTCAGCCCATCTCAGGTTGCGCGGGACAAGTATGTCGTACATGCCAGGGTGTCCAGTTCTCTCCATGATGTTCCCGTTTGAAACACGCTGCCACCATTTGAAATTTGATCTCCTGCACAAATGACGCATCATGTTCCCTTAGTTGTTGTGAAAAGTCATAATTTTCTTAATAAAAGAAAATTCTCAGAAATACTGAAAAATAAGAATTTTCTAAGAATTTTCTAAGAATTTTCTTTTCCTTAATTTGCAATGTTAGAGTCCCATCTATGGTCTTTCTCTGAATTTTGAGATGAGGCTTGATGAATACTATTATCTGCGTTATTCGGACTATTGTCCCCATCTTCATTGTTATCTGTACAACGTTTCGGCCGATATGCCCTCCGGCCTTCTTCATGTATTTCTTGTCGGACTTGGGAACCTTCTTTTCGGAATCGGGAACCTTCTTTTCGGACTCGGAAACCTTCTTGTCGTAATCGGGAACCTTCTTGTCGTAATCAGAAGCCACCACAGAACTTTGAACCCAACCCTTTAATTAAATTCAAATTCAAAAGAAGGTTCCCGAGTCCGAAAAGAAGGTTCCCGAGTCCGAGAAGGTTCCCGAGTCCGACAAGAAATACCTGAAGAAGGCCGGAGGGTATATCGACCGAAACGTTCTACAGATAGCAATGAAGATGGGGACAATAGTCCGAATAACGCAGGTAATACTAATCATCAAGCCACTGAGGTTGATATGCCGTAAAACAAAAAACAAACCAAAACCAAACCAATTCTAGAACTCTGGGGAATGTGGAGTATCCCTTTATTGCCATTACTCTCATGTTCACCCAGATCCGAAGTGGTAGTACTTGTTAGGGTCCCGTGTATCTATCAAATTGATAAAAAGATAAGTATTACAAAATGGGTTTTAAAAAATTGAATTTGAAAAAAAAGGATACTCAACAAGAAGGAATTGAAAAAATGTCTTCGACCTAAAATAACCCAGCAAGGGTTGACATACAGTAAAAAAACAACCAACCAACCAACCAGCCAACCATTCTATCTGTGCCTAAGCCATTGAAGTTTCATTAAAATTTGTGGCAATAATAGAAAACAAACAGGACCTGTGAATATACGACAGTATGATGATTTAATTTTTACAACGTTTGATATGTTTACTTAAGAGACATTGCTAAGTAGTTCAATATGTAAAAAGTACAATAATCTCTCTTCTCTCTCTCTCTCTCTCTCTCTCTCTCTCTCTCTCTCTCTCTCTCTCTCTCTCTCTCTCTTCTTTCTTTCCTTCTTTTCATTATATTTTTCTTTCTTTACTTCTTTTCATTATATTCGATTGAAACTGGTTAGCGTTATCACTTCCGTGCGTTCACGTACTCTCACTATCTTTCCCCATACTCCCTTAATTTCTTTCTTATCATATTTTTCTGTGCAGCGTGTAATTTTTTTATATAATAAAACTGGAATGATCCATTATTTGGCTGAGGGGACGACACTCATAAGAAATAAGAATTCAGCGGATAAGCAACTCCAGGATTTACATTTTGGGGATTTCATCTTGGACGAGTTGGACGGTCTCATTTTTAACCAGAGGGTGTTGCAAGATGATAACGGTCGGAAAATAAAGGAACAAGAGTATCAATAATAGAAAATTGTTGAGTTTTTCATTGTCACTATTTTTGTTTGTTTGTTGGGAATTTTCTTTTTAATTTGTTTTATTTTTTAGGGGGGTTTTTTGGAGGGAGGGTCTTTGTCCAATAGTATAAGTTAAAATGTTGTGTACAAGTTCTTCTTTCCAAATATTATTCGGTTATTTCCTATAAGTCTAACATAAACAAAGGGGAACCACTCTTGACTGATAAATTATTTATTTATTTTCCCATTAGACTAACCCTAAACCCTAACCCTTAACCCTAACCCTAAATCCTAAACCCTAGCCCCGTCTTCTTTTTTCCTGGTAGATCATTAAATAAATAGATAATTTATCAGTCAAGAGTGGTTCCCCTTTGTTTATATTAGACTTATAAGAAATAACCTATTATTCCACATCTAGCGCTACATACAGTCGCGCCATATATTTTTAAAATACAGACGCATCAATATTCATGTTGACTGAAATAATAATACAACCAGATTTGAATAAGAGATTTGAATAAAAACCAAGAATAACAACAGTCGCATTTAAAGACCGACTGCAATTCAATGCGGACAAACATAGAGAAGAAGGTTTGGTTTGGTTTGGTTTGTTTTACGTCACATCAACCTCGGTGGGTCATTTAATGCCGACAAAGTTGTGAAATAGATTCATTCTTAATACATAATATAATTTTGTTTATAAACTCATGTTTGTCAATTCAACCCATTGATGGGACCCTAACAGGTACTACCACTCCGGGTCAGAGTGGACCAGGGAGCAATGGTGATGAAGGGGTGCTCCACATTCCCAAACCTCCAAAACTGGAACCTCGCCATCAGATAGAGTTTAACGTCATTCCCAGGACATGTAGACCCTCAGCCACCGCCTTCTAGCACCCATATGATAAAAAGGGTTGGGGCTTGCCATAAGGGCAATAGGGTTGGGAAAATCATATAGGTGCTAGGGCTTGACGTGACCAGCCGATTGATCGGAGGGGGCCTCTCCGACCGCCCGTCTAGCCCAAGATAGGGCCAAAGTGGAGTATTGCAGGTCATGAACTGCTCATCCACCTGGGTTTTATCCTTAAGCATCACGAGTCGCCACCCATGGCCAACAGGTGGCCCCATTGGGGGAGTCTTACCCCTCTGCAGAGATGCAGTCGGTGCATTCTAACCACCCCAGCCGACAGGGCGGAAGGGCAATAGGGTTGTCAAGAGAAGAAGGTTTTACTTACGGTCAAGTCTCACCGAAAACAGCGGTTCCAGCTAGATTACCGAAGTTAAGCAACGATGACATTCTTTAATACTTAGATGGGTGACCACTTAAGCAGCCCTGTTGGATGGCGCTTTAGAATACCGACTACACCTCTTCAGAGCTGTAAGACCACCCCTCCTCAATAGGGTCACCTTTTGGTCGTGATGCTGAAGGATAGAACCCTGGAAGCTGAGCGGTCCACGACATGCAACAATACACTTTAACCCTTAATTGACAGCTGAGGAGAGAAGTAGAAGAGATTTGGTTTGGTTTCTTTGTTTAATAGCATATCAATCTTCGTGGATTTTTAATTTTAATTTTATTCTAATTGATTTCTATATAAAATTATACGGTCATTAAGGATATCAAGCATTTTGTCATTATATTGTTTATAGCTTTAACCCCAGTCGAATTGGAAGCCCTCCAATTTGGCCTAAAATTCACCACAGGCATTAACAAATTAAACATAATTAATACCATCAAAAAGAATTATAAACACAATGACTCTGACTTCCATAAAGATTCATTCATAAATGATAAAGGCATTATCGCAGCCACCACCACCACCAACCAAAAAATGATTCCACCCTACCCAGGAGATATATATCTGCTCTAAAAAATTTATCTTTAAACAACAACATACTCATCACCCCCTTTGACAAAGGAGGAGGAGTGGTCGTTATGTGTTCGAAACAATATAATGACAAAATGCTTGATATCCTTAATGACCGTGTAAAACTGGTTCAAAGTTATATATACTTGAATACAAGACTCCGACGAAGGTTGACAGACAAAACATTTAATACATATACTGCACATGGATATAACAAGATACATAATACATAGGTATAACAAAGTTACATGTAGAAAGATAAAGACACATTCATGAATGGTACAAGATATAATAAAAGTACAGACATGAGACTAAGAATAGTCCATGCTGTATAACTTATTTACAGTAATGTAAGGGGGGATTGAAGCCCCAACGAGAAGGGGTAGACTAAAATCTACCCCATGTGTCTCGTAGGTCGAGGAACCAGGAAAAGAGAGAGAAGCGTTCAAAACAGCCGCTTAATTATAACCGGCCCCTAGCGGGTACAAGCAAACTAAACGGGCAGACAAGTCAACGGGAATATAATCCCTACAACCGCAACACCTATGAAATAATTTCTCCACAAACCATAAAATTATACATAGGATTGCGATGAAACAATAAGTAATTATCTATTAAACCCGGTCTTGTTAAAACCAGTATGCAAATTATCCACATCCTGTAATATGTAAAACTTTATTACGTCGATCGATACGCTGGTTACTTCAAGTCTTAGCGCCTATATGATTGTCCCAACTCTATTGCTTTTAGAGCAAACCCCAAACTTTTTTATCATATGTGTGCCAGAATGCGGTGGCTGGGTATAACGTTAAACTCTATCTGATGGTGAAGTTCTAATTCTGGAGCTTTGGGGAATATGGAGTATCCCTTCATCACGATTAATCCCAGGTCCACCTGAGCCGGAGGGGTAGTACCTGTTAGGGTACCATCTATCGGTTAAATAGAACAAAATGAGTTTTTTTTTAAATTTAGTTTTAAAAAATTGAATACCCAACAAGAATGAATAGAACAAAAATGCCTTCGGCATAAAATAATCCAACAAGGGTTGACATGCCGTAATATCCAACCAACACCATTGGTTTCACAGGTTGTCTAGTACAATGGTACCCTGACTTATGACTTTAATTCGTTCCTATCGTAACTCAATTTCCTCGCATATCAAATCAATTTTCTCCATTGAAATAAACTGAAATGCCGTTAATCCGTTCCAGCCCACCAAGTGGGACCTTGACTTACGAGTTTAATTCGTTCCTATCGTAACTCAATTTCCTCGCATATCAAATCAATTTTCTCCATTGAAATAAACTGAAATGCCATTAATCCGTTCCATCCCCCAAGTGGAACATTGACTTACGAGTTTAATTCGTTCCTATCGTAACTCAATTTCCTCGCATAATCAATTTTCTCCATTGAAATAAACTGAAATGCCATTAATCCGTTCCATCCCCCAAGTGGAACATTGAACTTACGAGTTTAATTCGTTCTATCGTAACTCAATTTCCTCGCAAATCAATTTTCTCCATTGAAAAAACTGAAATGCCATTAATCCGTTCCATCCCCCAAGTGGAACATTGACTTACGAGTTTATTCGTTCCTATCGTAACTCAATTCCTCGCATATCAAATCAATTTTCTCCATTGAAATAACTGAAATGCCATTAATCGTTCCATCCCCAAGTGGAACATTGACTTACGAGTTTACTTCGTTCCTATCGTAACTCAATTTCCTCGTATATCAAATCAATTTTCTCCATTGAAATAAACTGAAATACCATTAAAAAATGTAAAATCCAACCAACCAACTTTAATATTTTGATGGGAAACCACTTAAGCAACAGCAGGTAGTATAACCAACCTTACTCCTGTGTGCCATATCTAACCAAAGCTTCGTAAATAACAAAATTGTTTTATTCATTCTTGAAGGTCATTAAAAAACATTGTTTAAACTCAATTCTTTAAATACAATTCTTTAAAGATTTTTTCTAATTAGTTCATAGATGGGACCCTAACAGGTACTACCACTCCATGTCAGGGTGGATATGGGAGTAACGGGGATAAAGAAGTATTCCAAATTCCCCAGAGTTCCGGAATAGGAACTTCACCATCAGTTTAACGTCATACCCAGGAGACGAAGAGCCTCAACCACTGCCTTCTACCACATATATGATAAAAAGGGTTGGAGCTTGTCATACGGGCAATAGGGTCGGGACAATCATATAGATGCTAGGGCTTGGAATGACCGGCCGATTGATCAGAGAAGGCCTCTCTAACCGCCCGTATAGCCTAAGTAATGGCCAAAGTGGAACATTGCATGTCATGGACTGCTCAGCCACCAGGAGTCTGTCCTTAAGCACCATGTGTCACCATCTATGGCCAACATGTGGCCAAACACAATTACTACTCTTGTCAGTGGAACTCTCCTGACAGTAATACAATGAGTCAATTAATATCTCGAGTGGCACTGGTGTTAAGATTGTTAGCAGTGAAACAATACAGAAAAAGAAATAAACGTGTTAACGAATGAATATACATTTCTACTCTTTAAAATCATTAACTTAAAATGTTACTTATCTGAACACTAGTTCTTCAGCCGACTTTTTTTTTAACGTTTGAAATAAAGCATGACTGCCTGGCGGGACTTTTTTTTTTTTTTAGTCCTTTCCTTCTATGAGGCGGGGTGTGGGTTAACCACTGTGACGAGCAGGTTGGAATGGAATAATATTTGGGAAATACATTGCTTATTTAAACAACAACAAAAAAACAGACAAGGTCAATTAATATCTCCAGTGGCACTGGTGTTAAGATTGTTAGCAAAAGTCGGCTGAAGAACTAGTGTTCAGATAAGTAACATTTTAAGTTAATGATTTTAAAGAGTAGAAATGTATATTCATTCATTAACACGTTTATTTATTTCTGTAATACAATGAGTAGCAAACATCAAAGGGAGTTAATTCTGGTGAATATACTTTGTATTCAGCATTTTCGTTATCCAAGCAATCTTGCAACAAATATTTCATTAACCCTTTGAGACAGTAGGTGTGTAATTTACTATATAACATAAGCTTGATAAGAGCCAAAGTAGAGTTTTGCATGTCATGAACTGTTCAGCTACCAGGGTT
Source organism: Doryteuthis pealeii (assembly GCA_023376005.1). NCBI lineage: Eukaryota > Metazoa > Mollusca > Cephalopoda > Myopsida > Loliginidae > Doryteuthis > Doryteuthis pealeii. The sequence goes on along the minus strand of CM042157.1, from coordinate 33,655,005 downwards.
AAAGCATCACAGGTCACCGCCCACGACAAAAAGGTGGCCCCATTGGGGACGTCTTGTCTCTCTGCAGGGATGCAATCGGTGTATGTCCACGGATACCAAAGAACGACTGTATAACAACTGTATAATACGAAAAGGATGGGTAATTCCATGTTTAAATCATCCAGACAAAAGTAAAATTGTTATCCACCCCCTTCAATTTTTTTTTCAGGTGTGGACTATGTTAACATTAGACAATCCCCAAAATTTGAGCGTCCAATCCCAAACATTGGTGGAGTTATGTCGATTTTTAGCTCTCCAAATTTGGTGGGGTTGGCGAAAAATGGCGACTTTTTGTAATCTATTTTTGTCTGTAAAATGAGTTCTGGAGGTTCCCTACTACTAAAAATCAACATAACTCCGCCAATTTTTTGAATTGAAGCTCAAATTTTGGGGATTGGCTAACTTTATTATAATCCACATATGGACAAAAATTCAGAAAAATTGAAAAGGACGGGTGACATCTGATATAGAGCGCCAAAACTACCATCAGCTTCCCTCTTTACCACACAGTGTAACAGCATTATAGAACTAATTCCTCACATGCCACAGCACAACCCGGTAGCGTAGGAAGATTAGGAACTGACACAGACCTTAGGGGCAGAACTACTTCAAGCACTACCCGGGCCTAGACGCACGTACTTATATCTCTCTGTATTCTTTATAACATAAATAAAAGTATATGTTTATATAATAAGTTTTTGTTATACTCAACACTATACAACACATCTCTTCACACACAGATCCAAGCCATGAATGGTATGTCGTCGGGGTGGCCTAAGTCAGTATCAGACAGCAAGGGAGTCTATCCCCTTTTCACTAGCGCTAGACTGGAGATTGTTTTTTAGCGTCTGAGGTGGAGTGCCACACCTGTCGTCAACTCCTCACTTTACCACTGAGTTGGTGAGGGCCAGTATCGAACCAGGAACCTTGTGGTTCCCAAGTGGACGCTGGACTGAGCTAAATCGGCCCTTATTAAAACATAAACAGGCCTCAATGGTGTCGTGGACAGTCAATAAATATAGGGGGTGGGGGATAAAATAGATACAAGAAAAGAAAGATAAAATATATACATGTATTTTACAGGTCATTTTGTTTCAAGGAACTATTTCTGTTTACAGTTCGCGACACAATTGAGGCCGTTTTTTTCTTCGGGGTGTTTTTAATAGGCCTCAATGGTGTCGCGGACTGTCAATAATTGCTAAACTTGCAATCAGTCAGAAAATTAGGGTGACCCAGAAAAAGCAGAACCCACAAATTTTGTAATAAAACTTAATTTTAACTAGGGGGTTTCGGGTTAGGGTTCAGGGTTACGGTTACGGTTGGGGTTTAGGATTAATTTAATGGGAAAATAAATAATTTGGGTTCTGTTTTTGTGGGTCACCCTAACTTTCCGACCGATTTGCAAGTTTAGTCCAATAATTATAAAGAAAGAAAGAAAAAAAAGAAAGAAAGATAAAATATATACATGTATTTTACATGTCATTTTGTTTCAAGTAACTATTTCTCTTTACAGTCCACGACACAATTGAGGCCGTTTTATTGTTTTGATTTGGTTTTTCATCGGGGAGTGTTTTTTTTACTTTTTTAAAAAATAAAACATAAAATAGGCCTCAATGGTGTCGCAGACTGTGAAAATGAATATTGAAAAATCGTATGTTTTATATTGAAAATAAATATTGAAAAATTTTAATAAGCTCTATAAATATTGAAAATAGCTACTAAAGTCACTGTATGTATTAAAACCTACCCCTTCTATTCTTCTAAAAGGTTTGCTTTTGCATTAGATAACACACAAAGGTTGATATGCCATTAAATTAAGAAACTAAACCAAACTAGTGAGGAGAACTGCTTACACTGGCAAACTATTTTTTGAAGTTACAAACTCTAGAAAAATGGTCCAATTCAATCCATGGGTCACTGCAAAAAATTAGCTACTGGCAAAATGAGCCTAAAATGCGTTTTTGACAAAATGACTTTAGCCCCCTACAGAAAATAATTTACCAAAAATCAGGGAATTATCGGATTTTAATGAAATTTTCAGTGTTTATTTATCAATGAACGATCTTTATAATGCATTATTTATTTTATTTCAAAACTTTTCATTTTTTTCAGGTCACTTAATTTTGACCCCCCTCATGTTGGCGGCGTAAAATGTTTTGCGAGTTGGTCATTTTCGATACTAATTACAGTATAAATAAATAGATAAAAGACCGAACTTATGAATAGAAACAAAAAAATTTTTACGGTTGTTGTTTTATGAGAAAATAAGTACCGAAAATCGAAAAATAAAATGTAAAAAATAATAAATAATTTCTTTTTTGGAGATTTTTTTTTTTACTCATTTCGATAATTATTTAATTGGCTATTATTTTATAAAAGAAAAAAATTATACATCGATTTTTTTTTCTGCTCAAAAAGGGGAGGGGGTATATTTTCAATAGAGTTTTTCTTCAAAACTTATTACTTTTTGCGCCTAAAATAAGGTTTGCATTAAGTAGATATTTATTTTTAGAATCTAAAAATATAACATTTTAAACTTAAAATCCGAATATTTTTATTTTAAATGAATTTTATATATTAATTTTTCATAGCAAAAATACTAAATTAAAGTTTTGAAATAAAATAACTGATGCATTATAAAATTCATTAATTGTTAAATCAATACTGAAAATTTCATTAAAATCGGATAATGCCCTGATTTTTGGTAATTTTTTTTCCATCCCAAATGTTATTTTAAAATTGTAAACAAGCGCCTAAAACCATTGAAAAAGAGGCTGAATGGCGGATTTAGTCGACGCTTAAAATAAATCATCATAGTAACTCTTATTTTTCGCATTTATTTGTTATTTTTTTCACATACTATCGGATTTTTTTTACCATTTCTTTCAAACCTATTGTGGATATGTATTATTAAGGAGATTTTCTACTCAGCTTCTAAATAATAACCGCTCCCTCAACTTGTTATTTGAAGAACAAAGGGAGATAACTTTAAATAACTTAAAAATTCAAAACAAAATGGCGTCGCTTGTAGGGCGCCTTGCTGTCTCCGTCAAGGACACAGTAAGACCTTCTCATTTCGATAAGGTCTATCGATTCGGTTCATCTTTACGGATATTTCGAAATGATTATTGCACGGGGACAAATGCCGACTCTCAGCTTGTATCCGACGAGATTGATGAAGATGAAATCAATCGGATACGCGACGTGTCCGGACTTTCCGATTCGTTGAAGGCCACAATTCGAGGGCAGATGCCCCCCGATTTTGGAGAGAGACCCTTTCATTTAAAGAAGAATTATCGCCGAAAATTATTCTGTCGACTCGGCACCGAGTCAGGATTGGATCCAGCTTCGATGTGGCCCAATCAAGAAGAAATGAGAGAGATGATTAATGACCAGGAGAAATATGAGAGGTCAGTTGCCGAAATGATGGCGTTTGTCGAAAAACGAGCAGAACGAAGAGAACGATACGACAAAGAAAGGTAAGGAAAATAAAATAAAGTAAAATAAAATGTGTGTACTTGTCTGAAAAGATGGTCCTAAATAAGAATTTGGTCATAACTTAAGTGTTATTTTATCTTATTATATTTGAAATGGTACTGTGTTGGTTGGTCCGAAAGTCTTGTCACCCCAACATATATTTTTTTTCTCTTTTATTTATTTATTTATTTTAGAGGTAAAATAATTACATAATACATCCCGAAATTCTAGAAAATAATTTAATTTTAAAAGTTTTTTTTGTACCATTATACCTTTTGAATGTGGCCTACCATAAAAAAAAAAACATTATACGGTTATAATAATAACTCCTACCCCTATTTTAGAATTAAATAGATCTCTGATTCATGTAAATTATGGATAAAAATTTTTTTAATTATTCTTAATTATTATATACAGCTAATGACTGAATTTCATTTCTTGAAATTGAATATATGTGAAAAATAATTAGTTTCAATAAATTGCCTACTACTTATATCTATAAATATACTCTTACTGAGGTAGGCCACATTCAAACCGGGTAGGCCACACACTATAACAGAATCAAAAAGGTAGGTCACATACTATAACGGTACCGTTTTTTTTTAACAGGTAAAATAATTACATAACATATTAAAATAAAAAATGAAAGTTTTAAAAAATAGGAGTGACAAGAATTTCGGACCACCCGGTAGATAAATGTACAATGTGGTCCAAAAGTCTTGTCACCCTCTCTATATTTTTTGGAGATAAAATAATTACACAACTTATATTAATACCCCTGGGAAAGGTATGCATCCGACTATTCTCCCTCCAGCTATGGGTAAATAGTAGTGTAGACTGTACTCTTTAAGGGTAGGCAACCAGTCTAGAAGGAAAACTCTGAATTCAAACCTGTTAAACTCCACTTGAGAAATTGACCTTGTGTTGCATCGTGTGGAGTGATTGATATGTGCACACACACACACACATATATATATATATATATATATATATATATAATTAAAGCAAAAAATGATTTAAGTTAAATGTAGACTTTCGGACCACCCTGTACATTGCATTACTAACTATTGCAGAATAACTGTAAAAAAATATTTTAAAAACCAAGACTATTATGTTGAGACTGGTACATTTAGAAAATTCTATGTCACAATAGAAATAATAAATTCACCCTGAAATAATTAAAATCCGGTGTTATGAATTTATGAACACAAAGTCAGGGATCGGTTTTGCATTATACCTATATTATAAATCAAACCCTCACTTTAGACCCACTTCACTCGCATAACTTAAGCATTTAGAAAAAATAAAATTGATGATTTTTTTTTTTTAAATAATGGCTAAGGTGAACTGTGGTGAAACCGTGATGAATACCCCAGTAATTAAATAGTTGATATTTTCAGAGAGTCCCGGTGGTGTAGTGGCTAATGTTCAGGACTGTGACATTGTAGTAAGCCGGTTCAAACTCCAGTACCGCTATTATGTTCACTTTCAGACTAATCCCTTGGGAAAGGTATGAACTCCTTCAGCTGTGAGTTAAATAGTACCACTATTGTTCTTTTTATAAGGATGGCTTTGGCATTAAATAACCCATAAAGGTTGATATTCCATTAAACAAAGAAACCAAATCTTGATATTTTCAATAAGCACTGCCAGGATGTATTTTACAAGACATTTACACATCTTGTCGTTGTGTAATGGTTAGCAAGCTAGTCTCACAAATCTGTTACTACTAAAAAGTGAGTTTGATCCTTGCTGGATGTCCCATATTTGTGACCTTGTGTCAAATCCTACCTGTTGGTTTTGGTTTACGGCACATCAACCTCAGTGGGTCATTTAATGCTGACAAAATTGTGAAATAGATTCATTCTTAATGCATAATACAATTTTGTTTATCAACAATGTTTTTCTATTTAACCCATAGATGGGACCCTAACAGGTACTACCACTACGGGTCAGAGTGGACCAGGGAGCAATGTGATGAAGGGGTGCTCCACATTTGTCAAACCTCCAAAACTGGAACCTCACCATCAGATTTTAACGTCATTCCCAGTACATGTAGACCCTCAGTCACCGCCTTCTAGGACCCATATGATAAAAATGGGTTGGGGCTTGCCATAAGGGCAATAGGGTTGGGAGCAATCATATAGGTGCTTGGGCTGGTCACGTCAAGCCCTAGCACCTATATGATTTTCCCAACCCTATTGCCCTTATGGCAATCCCCAACCCCTTTTTATCATATGGGTGCTAGAAGGCGGTGACTGAGGGTCTACATATCCTGGGAATGACGTTAAACTCTATCTGATGGTGAGGTTTCAGTTTTGGAGGTTTGGGGAATGTGGAGCACCCCTTCATCACCATTGCTCCCTTGTCCACTCTGACCCGGAGTGGTAGTACCTGTTAGGGTCCCATCTATGGCTTAAATAGAAAAATGTATTTATAAAAACATTGTATTATTATCCATTAAGAATTGATTTATTTCAAAACTTTATCAGCATTAAATGACCCACTGAGGTTGATATGCCGTAAACCAAACCAAACGGATATCCATGACAATCTCTCGCCAACCATCCCTATCATTCATTATCCTCACAGAATCCGTTGACGGCCCACGCTGGCATGTCCATGTATTGGTTTCCATAGGAGAACATCACTTATTAGTTCGTCCTTGCTTTTCCAGCTTGTCTTTTTTTTTCTACTCTGATGGTTTGTGTGATAGGGGGCAAATGGCTATACAGCTGCTTTCTCGTAGGGAGCTGTCTCCACAATTTGTTTGATATCACATTTAGCATTCTTGTGCAGCTCCCATCTAGCTTATTCTCTTCGTTAGTGGAGCCGCTATACAGTAGCACTGATACAACTATGGCTTGGTGTTGAGTATTTTGGCATATATATATATATATATATATTTACCAACCCCTCCACACGAGCAGGATGTGACACAAGGTCGATTTCTTAAGCGGAGTTCAACAGGTTAGAATTCAGAGTTTTCCTTCTCCTAGACCAGTTGCCTATCCAAGGTTAAAGAGTCGGGTCTGCCCTACTATTTACCCATAGCTGGAGGAAGAGTAGGATTCATACCTTTCCCAAGGGTATTAGCGCTATGTGAAAATGCAGTTACCGCGTCCAGGATTTTGGCATATAAGGCATGTGCTAGATGTCACTTCTACTTATAGACTCGCCGATAACCATGTGACCAACCTATTGACCAACCACTGGCAGTATTCTGCTGCTGATGTTATTATTTATATTGGCTGTTCTGGTCATACCAACGCACACTGCTTTGAACCTTTGTGGACGACGGAACATAGGATTATATCACTGGACCTTTGACACTACGCAGGATTCCATAACGCAGGACTTATTCACTTACAAAGGATACTATATCTCGGGACTTACTTACTTTAAGTTCTTTTTCAATTGGCCAAGGATGGCGGTCAGAAACTTAACAGGTTATGGGCCCAACACACTTCCACTGGAATTGTTGTTTTAGCTTATTAATGAGATCAGATTTCCATATGACTGATAATCTGTTTATAGCAGACCATCGCTTCCCTATATGTGCATTAACGTTGCTTTCTGCGGATGAGATATTACTACCTAGGTACGTGAATTGTTCTAAGTGTCGAGTCTAGAGATACCACCTTCATTTTTAAAACATATGAACTCAGTTTTATCAGAGTTTAAGGGGAATAACTCCTGTTGAGAATTTTTTAAGTCCAAAGCCCCATTCCTATAAGGATTTATCAATAAATGGCTAAAAATGGCTTTTCATTTAAAGTTACCTGTTATTTCCCATAAATCAAAGACTTGTAAATATGTTTAATATTACATTCAAACAAAGGTTATCGTTTGGGGTAGATTAGGAAAATGAATTTGACTTCCACACGGGTGGAATGAGGTGGTATAGGACATTAAGAGTTAATGAATTTTCATATCAAGCATTTTGTTCAAGATCACTTGTATTAATAATATTGATATATATATATATCAATCCCTTTCAAAAAGTAATATAATTGCGTTATTGATAAATAGAGGTTGACATGCACAAATTTCTGTTGTAACATTTTCACAATAAGCACATTGATCGATAGGTACTGCTATCCAGTGGTGATCAATATAATATTTAAAAAGTATATATTTAAATTTAGCCAGATACAACCCGAGCAAGGCAGGGAATACATACAACTAGTTATGGCTAAACTTGCAAATCGGTTGGAAATTAGGGTGACCCAGAAAAAACAGAACCCACAAATTTTGTAATAAAACTGTTAATTTTAACTAGGGGGATTTAGAGTTGGGGTTTAGGGTTAGTTTAATGGGAAAATAATAAATAATTTGGGTTCTGTTTTTTCTGGGTCACCCTATAATATGTTTTAATTTTTCGACCGATTTGCAAGTATAGCCCTAGTTATTTTAGATTTAGAAGAGGAAAATAAACAACTGCTGGCATATTTTTAAAATTTTATATAATCGTATTTATTCTGAGCTTGACGAAAAATATTTGTTTTACGTGACGGAGGTGTTAATTACATTTCATTTTTTTCTCGTCGGTTTTCTGAAAATATAAACATTGCATGCACGGGCGCCGATAAACTAAGGGAAATAATTCAAGGGGAGATAACACAATAATACTCTATATTTTTATGTATATTAATAAGTTGGAATTAATCAAAAAATGCGCTGTCTATATTAAAAATAAAATGAAATTTATTTAAAAATAAAATGAATTTTATTTTTAATTTTAAAAATAATCAGAAGCATTATAGTTATAAAATAAGACTCAAAAAAGTCTGATGTAGAATTATTTAAAAAAGTGTATAATTTTATAAAAAGTGTATATAAAATATCAAAATTATTTGTAATACAATCCAACTGTAAAATAATAATTTTGATATTTTATATACACTTTTTATAAAATTATACACTTTTTTAAATAATTCTACATCAGACTTTTTTGAGTCTTATTTTATAACTATAATGCTTCTGATTATTTTTGAAATTAAAAATAAAATTCATTTTATTTTTAATATAGACAGCGCATTTTTATGTTTATTAATAAGTAAAAAGTAGTCGGGGGCGGCCTAAAGTCGGTATCGGCCAGTCAGCGAGGGAGTCTATCCCCTTTTCAATAGTGCTAGACCAAGGAGATTGTTTTAGCATCTGAGGTGGAGCGCCACATCTACCATCAGCTCCTTACTTTACCGCACAGATCCCTGTGCTACTCATACGCTGAGTTGGCGAGGACCAGTATCGAACTAGGAACCTTGTGGTTTCTAGCCGAACGCTCTACCGACTGAGCTAACCTGATTTCGAACTATTATCCTCATCTTTATTGTGTATAAACACAGTATTCAAACCACTGTAACCTCGGACTCTATTTTAGATGCCTTTTTTTATTTATTATTTTTAATACCTTAAAATTGAGTGATCAGTAACAATTAAACTCTGAAACTGTGTTTGAATTCATGGGTAATCGTCTGAAGATGACTTATTTGAAGGTAATTAAAATAATAAATTAAAAAACACCAAAACATAGCCTGAGGTCACAATGGCTTGAACGTTATGTTTATACACAATATAGATGAGGACAACAGTCTGAAATATCATAATTATTCACTTCTTTTTTTTTAAATTTTTCGATGTACAAAAATATATATTTTTAAAATCAAGGCTACTATGTTAGGAGTGCATTGTTCTTCATTACTGTCACATCTAGGAAAAAAAATTCTGTAGCGATAGCAATATTAAACTCACACTAAAATTTTTTAATCCAGTGTTATAAATATGAGCATAAAATCAGGGATCAGTTATGTATTATACCTGTATCTTAAATCAAACCCTTACTTTAGAGCCAAAATATATACAAAAAAATATATAAAATGTGTGTAGACACATATATCAGTAAGGTTAAAGTCATAGGAAATGGACTTGTCGACCTGAGTTCAATTCCTGGACGAAGCTGTTTGAATTTCACTTAGCGCTAATACCCTTGGGAAAGGTATGAATCCAATTCTCTAAATAGCAGAGCAGACTGGGCTCTTTAACTCTGGCTAGGTAACCAGTCTAGGAGAAGGAAAACTCTGAATTCAAACCTGTTAAACTCAGCTTAAGAAATTGACCTTGTGTCACATCCTGCTTGTGTGGAGGGGTTGGTAAATATATATATATATATATATATATATATATCAGATACAATTTTTACTTTAATTATATTTCGTTAAATTCTGCCTTGTCATCTGGCACAGTAGAATACACCAACTGAACCTCTGCAGAGAGATAAGACCCCTCCGCCCAATCCAATGGGCCCACTTAGCCGTGGGTGGTGACCTGTAATGCCTAATGACAGAGATTGTGGTCTGTGTAATAAGTGCTTCCATGACTTGCAACACTCAACTCCAGCCTGTTGACTGTGCATACATGTTTGTAGCTGATAAGGCCAGTGGGGAACAAAATGCAAAAATACTAAAAGACATAACGCAACAAATCTTCATCATGGAATACTAAAAGACCAAATTGACAGAAAATCTATTAATAATGGAGATTTGCTTCCGGTTTTTGTCTGTAATAAAAATTATGTCACTGCTTACATCACATTACCCAAAATAGTCATAACATAGAATAAATACACTCAAAATTTGAACATGCAACATTAGACAGTCCTCATTGTTTTTTAAAACAAGTTTTAATAAATACATGACTGGTATTATATATCTATATATAGTTTGTTTTATTTTAATACATATTTAAAGTTTACATTTCAAATTGTTTTATTTTTTAATCCTTTAATCAATTTGATGATTTTACTTACTTAGGATACAAACTCGCTGACATTGAATTTTTTACTCCCACCCCTCCGGTAATATGTTTCAAAAATCTATTTTACATCGCCTGGAGGACATTTTTATTTTTTACTAGTATATATAAATTACCAAAATCTGTTATTCCATAGTGATACAAATAAATTTCGACCCAATTGAAATCTATCCGTATCACTATGGAAAGGCAGATTTCTGTTAATAGGATCTAAATTTATCTTTCTGTAATGGTACAGATATATTTAAACCCAATTGATAGAAATCTATCTTTTTCTAGCAATACAGATAGATTTCTGTCAATTGTGTTTAAATCTATATTGCTACAGCAAGACAGATTTCTAGCAATAGGATCTAAATTTTCTTTTTGTAGTGAAACACATATTTAAACCCAATTGACAGAAATATATCTGTATCACAATGGAAAGACAGATTTCTATCTATAGGATTGTAGAGGCTGGTGTTGTGTGTTCCTACTTCACAAATAATATTTAGATGATGATAAATACAGTTAACTTTTAAACTTTCAAGCTGCTCCCCTTTTTAATGTAGATTCATTGGTAATTTTCACTTTTAGTTGTCAAAATTCCTAGCAAATAAGGCAATTAGAGTAACCTCCCTTGACTTTCACTTTGAAACAAGCCGGTAGCTATTTTGAAAGTCTCCGTGCGAAATATACAAATCTTAGAAACTTTTTCGAAAACAATACAACTGCATGCTTTCACACAAAAATATCATAAAATGTGTTCTTGATAACTATTAAGTTCATTTCAGATAATGTGCACGCACAATTTTATGCTAGGAATTTAGCCAACTAAAGGTGAAAATTACTGATTCATTTTGGTTATAAAATCATTTTTATTTGTATAATGCAAGACTTGTAATGAAATATATGTAGTAGACACAACCTACTTCCACACCCCGATCTGACTTTCGGAAACATTTTTTCATGCTCAGAATTGCGGAGACATGGAATAAACTGCCCGTGTCTGTTGTAGGCTGCTGAAGCACTGAATCTTTCAAAGCCTCCATGCTTCCTGTAGTCTGCCGACACTATACCTGATGCCACTCTCCACATACATATGCACACATGCACACATATTACTACTGTAAACTGTTCATGTTCCTGACACTAATACATTATTCTGTATACTTGGCATGAGACTTTGATGAGTTGTGGTGCACCTGAGCACTGTACACAATAAATTTCATTATCATTATTATTATTAAACGACACAGGATCACCTGTTTTTGTGCAGCTGGGTAGTCAACCAGCACTGGCAATTTTATGTTGCTTAGGTTGGTTGGTTGGTTGGTGGGAGGAGATAAATTATTTGTATTAAGAATTATTACTTGAAGCTATAATTGTTCAATAAGGATTATTATTATTAGTTACATAAAACAATAATTGCTTGCAAATTATTAGTGTTACATAGGAAGACTTGAAACCATATAACTGTGTGCAAATTATTGGTGTTAGATAGGAATGCCTGATTTCATATAACTGTATGAACCAAGGTTGTAGAGTCTGGTGTTATAAGGTCTGACTCCGATTATTCCTGGGATGCTGACTCCGACTCCTAGGATTCCTGGATTGCTGACTCCGACTCCTAGGATTCCTGGGATGCTGACTCCGACTCCTAGGATTGCTGGGATGCTGACTCCGACTCCTAGGATTGCTGGGATGCTGACTCCGACTCCTAGGATTGCTGGGATGCTGACTCCGACTCCTAGGATTCCTACAATTCCAATTCCGATTCCTTAACATAATTAGAATTAAGTTAGCTATTTTACCCTTGTTGACAGTCTAACTAGAATGATTTTACAAAAGAAAAAAATATTTCATCATTGTCACTTGACAAATGCTCTACACCAGTGGTCCCCAACCACTGGGTCGCAACCCAGTACCAGACCGTGGGCCATTAGGTACCGGGTCTAAATGTTGATGCTTTATTTTGAAAAGTGACTTCTGTGCCTCTTGACAGGTTTCGGTCATGTGATAGGTCACCAGCCGTTACTCCAAAATAACAATTATTGAGCAAATGTAGGTCGGAGCATATGAAGGCCGGTCCGTGAAAATATTATAATGTTATAGTATTAGAAATCAATAAGACCAAGTAATTATTTATTAAACACTGTTTTGTTAAAACCAGTATGCAAATTAACTGCACCATATATTATGTAGACCTTCATTTGTTAGTGATATATAAGACACATTGCAGGATTTTGAATGCATTAATAACATGGGCTGTTTTGGGGCAAATATAACTTAGACTTTCAGAGACTTTGTTGATAAATAAGATACCAATTAAGATTAAATAATGGGTTTTATTCATAATCATTATTTGGTTATTTCCTATAAGTCTAACATGATCAAAGGGGAACCACTCTTGACTGATAATTTATTTATTTATTTATTGATCTACTAGGAAAAAAAGAAGACGGGGTTAGGGTTAGTTTAATAAAATAAATAAATAATTTATCAGTCAAGAGTGGTTCCCCTTTGATCATGTTAGACTTATAGGAAATAACCAAATAATGATTATTAAATAACTAAGGGAATTATTACCTCAGTGGTGGTAGTTTCGGTTACAGACAGACAAACGCATAATCTTCATTATGATAAGATTTTTTTAGATTGTTGTCCTTATCTTTATTGTTTATACACAATGTTTCAACCAATGTGACCTTCAGCCTTCATCAGGTGTTTCTTGTCAAACTCTGAAACTTTCTTGTCATAATCAGGAGCCTTTACGAAACTTCGAACTGAACCCTTTATTTAATCCATTGGGGTAGACAGTTTTTATTCCATTAACCATGATCGGATACAAGTGTTAAACTGTTAATTATTCTATGTTATTTTTATCGGTTATTTCCTATAAGTCTAACATGATCAAAGGGGAACCACTCTTGACTGATAAATTATTTATTTATTTATTGATCTACTAGGAAAAAAAGAAGATGGGGTTAGGGTTTAGGGTTAGTTTAATGGGGAAAATAAATAATTTATCATTTGTAACGTTGCGGGTTCCAATTAGCGATACGTATTGTAGTGGGATCAGTTCGTATTTAACCTTAGTGCCTTTCCTTCTTCGGCACTACTACTCGTAACTTCATACGTACGGAGTTTCGTTTGTTTACATACACAGATCTAGCTGTAGCAGTCGGTCTTAGCTAGCCCCAAAATCCTTCTCCCACTTCTTTTGGTCAAGGGAAAGGTATCACGTTTACGCACGCCGCGTGCTCCTCGTTACGGCCAATTTGATGTGTTGACAAGTTTACACTTTAATGACTTTCATTTATGAGTACGATTTCTTTGCGATAGTGACCTTACTATCTTGTTTGTATCGTGAGTCCATTCATAAAGATATTTCTTTCGTTGTAAATAGAGCAGACTAATAACACCAGGTTTTACTTCTCAAAAGTTTATTATGTTCCTACAACTTTTGAGAGAGAGAGAGCCCCTAATAATCTTTGTCTTAACAAGAGGTGTATTTTAACTGGATTCAACTTCGGGTTTTTTGTCCTTAGTAAGATTCTCGGTGAACAATCTTTTCTTAGCCTTTCCTTATCGTCCTTAGCGACAACAGCTCTCTGCCTGACTATCCTTCTCGGATCGAAGACCCTAACTAACTGCTCTGCTCGCGGACTCCAAATCCAACTGCCTGCCACTGACTCCAAATCCAACTCCCCTCTGTGATTCTATTCGCGGGTCTTAAATAGTATTTCTAAAATCTTCTAGACGATTCCTTCTCTAGAACGTTCGACTTCTTTCGATTCGTTCCAATCTCACTGGTCAACCAGCGTTCACTAACCTAAACATCAAAGGCTTCTTGGAGTCCAAAAGACTGTTTTTTTCTTAATCCTAGACTTATCGTCTGCTTTTTCTCGTTAAAGAGATGTTATCTATCCTAACTACTTTTTCGGTGATTCCACAAAGACCACCCAGTAATCTAAGATAGTCGGTAGTACATTTTTCTAAGGTTCTTTTCCAAGTCTGGCACAAGGCCACAGATATAGGTGCGGCGATTATATAACACATTCAAGAGTAGTTCCCCTTTGATCATGTTAGACTTATAGGAAATAACGTTTTTACCTATAGTCAGGACTGAACCTGCAACCTCTAAATGATTGTTACTTAGAAGTGTATGATCTCAACTCTTATATTTGTTGCACCATGTGTCCAAGGCCGGTGGGGGGGGGGGTCACATTGGCTGAAACATTGTGTATATAACAATAAAGATGAGGATAAGAGTAAAAGAAAAAAATCAAAATAATCCAAAATACAATGATTTTATTTCTCTGTTTTTTCCTTTCTGTTCCTTATCATATGTGACTTTTTAATTTTCTTCATTTTTTTTTTTTTTCCTCTTACCCCACAGGGAGAAGAAAATCTCTGAACAAATGGATAAGATGCCACAGCTTATTGCTGACTTCCACAAAAGAACGAAACAAAAGGAGGAATTACTGAAGAAACAGGCAGAGAAGAAGGCTCGTCTGTTGGTCGAAGCTCAGGAATATTTTGGCTTTTCGGTCGATCCTCGTGATGAGAAGTTTAAACAAATGGTGGCTGAAAAAGAAGCGGCTGAAAAGAAAGAAGCAAAACAACGCAAAAAGGCTGAGAAATTGGCCAAAATGACCGCTCAACTCGGACAATGACCAAAGTGACCATTAATTGTTGATGGATACAAAGGAATTCAAATGGGTTCTTTAACAGTGGTTCTGTTTTTTGTTTTCTCTAGGGGAGTCTCTGTGGCGTAGTGGTTAAAGAGCAGAGGAAGCTCTTTTCTCAACGCACATCTAGCAGATTATTTCTAAAGTCCAACCCCCTCCCCCTCTTCATCACAGCAGGGTTGTGTAAACTTGGTAGTGTCAGAGCCATGCTGTTGAGAACTTAATTTCCTGGTAGGGTTACCCAAAGTGGACAGGCCTGGCACCCAGTGGTATTAGGACCCAAACCCAGCCAAAGGGGCTCTGGCAAAAATCCAAAGGGCATCTCTATCATCCTCAAGAATCAACGGCTTTTGGCGTACTTGTCACTTGCATCTGTGGAATATCTGTGGCAAACAAGGGCATCTCAAAATGAACATAAGTAAGCAATATGATATACCTATGAATATAAATGTAAACTGAATAAAAACAGATAAATGATGCATCAGTTTATTATTTATTTATCCTTTACTTTGGTAATGTTGAAAAGATATAAGGTAAATATCAAGGCAAAATCTCCTGTGAACCAATAAATGGACTAGAAAATGTCACTTTCAGAGCCATTTGATAAAGTGAAACAGGCTTCTCTAATGTGAAACATGTGCCTGTTTTTTGCTCCACAAATAATTAATTCAAGGTCAAAAGTGTATTAGCTTATCTCACTTGTTCTCATGAAACCCTTAGGGACCTTTTGCAGAACCTTAGGGTTCCAGGGAACCCTGGTTGAGAAACGCTATTCTAGTTGCTCAAAATATCATAGTATATATTTTTGAATAATTGGT
The DNA here is from genome assembly GCA_023376005.1 of Doryteuthis pealeii. Lineage (NCBI taxonomy): Eukaryota > Metazoa > Mollusca > Cephalopoda > Myopsida > Loliginidae > Doryteuthis > Doryteuthis pealeii. The sequence continues at coordinate 33,639,185 of CM042157.1, read as the reverse complement.
TTAAGAAAAAAATGTATGCTTCTTTGTCAAATCATTTAGTAATACTAAATAAAATTCATCGGGGAGTTTCATTCACACAAAAAAATTCTAAACTCAAATGTAAAAAATAGACATAAGTAACCAATATGATATACCTATGAATATAAATGTAAACAGAACGAAAAGAGATAAATGATGCATCAGTTTATTATTTATTTATCCTTTACTTTGGTAATGTTGAAAAGATATAAGGTAAATATCAAGGCAAAATCTCCTGTGAACCAATAAATGGACTAGAAAATGTTATTTTCTGAGCTATTTAATAACAATAGGTTAGATAGGATGATGTCTATATTAAAATATTACAATAACCAAGAATATATTGTGTGTGTTTAGTAATATTGCCTATATGAAATTAAATACAAACTCAAAAATGCATTAGCTTATTTCTCTTGTTCTTGTGGGACCTTTTGCGGAACCTTAGGGCTCTGGGGAACTCCGGTTCAGAAACGCTGCTCTAACGTCTCCCGTTATGGCTATAATCTCTCTCAGTTCTCTCCCCTTGATTTTTCAAGATAGTCTTATCCCTCACAAAACATTGAACCACTGTTCTTGGATTCGCTTTAAACTTGGATCCATTGTGATAAAAAATTAAAAAATTTGACTGAATTTTTTTCAGTATTTACAAAGACATTTTTCTCCTTTCAGATTATTAGAAAAGTTTGTAAATTTCTAATAAAATTGAATATTTTATTAAAATATTTTAAAATGATTAAAATTTTCTTTCTTCATTTTATTTGTTCTCTTTGATAAAAAATGTTGGGTTTTTTTGTTTTTTGTAAAAATGAAATAATTTTTGGATAATTTTTAACAAATATTCAAGTAACTACTTGAGGCATTTGTAGTATAATGGTTTTTTGTTTGTTGAAAAGTTCAAATCCTGGAAGAGGCTGTTTGTATTTCACTGTGTGTTAATACCCTTGGCAAAAGCATGAATCCATCTGCTCTCTCTCTCTCTCAGCTATGGGTAAATAGTAGAGCAGACTGGGTTCTTTAGCCATGGTACAGCAACCAGTCTAAGAGAAGAAAAACTTTGAATTCGCTGTATACATATTTACCAACCTCTCTGCAAGAACAGGATGTGACACAAGGTAAATTTCTTAAGCAGAGTTTAACAGGGTTTTAAATTCAGGGTTTTCTTTCTCCTAAACTGGTTGTCTAACCAAGGTTAAAGAGCCTAGTTTGCCCTACTATTTACCCATAGTTGGAGGGAGAGTAGGTAGATACATACCTTTCCCAAGGGTATTAGGACTATGTGAAATGCAAATAGCCTCATCCAGGAGTTGAATCTGCTGTATACTCTGCTTAAAAATTCAACTTGGGTTTGCATCTTGCCTGTGGTGGAGAGGTTATGTACGAGGGTCATTCAAAACGTTCTAAACCTCACCCAGGACCTTTATGACTTTTTGGTTCTCGCCTTTGTATGAGCCTCACCTGCACATGCAAAGTGTTCATACATAAAACTCGCATTACAGCAATAATATGCACCCTCCACAGGGCATAAGTATTATTTAGCTTTTAATGTAATGAAATATATTAAATTAGAAAGACAAACAAATTTAAATATGAACGCATATAAAAAGATTACTTATTTTGATTGTATTTTAATTGATTTCTATGTAAAATCCTTCATAGGATTGATTTTAATACATTGGAGAATAAAACAATAATATTAGAGATCCATAACACTAATTATTTATTAAACCCAGTTTTGTTAAAACTATTTTGCAAATTAACCATACCATATAATATGTAACCCTTTATTTCTTAGTGATATACAAGACAAATTGCAGGATTTTAAATGCACTAATAACATGGGCTGTTTTGAGGCAAATCTAACTCAGATTTTCATAGAATAAATCTTATTTGATAACAGTGTCTCTATGTATTAATGATTTTGACTATAAATTAAATACTCATTGATAAACTTACTCAATTCCTGAGGGTATTGTTACATAAGCAGTGACATAGTTTTGGTTACAGACAGATACCAAACCTCCATAAGATTTTTTCTTAAAATAGTAGAAGATTTTTGAATGTTGTGCCACTTTGTCTAAAAATGAATTAATAATACTATCAGGATCTGTGGATATACTACCGTATGATAATTTAATTATTACAATGTTTGATATGTTTACTCAATAGCTATGGCAAAATAGTTCAATATGTAAAAAGTCTAATAATCTTGATTTAACTTTCTCTCACTCTTTTTTTTTTTTCTTTCTTTATTTCCATCTTTTCATCTTTTCACTATGTTCAATTGAAACAGATTAGTTTTTATTGCTTCAGTGCACTCACCTCCTCTCTCTATCTTTTCCCTACTCTTTCTTTCTTTCTTATATTTTTTGTGTAGCATGTCTTTTTTCTTCCCTTTCTAATAAAAACAGAATGGTCCATTATTTAGCTGAGGTGAGTACACTCATAAGAAATAAGAATTCGATGATTAAGTGACACAAGATATCAAGATTTACAGTTTTGCATTTCATCTTGGATGATTTGGACGATCTCATTTTTAACCAAAGGGTGTTGGAAGATAATAACAGCTGTACAATTAAAGAACACTAGTATTAATATATAGATGATAAGATGCTTAGACGTTTATTATTATTATTATTATTATTATTACTAGTACAAAATAAAAAACACCCTCCGGGCGATGTAAAAATAGATTTTTGAAACATATTGCCTGAGGGGTGGGAGTTAAAAATTCAATGTCAGCGAGTTTGTACCCTATGTAAGTAAAATCATCAAATTCATTAAAGGATTTTAAAAAATAAAACAATTTGAAATGTAAACTTTAAATATGTATTAAAATAAAACAAACTATATATAGATATATAATACCAGTCATGTATTTATTAAATGTTTTTAAAAAAACAATGAGGACTGTCTAATGTTGCATGTTCAAATTTTGAGTATTTATTCTATGTTATGATGATTTTGGGTAATGTGACGTAAGCAGTGACGTAATTTTTGTTACAGACAAAAACCGGAAGCAAATCTCCATTATTAATAGATATTTTGATATTGTACATTTTAAGTCCAATAAACTGAACATTCAGGAAGAAGGAGCATTCAAATTATTTTCCACATAAATTCAGTACGCATGCGGTTGAGGGCCCAAGCTTGAGAGTCTGGTTCTGACTTAATGAAAAATTTGATCACAAAGAAATATATGCCTTGTGTTGTTTCTGATAGAATTAATGGCAGCCGTGGCAAAATCAGACCAGTCAACAATAGAAGTATTTTGTATTATTTGGACTATTGTCCTCATCTTTATTGTTATCTGTACAACCTTTGTATATCAAATCAATTTTCCCCATTGAAATATCCGATCAATCGGCTGGTCACGTCAAGCCCTAGCACCTATATGATTGTCCCAACCCTATTGCCCTTATGGCAAGCCCCAACCCCTTTTTATCATATGCATGCTTGAAGGCGGTGGCTGAGGGGCTACATGTCCTGGGAATGACGTTAAACTCTATCTGATGGTGAGGTTCCAGTTCTGGAAGTTTGGGGAATGTGAAGCACCCCTTCATCACCATTGCTCCCTGGTCCACTCTGACCCAGAGTGGTAGTACCTGTTAGGGTCCCATCTATGGGTTAAATAGAAAAATGTATTTATAAAAAAATTGTATTATCCATTAAGAATTGATTTATTTCAAAACTTTATCAGCATTAAATGACCCACTGAGGTTGATGTGCCATAAAACAAAACCAAACCAAACCAAACCCATTGAAATAAACTGAAATGTCATTAATCTGTTCCAACCCCACCAAAAACACTCTAATTTTTTGTTAGTTTTTTTTCCATGACAAATAGCACTGTACTGTATAAAACCATAATAAAATATAATGTAATGAATTATGTGCAGTAATGTTTTAATGTTTATTTCTTTTATAATAATAATAATGAAATTTATTGTGTACAGCGCTCAGGTGCACCACAACTCATCAAAGTCTCATGTCAAGTACACAGAATAATGTATTAGTGTCAGGAACATGAACAGTTTACAGTAGTAATATGCATGTATGTGTGCGCATGTGTGCATATATATGTAGAGAGTGACATCAGGTATAGTGTCGGCGGACTACAGGAAGCATGGAGGCTTTGAAAGACTCAGTGCTTCGGAAGCCTGCAACAGACGCGGGCAGTTTATTCCATGTATCCGCAACTCTGAGTGTGAAGAAATGTTTCCGAAAGTCACGTGAGCAGTACTAAATAACATTTTTCTTTGGTGTAATAATTTTGAAAACTTAAATCATTTTAATGAACTTATCAACATAAGTGTATCTGAAGCTCGCTCGTACCTGAAATTTTAGATCTCAACACAAAGTAAAAAATCAACCGAGTGAAAACTTGTAACTCGAAAAACTCATTGGGACACTTGTAAGTCAAGGTACTCCACTATATCTGTAATGTAAGACTTCTCAGCTGTCTACTATTTGTCATAAAGTTATGCCAAACTAACAAGATACGAGGGTCGTTCAAAAAGGTCCTTGGAGAGTCCTCGTGGTATAGTGGTTAACATTGCTGACTGCAACGTTGTCATAAGTGGTTTTAAATAAAGAAACCAGAAAAATCAATTCAAAAATGCTTCACAAAAAAAATTATTTATCCAACCCGTTCATCATGGGTAAGATTTGACACACGGCCACAAGTATATATATTTACCAACCCCTCCGCACGAGCAGGATGTGACACAAGGTCAATTTCTTAAGTGGAGTTTAATAGGCTTGAATTCAGAGTTTTCCTTCTCCTAGACTGGTTATCTAGCCATGGTTAAAGATCCCAGTCTGCCCTGCTATTTGCTCATAGCTGGAGGGAGAATTGGATTCATACCTTTCCCAAGGGTATTAGTGCCATGTGAAATGCAAACAGTTTCGTCCAGGATTTGAACTCGGGTCGACGAGTCCATTTCCTACGACTCTAACCATTAGACCACGCGCCTCCATAGGCCACAAGTATAGGTCTTCCAGCTAGGATCGAAATCGCTTTTTCAGTTGTAATGGACCTCCGACGCTAGCTTGTTAACCATTAGACCACAACGAGACGACTTAGTTAACGAATATCCATTTGTGAACTAATCTTTCTATCAAGGGAGATAACTTGCAAATCAAGGGAGGTAATTGTTACGTATCTTAATCTTTATTGATTTTCCTAAACATTGAAAATTTACACTTTGATAGATGATGATGATTTTGATTTGAAATTTGTAATCTGAACAAATGAGTGCTAAAAAATGTCTCAGCCCAATTAAGAAAGGAACGGTCGAACATCAAGAAACGTTTGTGCTATTCAACATATTTATCCAGCACTTCCATACACTTAGTACATTACATTATTTATTAACTTTCTTTTAAGCTACATTAAAAATTTAAAAGCATATTAATGATAGAAAAAAAAACATATAAATTAGAAAAGTTAAAAAGTATGATTATATGTACTAGTAAAAAATAAAAAAAACACCTCCGGGCGATGTAAAAATAGAAATTGAAACATATTGCCTGAGGGGTGGGAGTTAAAAATTCAATGTCAGCGAGTTTGTACCCTAAGTAAGTAAAATCATCAGATTCATTAAAAGATTAAGAAATAAAACAATTTGAAATGTAAACTTTAAATATGTATTAAAATAAAACAAACTATATATAGATATATAATACCAGTCATGTATTTATTAAAACTTGTTTTAAAAAAGCAATGAGGATTTAGACAATCCTCATTGTTTTTTATTGCATGTTCAAATTTTGAGTGTATTTATTCTGTATTATGACGATTTTGGGTAATGTGATGTAAGCAGTGACGTAATTTTTATTACAGACAAAAACCGGAAGCAAATCTCCATTATTAATAGATGAATCCAATTCTCCCCGGCCTTGTCGACTGGGGCTGTAGAATACAATGACTGCAACTCTGCAGAGGGGTAAAATCCCCCCCCCCCAATGGAAACACCAGTTGGCCGTGGGTGGCGACCTATGAGGATTAAGGCCGGAATCCTGTTGGCTGAGCAATTCATGACATGCAACACTCCACTTTAGCCCTTACTTAGGTTAGACAGGCGGTCAGAGAGACCCTTTCCAATCAATCGGCTGGTCATGTCAAGCCCTAGCACCTCTATGATTGTTCCAACCCTATTGTCTTTATGGCAACCTCTCACCCTTTTCTCACGTATGCACTAGAAAGGAGTGGCTGAGGGTCTTATTGTTTTGAGTATGACGTTAAACTGCATCTAGTGGTGAAGTTCCAATTTTGGAACTCTGGGGAGTGTGAAGTACCCCTCCATCGCCATTACTCCCAGGTCCACTCTGAATCGGAGTGGTAGTCCCTGTTAGGGTCCCATCTATGGGGTAAATAGAAGAACAAAATTAGTTTTAAAAATGTGTTAAAAAAATTAAATTTTGAAAAAAATTTGAATACCCATCAAGCTAGAACAAAACACCTTCAGCATAAAATAACCCAACAAGGGTTGACAAACCATAGAATCCAACAAAGTTGATTCTTAACACTCCAGTTGAACATCCCTCACAAGTTTCTGCTTGACGGGTTGACGTGCGATTAAAGAACTGAAAATTCATTTTGTGATGGGTGGGGCGACATCGTAGGAAACGGGACCAGTTCACTTCTTTCAATTCTCCTTTAAATAGTTGTTTCAGAGTTACTTCCCTTGGTTTACAAGTTATCTCCCTTGTTAGTGTTAAACGTGAATGCTACTTAAATTTAAAGATTTTAAGTGTTATCTTTAATACATTGTGACTCCTTGTTTGTTTTTTTTTTTTGGGGGGGGGTAGGAGGTGTTTTGTTTTTTTAGGTATGTCTAAATTAACTTAAGGAACGTAATAAAAATATTTTTTCAATTTTTTTAATTTCAAAACAATTACCCAAAATCAGGGAATAGTCCAATTTTAATGAAATGTTCATCCATTAACGAATTAATTTTATAATGAATACCTTATTTTATTTTTAAAAAGTTGAACAAATGTGGGGGGCTTTTTATTAATCAACATTGTAGGGGCGAGGGGGCCACCTTTAGTCATCTGAATAAAAATATTTTGCAGTCCCTAATTTTTACATTTCAAGAAAGTTAAAAACCAGAAGACCAGAATTTTTTTAAATTAAAAAAATGTTCACAGCCTAAAAAAAAGTTACTTTAAAATTTAAAAGTTATAAAACTTAAAATAATATTTTTTTCGTTGAGTGTTTTTTCAGATCATAGCTTTAAAAACTATATTTTCTTTGAATTGACGCTAAAAAAAAGGGTTTTCTCCAATTCAATTCACCTATTTTTATTTGTGGTGAAACTGGAAGTTCTTACTATGACGAGTAAAAGTCAAGTGGCAAAAATTAATGATCTGCGCAAGAGGATTGCACAGCCTGGTAAAAAGAAAAATTAAAACAAATATTTGTACATTTTCAACCAATCAGAGACGTTCGCACCTAAAAGAAGTTTACCAAATAGATTCGTTTTGGAGCCTGCTTGTTTCTTATAAATAACGGAATTTTCAGATCCCAACCAGAAAGAATTTATTTATCTAAACGAATCCACGACTTCCAGCATAAGATAAAATAACATTCACTTTTAAGAAGGTATGATCAATTGTATCTTTCTATAATCAGCCATTTACGAGATCAGCAATTTATTTGCGCCTGACTGTTTTGTTACTTTGAAATCTTACTCTTTCTTTCTCACTTCTAAATTTATAACATCTCTTTTCTCACATGTTATAATGAACTTTACAAAAATAACATTTTTGTACAAAGACTTATGAAAGAACTTTGCCCGGTATTCTGCATTACCTTTTTGTAAACCTTATCTCAATACAAGTTGTTTGTTTTAAAACTGAATTTTGTTTTTTATGCCATGTGCCTACATAATTGAATGTTCTTATGGTGTGTTTTATGTTTTGAATAATATTTCATGAAGTTTAACTTTAAACTGGTGACCTCATAACTTATATCTAACAATCCTACATAATACCACCATATATTCATTTAAAAATTCAAATTTCACCAGGAATCCGTTCTTAAGCATCACGATTCACCACCCACGGCCAACAGGTGGCCCCATTGAGGTGCTTTTACCCCCCTGTATAGGTGCAGTCGTTGTATTTTTCTGCCTCAGCCGACAGGGCAAAGCTCAGTCGGTAGAGCATTGGCCAAGGAATTGCAAGTTTCCGGGTTCATTACCAATCATCGCCTTGGGTAATCTGATCTGTGTGGTAAAGTGGAGAGTTGACGGTAAATGTGGTGCTCCACCTAAAAAAAATCTCTCTTGTCTAGTGCTAAGGAAAAGGAGATGGACTCCTTCGCTGTCTGGCTGATACCGATGATAGACAACTCTGGTGACTACTTACTTATATATTTAAAATCAAACTTGATAAGCAAGGGGGATAATTCAAGCAGGGGAAGTAACTCTTATCTAAGACTTCGAAAGCTTTAACAGAAATGTCTATTTGATATTCATTTATTTAGGTGCCCCCCTTGAGGGGGAATGCCGACGGGATCGACGAATTTTTTGCACCAACCACTAATGAGCTTCGGCTTGTGGGTGGGCTCACATAAAAATGTCCAGCCTGCTTAAGTGGGGTGCATGGCTAACACATACATTTTGTTTTATTTTATTTCCTCAGTGTAAGCCTGAATGTCAAAAATGAGGTAGGTATTTACCTAACCCGTTGTCTACAGGTAGGTTGCAATACAAGGTCGTAAGTATGGTGCATCCAGCGAGGATCGAACTCACTATTCAGCAGCAATGGATCTGCAAGAGTAGCTTGCTAACCATTACACCACAATGCGATACCCTTTTTTTTACTCAACTGATTCCCCATAGGCTGGTTGATTGGTGTTTAATGTCATATAAACCATTGTGGGTTATTTAATACCAAATCTTGTTTTTTATATATATATATATATATATATATATATATATATAGGGTGTTCGGGATAAATTTAACAGTTTCCTAAGGAAAAACAAAAAGTGCTTGGTAACTACAAAATTTAATGGATTGTAAAGAAATTCAACAGGCACGGAAATTACACTAATGTCAACAAGTTTCACTCAAAATAACCACAATTAGCGTCGATCATAGCCTCATTCCTGCTCCAGAACGTGAAGCAAGTTGATGTTACAGTTTCCCTGGGAAGGGTCTCAAAAACTACCTAAATTCTGTCGATTGATTGGACTTTTGTAGAAAGTGTTTTGTGTCGATTGGTGTCTTTCTCAATAACGCCACATACATATTATGTATGGGGTTAAGATCTAGGGAGTTCAAACCTGTAAGACCTTCAGCCACTCAGAAAGAGAGACAGTTTTATTATTATTATTATTACTACTATGTGTTATGCCTCCTTAGGCATCTCCCTTTATTTCTATATTCTAACATCAACCTAAAATAAAAAACAAAAAATACAATTAAGAGAATATTTGCATAGAACGTATACAATATTAATACAATATCTATATCATAATTAATTCTAATCTATTAGATTTGCATATACAGATGAAATTCTCTTAATTCATCCCTATCTATAAGTCTAGAATGGAAAAAAAATAGAGGGGAAAAAATAAGTATTCGACTTGTTGAAAGGGGGGGGAGCAACAATGTCGTCGCCGTAAAAAAATCTTTAGCAGCCAAAAAAAATCGGTCGTCGTAAAAATCTTCAGCAGCTGAAAAATCCGTCGTCGTAAACTCTTCAGCAACTCAAAATCGCAACTGACCTCCTGTCGTCACCCCACTTCTACTAGTTCCCCTCAACATCCGGGTGTTTGCGCCCCACGCACGAGATTCTCGAACCAATCCCGGCCGCCGGAATTCTCATAGCTATTATCTGGGCACCTGGTGCTTACATCCGGGACTGTAGTATCTAGTCTTTGGTGCCAATGTGTTGCCCGTTTGCATTCTGAAGGACGCGGGTTCGAATCTACAGCCAGGCAAAGCCTAGCCCGCTTCCTTCAAGAATACGGCAAGCCTTGACGTTCGCCACTCGCCTCGTGTTCTCTGTCACAGATAGGATGACACAAGGTCTCAAGTTTTGGTCACCCATTGAGGATCAAACTTAATATTCATTTATTTAACAAAACAAAACGACTAGATAGTACTAGCAGGACCTGTGGATATACCACAGTATGATAATCTAATTATTATGTCTGATATGTTTACTTAAGAGCTATTGCAAAATTGTTTAATGTGTAAAAAGTATGATAATCTTGATTATCACTCTTTTTTTGTTTTGTTTTTTCCTTCTTTTCATATTTTCTTATGTTCAATTGAAAGAGATTAGCATTATCACTTTTGCACACTCACCCCCTCTCACTATCTTTCCCCTATTCTCTTTCTTTCTTTCTTATCATAAATTTTCTGTGCTGCATGTCCTTTTTCTTCCCTTTCTTTCTTTACAATAAAAACTGAATGGTCCATTATTTAGCTGAAGTGAACACTCATCAGAAATAAGAATTCAGCAGATAAGCAACACCAAATAATCAGGATTTACATTTTTGCATTTCGTCTTGGACGATTTAGATGGTCTGATTTTTAACCAGAGGGTGACACAAGATGATAATGTTCATACTTTTAAGGTTGTTTGGTTGGTTGATTGACAGGGTTTTACCGCACATCAAACCTTGTTGGGTCATTTTATGCTGAAGACATTTTTGTTTTATTCATTCTTGATGGGTACTCATTTTTTTTTTAAACTGAATTTTTTTAAACACAGTTTTCTTTAAACTCATTTTTTTTTATTTTACCCATAGATGGGACCCTAACAGGTACTACCACTCTGGGTTAGAGTGGACCTGAGAGTAATGGGGATGAAGGGGTACTCCACATTCCCCAGAGCTCCAGAACTGGAACTTCACCATCAGATAGAGTTTAACGTCATACCCAGGACAATAAGACCCTCAGCCACCGCCTTCTAGCACATATATGATAAAAAGGGTTGTGGCTTGCCATAAGGGCAATAGTGTTGGGACAAAACTCATTTTGTTCTATTTGACCCATAGATGGGACCCTAACACGTACTACCACTCTGGGTCACAGTAATGGTGATGAAGGGGTACTCCCTATTTCCCAGAGTTCCAGAATTGGAACTTTACCATCAGATAGAGTTTAACGTCATACCCAGGATAATAAGACCCTCAGCCACCACCTTCTAGCACTTTTAAGGAATACAAGCATGAATATCAGCAATGAAACGAACATTGTAACATTCTATAATGAATAATCCTCCTTATGCAGACACCCCCCCCAAACATAACGCACTGATTATAGGGGGAGACATGAATGCACAGATAGGAAGAAACGAAAACAATAGGTTCAGCCTACACAACAACCCAAATAGGAATGGCAAACTCCTAGCCGAGTTTTCCCATGAAAACAGGCTTGTTTGCCTAAACACCAAATTCCAAAAGTAAAAGGGCAAATTATGGACCTACACATACCCAAATAACATTAAAGTGCAACTAGACTACGTCCTAATAAACAAAAAATGGATAAATAGTGCAATGAACTGCGAAGCATATTCCTCCTTCGAAGGTGTATCCTCTGATCACAGAATAGTCACAGCAAAATTACGACTAAGCTTACGTAGAAACAAAAAGCAAACCAATAGATCTATACGATATGACTGGTCGACACTTGCCAACAGCGATATATGCAATCGCTATGCTGTGATGGTAAGAAATAAATTCGATATCCTCCAGGAGACATCTGAAAGCTTCACACCAAACGAGGAATATGAAAACTTTGTCAGTGCTCACCTAGAAGCAGCAGCTGAGTTCGTACCAACCAAACTAAAAGCCAAACTCTCTGTCCCCTGAGAGACAGAAGCAGTTAGAGAAAAGAGAAATGATATCAAAAAAGCAGCCCAACATAACAAAACAAACCAATCTACACAACCTTAAGAAAGCCCAGATAGAACTAACCAAAACATACAAAAAAGAACAAATAGAATACATACAAATCTTATTATAATGGAGATTGTGTGTTTGTTTGTCTGTAACCGAAACTATATTACTACTCAATTCACAGTTCCCTTAGTTATTTACATCACATTCTCCATGATTTTATTTTTATTTAAACCTCAATGAATAATAAAATTGTTTTACATTATTAAGACTGTTGACCATATCTACATACCAATAATACGCAATTGTATTTATATATACAACAAAATAGTGGTTTACAGTGTGAATGGGAAAGCTAATTTGCATATTGATCTTAAAAAATTGATTTTAATAAATATATGCTAAGTATTATTGATTTCTAATTGTTTGGTTTTATCTTATTGAATATGAGCAAAAATCTCTGAGATAAATCTTAAAAGAAATTCATTAAGAAGAAGAAAATAATTGTAATATTATCCTTTACTTCCTATTTTAAGTAAAGAGTTAAATTAGGAAAATTACCAATGAAAGACGGAGTAATGGAAAATGATGGAAGAGTTAGTTTCAAAGCTGTTCTATTTTTTGATAATACCCCCTCTGTTCCAAATCTTTTTATCTGCTTTCTTTTTTAGTTTTATTAGCCTTTCTAATTTAACATGATATTTTATTATATTAAAACTTAAAAACTTGCACCCAGAGGGTGCATAAATTTGCTAGTACAAATAAATAACATCTGACAATCAGTGGAAGACAGACAGTCCCAATTAGCATGTCAAACAGTAAACAAAATTAGTGGTAGGAAATGTACCTTTGGATCAAAGCTAAAAGCAACCAGCCAAAAAGATAGACTTCAGAAATGAAAAGACCACTTCCAGAAATTTCTGGGGAACCCTCCTAAAATCATAGAAAATAACACCCAAAAGATCATAGACAACTAGACATCAATCAGAGGGATTTCACAACAGAAGAACTCAACCAAATTTTAAAGAAACTAAAAGATAGAAAAGCTGCAGGTCTCAACAAAATACTCCCTGAGGTATAGAAGATGGGAAAGTTCAACGACATACTGCTTCGGCTATGCAATGCAGTATAAAGACAAAATAGAATAGATAAATGGACAAAAGGCTGCATCCTCCCATTCCAAAAAAAGGGAAACATTGGAATCGCTAAAAACTACAGAGGCATAACTCTTACTACTATTGCAGCTAAAATATATAATGCCCTTCTTCTTAATCGCATCCAACCCGAAATAGAGAAAACCCTTAGGAAAAACCAAATGGATTCCGCAGAAATCGATCAACAACCTCTCAGATCCTGACTATACGATGGATCATAGAAGGGGTTCGAGCAAAGAATCTAGAGGCAACGCTGCTATTCGTAGATTTCTCCAAGGCATTTGATTCCATACACAGAGGGAAAATGGAACAAATACTACTAGCATATGGTCTCCCCAAAGAAACGGTTGCCGCTACAATGATGCTCTACAAAGACACTAAAGCAATGGTATGCTCACCTTATGGTGACACAGATTTCTTTGACATCGCCGCACGAATAGGAAAGGCATGGGCGGCATTAGCATCTTAGAAAATATAGAAATTTGACATGTATAATTAAGGAAACCATTAAAGATAAGAAAGAAAAAAATCCAAAGCCAATACGAGAATTGGTAAAAACAAAAGAGAATTGTTGGCACCTTTCCGTCCTCTAAGGACGATGGTGTAGTGTCCAAAAATTATCTGCATCTGCACAAGTGACTCTGCAGGCCAATTCTTGAGTGACAGTCTTTGGTGCACTGAATGCATACAAACTGTAATGCTTTCTGGAACTGCTGGCTTTTTCGTTCACTTTCTGGCTCTCTTTGCTGCCAAGGCTACTCTCCATCTCACCTCTCTCCACCTCATCCCTCTCCGCTTCATCCCTCTCCATGCCTTGCTTAACTTTAAAGTGCCAGGCCGCTCTATTTTTTGCATCTACCTCCCACATGAATTATGGAATTCAGGAGAATTAGGGAAGTAAAAACTAAAAGAAACAAAACTGAATACAAAATTCTATCAAACAAAAGAACGAGAAGATAAATATGGAAAACTAAAAGAAAAAGATTAAAACAATCTCAATCTGTTGCTTATGTAAGTAAACAAAAAGATAATTGTGTTAAAATCTATCCATAGAGCCGTATTCTTTATTATTAATGAAGTGACTGTTGAGGTGTTAGAAAAATGATTGGAAATGTCTGTCTATGTTTAAAATCAATATTCTAATTTATTGGTTTCAACAAGACTCAAACTCTATTTTTAGGGAGGAAAGGTACAAATAGGAAAGGTACAATGGCTTTTCACAAGAAAGAAAGGCCCAACTGTCTCAGCCACCAAATACAGAAAGACTTTGATTTTTTAAAACCTTTTTTTTTACATTTACTCTGGTTTGGTCAAAGAAATAAGCTATATAATATAGCTTTTTGTTTTTTGCCATGAGAACAATTTGAAAAATGTGATTGGAACAATCTTACATTGGTTGGTTGGTTGGTTGGTTGGTTGGTTTTTTGTGGCATTTCAACCCTTGTTGGATTATTTTATGCTGAAGACGTTTTGTCTTGATGGGTATTCAAATTTTAAAAAATAAAAAAATAAAAAATGAAATAGAATAAAATGAAAGGATTCCTTAAGTTTAAAGTTACTAAACTTAAGGAATCATCTAGATTGTTCGTTTGTTTTTGTTTTATTTATTTGTTTTTATTTTTTAAATTTTTTTTATTCTCAAAATGGTTCACAGGTGGGCTTGAGAATTTTTTAAAAATTGGTCTGGAAAAAAGAAAAATAGGATTTATATTTTATACTACATTTTGCTTTTTTTTAATTAATAAAATGTATTTCCTGTTACATTTTCTATTTGTGCTTTCTCATTTTTTGAAACTCATTGTTTTATTATTTAACTCGGTAATTATGAACTTTTGTTTAGTAAATTACGGTGTCCCAGAAAAAACAGAACCAGCAAATTTTGTAATCAAACTGTAAATTTTAACTAGGGGGTAGGGTTAGGATTTAGGGTTAGGGTTGGGGTTAAGGTTGGGGTTGGGTTTGTTCTGTTTTTTCTGGGTCACCCTGTATAGGGTGGCCAAAAAAAACAGAACCCAAATTATTTATTTTTCCATTAAACTAACCTAAACCTTAAATCCCAACCCTAACCCTAACCTAACCCTAAATGCCCCTAGTTAAAATTAACAGTTTTATTACAAAATTTGTGGGTTCTATTTTTTCTGGGACACCCTAGTTTACTAAACAAAAGTTCATAATTACCTTTAATTCATAGATGGAACTCTAACAGGTATTACCACTGCCAGTTAGAGTGGACCTGGGAGTAATGGCGATGAAAGGGTACTCCACACTCCAATAGCTCCAGAATTAGAATTTACCATTAGATACAGTTTAATATCATACTCAGGACAATAAGACCCTCAGCCACAGCCTTATAGCACATATATGATAAAAGGGGCTGGAAGTTTCCTATAAGGTTGTTACAATCATAGAGGGGTTGATGTAACCAGCCGATTGATCAGATAGGGCCTCTCCAACCAGCCATCTAGCCCAAGTCAGAGCCAAAGTAGAGTGTAGCATGTCATGGGATCACATAGTACATGGGTCACTCAGCAACCACAGTCTTGTCCTCAGGCATTACGGGTTGTCACCCACAGCCAATAGGTGGCCTCATTGGGAGGGGTTTTACCTCTCTGCTGAGGTGTGGTTGGTGCATTCTACAGCCCCGGCAAACAGGGCAGTGTTGTGTTTTTTATTTAACTTATGATTTTTTTTTTATTTGATCCTAACAGGTACTACCACTCTACGTTGACACTGGGAACAATTCTTCTGTTATTAAATCATCTAAAAAGTATCGCTGGTTCAACACTAGCTGACGCCTACCCCACACGCACACACACAGAGACTATAAAGAAATAGCTAGTTCGATCCTATTGGATACCCCATACTTACGACCTTGTGTCACATCCAACCCTCAAAGAATGGGTTGGGTAAATACTTTGAACCATATGAACTTCAGGCACCCATTTTTGATCTTGATTAAGAAAGGACATGTTTTTCATTTACACCGTCAATATCCGATTGTTTTAACAGACGATTTTTAGATTTTTTTTTTAAAATTATACTAAACTAACCCTAACCCTAACCCGAACCTCTAACCTAACCCTAACCCCTAACAAACAACCAGATATTGACGGTGTAAATAAAAAACATGTCCTTTCTTAATCGAAATCAAAAAAGGGTGCCTAAACGTAATATGGTCCAATACTTTTAGAGGACATCCCATCGTGGTATAATGGTTAGCAAGCTAGTCTCATAAATCCATTACTACTAAATAGCAAGTTCAATCCTCACTGGATGACCCATACTCATGACCTTGTGTCACATCCTACCCATGGCCAAACAGGTTATATAAATACCTACCCCTCCCCATTTTTATAGCTATTTTAAGTGAGAGACTCATCCTGATCAAGAGTAACAGTAGAATTAGTATAACGTAACTATTGATACGTACTGCTGATATTACCAAGTGCAATGAATCATGGTGTCAGATTGTAAAAATCAGTCATGCGTGTCGACCGAAAGGATGAAAATAGTGAGAATAGAGTAGTAACTGGTGGATTAGATTGAAGACTAAAACATTCTCAATATTAAAATTTGGTTGGTCAGTGTTCAGATAGATAGATAGATATGTAGAGGCTTGGATATAGATAGATAGATAGATATAGAGGGATAGATAGATGATAGATGATTAGAGGCTTGGATGGATAGATAGATAGATAATTGATAGATAGATAGATAGATAGATAATGTAGAGGCGATAGATAGATAGATAGATATGAAGAGCTAAGATAGAGATGGATATATATATATATATATATATATAATATATATATAATAGAGAGAGAGAGAGAGAGATAGATAGATAGATATGAAGAGGCTAAGATAGTTAGATAGTTGGATAGATAGATAGATAGAAATGAAGAGGGTAGGTATTTAGCTAGCTAACTAGCTAGCTAGATAGATAGATAGATAGAAATGAAGAGGCTTGGATAGATAGATAGATAATAGATAGATAGATAGAAATGAAGAGGCTGAGATAGTTAGCTAGCTGGATATATATATATATATATATATATATATATATATATAGAGAGAGAGAGAGAGAGAGAGATATATAGAGAGAGATAGATAGATAGATATGAAGAAGCTAAGATAGTTAGTTAGCTGGATAGATAGATAGAAACGAAGAGGCTAAAATAGTTAGCTAGCTGGATAGATAGATAGATAGAAATGAAGAGGGTAGGTATTTAGCTAGCTAGCTAGATAGATAGATAGAAATGAAGAGGCTAAGATAGTTAGCTAGATAGATAGATAAATAGATAGATAGATATATAGAAATGAAGAGGTTAAGATAATTAGCTAGCTGGATAGATAGATAGATAGATAGATATGAAGAAACTAAGATAGTGAGTTAGCTAGCTAGATATAAACTCTCAATATTAAATTTGGCTGGTCAGTATTCAGATAGATAGATATGAAGATGTTTGGATGGATAGATAGATAATAGATAGAAATGTAGAGGCTAAGATAGCTAGTTGGGTAGATAGATAGATAGATAGATAGATATGGTGGATTACATTGCAGACTAACGCTCTCTCAATATCAAATTTGGTTGTGCAGTATTCAGATAGATATGAAAAAGTTAAGACAACTAGCAAGCTGGAAAGATAGATATGGTGGATTATATTGTAGACAAAAACTAAGAATATTTACGGGATTCGAAGGAGCTCTTATTTCTCCATGGTTGTAGGCAAATTGTCGGACAAAGAAGACAAACACACAATGGAAATTTAATACATGTATTGACAAATAATACAAGAACTTGTTGCAAATTTTATTGGTATTTGCTACAAGACTTATCTGAGTTAAGTAATGTTCTTGGAGTAGTGATGATAACAGGGGTATTCTGTTGCTGGTTGGAAAATTGATAGGACGCTTCTTCGGACGTTTTTTGTTCTTCCTCGGTAACCGGTTCGGTGATAAGTGATAGGGGATGCTATTTTAGAAGCTTCTCGCCCAGGTAACTGTTCCTTTAAATGACGGTGAATGGGTCCTTTTCAAGTAGACTATTTGGTCTTTTTAGCCTTCTGTAGTGTGCTATTGTGTAGTATGTGGACACAATGCCTTCGAAAGTGTGCTGTGAAAAAATGCCTCCGCCCAGGTCAACAGTCAGTAGATAAGTGGGCCCTGTTTCTGGGCTATGTGATGAGAGCGTTTACTTTTACGTCTCTCTATGGTAATGGCTCCCTGATAAGTAAAGTTTTTGGTTTTGGCGCCAACATATGATGTTGGCGATTCTCCCCCTAGCGGCAGCAGGAGATAATTAACGATGGAATTTCCAATAAAACTTCCTCAATATTAAAGTCGGTTGATCAGTGTTTAATGGCATATCAACCTTTTCAATTTTTTCTTTTTTAAAAGTAATGCCATTTTGTTTAGAACAGGTATAATTACCAACACAGGAACATTTATCATACATCAAAAATACATCATTTTGATGTATGATACATGTTCCTGTGTTGGTAATTATAACTGTCCTAAACAAAATGGCATTACCTTTTGACTCACACTTATACATGCTCTCATTTGAAGGCGGAACATTGTTATTGAGAGAAACGGTGACAATGTGGAGAAGGAGAGATTTACCAAGATAGAAATGAACAATGAATGGAAGGTTATTTTTTTCAGAATACAGGGTGTGTCAAAAAGTATTAAAAATCTCCATAATTTTTTGACACATCTTGTATAATATATATATTTATATAACACACACATATATATATTGGAAGCAGATGTGTGTGATTCGAACCCTAACTGCCAGGCTGACAGGCGGGGATTCTAACCATTACACTAGCTTGTTTTTTCCAGATTTCTCATTTGTTTTTAAACTGATGTATCCTGTTATGACCTGTTTAAGGGTCAATAAATAAATACTCAACACGGAGATAGAAGTAAAGAACAGATGTATTCAACATATATCAATGTACAAAATGAGGAGGGTTTCCTTGGTACCAGCATACACGAAGACATGCACTTGCTACTTCTCACTTGAGCAGCTTTGCTCTGCTAAATATACCCTTTGGGTAAATCCATTGTTCTGGTTATAGGTGAGTCACGTACAACACTTACCAAATCTGCTTTTATTATATTCACATATTTCATAACCCCTCCACACTAAGAAAAATGGGATACAAGGTCAATTTCTTAAGCAGAGGTTAACAGGTTTGAATTCAGAGTTTTCCTTCTCCTAGACTGGTCACTGAACAAAGTTTAAAGAAACCAGTCTGCCCTACTATTTACCCATAGCTGGAGGGAGAATAGTTGGATTTATACCTTTCCCTCTCTATTACTCTGCTTCTTAGTACATTTTATCACTTTTAGTTAGTATCCAATATTATAGCTCTCTCTCTCTCTCTCTCTCTGTCTCTCTCTCTCTGTCTTTCTCCCTCTCTCTCAACTCACCTGAGTAGCAAATTGTGGTTTTTGAGGTAGACAAACCTTTAATCTAGACAACTGGTGCTGCAACATCTTCCCAATATTAACTCTTTGCCTACCAAATTTCCATTATTCCATTCAACTGGATCCCTTTCGGAAAAGGATCAAGTACCAGTCTCAGTGTTGGTTCACAGACAAAACAAAAGATGGTAGGAGGTATAAGTGGCTTATGGTAGGATTACAGTGGCGGGAGAGTCGCTGTGAGTGGCTTAAAGTAGGCAAAGAGTTAACAGCCTCCTATTGGGCAACTGAAAAAGATATCCAAGTAATTTTTCTCTCTCTCTCTCTCCCTCCCAGTCCCCTCTCTCTTCATATCAATCTATTACAATAAGAGATACATTTCATTTTCGTTTTGAATTCATATCACTTTTTTGCAACATCAAGGTTTTCGTTTTGAATTCATATGACTTTCGTCTCCGCTCTTGATAGTACAGAGTATAAACAAGCTCTGAAGATGATTTTTATAAAATCGAAATATTGTTCAATATCAGCTATGAATATGTTATAAAATGTTTTCACTTTAACAGCATATTGTGTTGTTTTCATATCCTTTTATCTATACTCTTACCTGTCTATTTAAGATAATGATCTATACTGTATAGTCGGGGTGGCCTAATGTCGGTATCAGCCTAACAGTGAGGGAGTCTATCCCCTTTTCACTAACACTAAAATAAGGAGATTGTTTTTGCGTCTGGGGTGGAACGCCACATATAGCATCAGCTCCTCACTTTACCGCACAGATACCCGTGAGACTCATGCACTAAATCAGCAAGAGTCGGTATCGAATCGAATAAAATGTTTTCACTTTAACAGCATATTGTGTTGTTTTCATATCCTTTTATCTATACTCATACTGTCGGATTCATTTCTTTTCTTTTAACTTATATATCAATCTATCTATTCATCTGCCTTTGTTTATTCACTTACTTCTTTTATTTCTATCTAAATCCATCACTGACAGACAGAAACATTGTTTGGAAACATACAACTGAAGTGATGCGGATCATTGGTTTCATTGGAAATTTCCTCCATGAAAATAGCTCACCAATGTTCACTATAATAGAATAATGGCGTGCTGATTTTGGAAATGAGTGTTTTTTTAAATTCTTTAGAAATTTCTCTCTTGGGATTTCTCATATGAAATATTTTCAAGAAATAAATAGTTCTTCCAGGCTGTTGTCATGTTAGTACTGCTGTATGGCTGCACCACCTGGACCCTAACGAAGCGACTAGAGAATAAACTAGATGGGAGCTGTACAAAAATGCTGTGGGTGATCCTGAACAAAATGTGGAAACTACACCCCACGAGAAAACAGCTGTACGGCCACCTGCCACATATCACACAAACCATCCGAGTAAGACGGACAAGACACGCGGGACACTGCTGGTGAAGCAAGGACGAACTCATAAGCGGCATCCTCCTGTGGAAGCTAGCACATGGGCACGCCAGTGTGGGCCGACCAGCAAAGACATACATTGATTAGCTATGTGCGGATACAGGATGTTGCATAGAGAACCTCCCGAGAATGATGAGCAATAGGGATGGATGGAGAGAGATTTTCATGGATATCCGTGCTAACAGCGTGACATGATGATGATGATGATGGTTTGGTTTACGACATATCAATCCTTTTTGGGTCATTTAATGCCAAAACAAGTCATTTTGATAAAAGGAACCTTCTTGTCATAGCCAGGAACTTTCTTGTCGTAATCGGGAACCATCACAGAACTTTGAACCTAACCCTTTATTCTGTCCACGGGGGTATCCTGTTCTCATTCTGCTAACCATAGCTGGGGTAGGAGTTGTGTTAATTATTTTTCTATGTTACTGCTGCCAGTCAGCATTGAACCTGGAATCCAGAGATAACTGTCACTTAGGTTCCCGAGTCCGAGAAGGTTCCCGAGTCCAACAAGAAATACCTGAAGAAGGCTGGTGGGCATATCGGCCGAAACATTGTACAGATAACAATGAAGATGAGGACAATGGTCCAAATAACACTGATAATACTAATCAAACATTCAGAGAAATTTTGATAAAACTTTCTATGTTTCAAGTTCATATTATCTTGAAATTGGTATAAATAATTTTCATTAACTTGGTTTGGTTTGTTTTAGATGTATTTCATGGATGTATTTTATATCTGATTCATAATTTTCGATATATTTTTATATCTCTCAAGAAACATAAAATGTCTTTCGTCATTTTTTTTTTTTCCCCAAAAGTATTAGTGCTATGTGCTATCATCCAGGAATTGAACTCAGGTCGACAAGTCTATTTCCTATGACGGTAACCATTACACCATGTGCCTCCATGTTTGTATGTATATTACCATAATATGGCCAGCCCTGTTGGCTGTGGTTTTAGAATACACCGACTGTAACTCATCAAATGAGAATGCAGATAAAAAGATTTGAAAAAATAGAACAACTGAAACTTACTCTTCTATCATTCCTGTCTTTCAATGCTAAATTTTCATAATTTAACTATTTAGTTAAATTCAGAAGTAAAGAATAAAATTATAGTTATTTCTTGTTGATCGTTTTTTTTAATGATTTATACCCAATATTTTTGCTCATATTTATCAAGATAAATCCAAACAATTAGAAATCAATAATACCAAGCACATATTTATTAAAATCAATTTTTTTATATCAATATGCAAATTAGCCTTTCTGTTTACACTGTAAACCACTATTTTGTTGTATATATAAATACATATACATGGGGCCACCTATTGGCTGCGGATGATGACCCATGATATATAAGGATGGAATCCTGCTGGATGAGCAGTACATGACATGAAACTTTTCATTTTGGCCCTTACTTAGGCTAGACGGGCGGTCAGAGAACCCCACTATGATAAATTGGCTGGTCACGTCAAGCCATAGCACCTATATGATTTTTCCAACCCTATTGCTCTTATGGTAAGCCCCAACCCCTTTTTATCATATATGGAGAGTGGTGGCTAGGGTCTTAGTATCCTGATGGTGAAGTCCAAATTCTAAAGCTCTGGGGAGTGTGGGGTACCCCTTCTTCACCATTACTCCCAGGTCCACTCTGACCCGGAGTGGTAGTACCTGCTAGGGTTCCATCTACGAGTTAAATAGAAAAATGAATTTAAAAAAAATATGTTAAAAAAATTGAGTCCCCATCAAGAATGCATCAAACAAAACGTCTTTGGCATAAAATAACCCAACAAGGGTTGACATTTGTATTACTTGTATTATTCGAACGATTGTCCTCATCTTTATTGTTATCAACATAACATTTCGGCCGATGTGTCCTCCAGACTTCTTCAGGTGTTTCTCGAACGCAGGAACCTTCTCCTTGAACTCCAGAACCTTCTTGTCAAATTCAGGAATCTTCATGTTGTAATTGGAAGCCTTCAAGGAACCTCAAACTTTGAAGAAGGCTGGAGAGCACATTGGCTAAAATGTTGGTTAGATAATAATAAAGATGAGGACAATAGTCCGAATAATCCAAATAATCTAAATTATCAAGCCTCATCTCAAAAATTTGACAAGAAACACCTAAAAAAAACGGAGGCTACATTGGCCGAAATGTTGCGTAGATAATAATAATGATGAGGACAACAGTCTGAATAATCCAAATAATCTAGATTATCAAGCCTCGTTTCAAAAATTCAGAAATAAAGGGTTTACATGCCATAAAATCCAACCACCAATCTACCAACCAACCAACCAACCAACAACCAAAACGATGCATCTTGTTATATACCCCATTGTTGGGTATGCAATAGAGAGGATATTTGTCTCATACCCCACTTGTATGGACTGGGCACAAGGCCTTGTTTTAACGTGGGCCCACCCACAAGCCGAAGCTCATGGGTGGGAAAGAACAAAAATTGCGTCAATCCCTTCGGCATTCCCCTCAAGGGAGGCGCCTCAGGCACTGGGCAATAAATCCAGCCCTGCCCCACAAAGGGGCAGGTAATGCCTGGAGGGATAGCCCTCTGGGATCGACGCTAATAATTGTACTTGAACCCGGTCCAGAGGCCGAAGCACACTGGACCCCCAAGGGGACTAGGTAAGTCTCAAAGTATAGTAACTGGAACAGATACTACACTGATCCCCGCCTTCAACAGTTGGATATACGATAGAGAGAGTATTAGTTCTGAGAGTCCTTAAGAGAGAGAGAGAGAGAGACAGACAGACAGACAGAGACTTACTTGATCACTTTATTTCTGCTGATTCTTGCTATCTTGTCTGGCTGTCATCTTGTATTCTAGTTGGGTTCTTCTAACTGCTTCTTCTTTTTAACTAAGGGCTCCATTTTTCCCGGGCTGATTTTAATAATTGCATTTAATTGAATTAACAAGACATTTTATTTCTTGATCGAGCTTTTTATTTAGCCCATGTTTTTTCTGCGTAGAGAGACTGGCCTCACAGCACGTCTAAGCTCTTTGACAGCCAGGCTGAATCTCAAATCTAACTAGTCACGTGTTTCTCATGGCGCGTGAGATTCACGCCTCTAGGGGTCATCTACCCGCCTACGCTTTGGACCATATGACCTTTAGGCACCCCTTTTGCGATCTCAGTTCATAAGCACGTTTTTTTCATTTACAGTCAAAATCCGGTTGTTTATTACCAGACGATTTTTAGAGTTTTTTTTTTAACCTAACCCTAACCTCTAACAAACAACCAGATTTTGACAGTGTAAATGAAAAACGTGTTTATGAATCGAGATCGCAAAAGGGGTGCCTAAAGGTCAGATGGTCTTACGCTTTTAACTCCAACAAATCTATTTCAAACTAACTATAGGGTCTGCTAACAATTTATGACACACATAAATTGTAACAATCTAACCAAGAATCTATTTAGCACAATTTGCATTAAAATGCTTTAACTTATCAAATCCAATTTACTACTAATAATAATAGCGTGCTGTGGTCACGCTAACTCAATCATTATAATTTATCAAGAGTGATAACAATTAAAATCTTATAATAGCACAATTTGCATTAAAATGCTTTAACTTTTCAAATCCAATTTACTACTAATAATAATAGTGTGCTGTGGTCAAGCTCACTCAATCATTATAATTTCTCAAGAGTGATAACAATTAAAATCTTATAATAGCACAATTTGCATTAAAATGCTTTAACTTTTCAAATCCAATTTACTACTAATAATAATAGTGTGCTGTGGTCACGCTCACTCAATCATTATAATTTCTCAAGAGTGATAACAATTAAAATCTTATAATAGCACAATTTGCATTAAAATGCTTTAACTTTTCAAATCCAATTTACTACTAATAATAATAGTGTGCTGTGGTCAAGCTCACTCAATCATTATAATTTCTCAAGAGTGATAACAATTAAAATCTTATAATAGCACAATTTGCATTAAAATGTTTTAACTTTTCAAATCCAATTTACTAATAATAATAATAGTGTACTGTGGTCACGCTCACTCAATCATTATAATTTCTCAAGAGTGATAACAATTAAAATCTTATAATAGCACAATTTGCATTAAAATGCTTTAACTTTTCAAATCCAATCTACTAATAATAATAGTGTGCTGTGGTCACGCTCACTCAATCATTATAATTTCTCAAGAGTGATAACAATTAAAATCTTATAATAGCACAATTTGCATTAAAATGCTTTAACTTTTCAAATCCAATTTACTACTAATAATAATAGTGTACTGTGGTCACGCTCACTCAATCATTATAATTTCTCAAGAGTGATAACAATTAAAATCTTATAATAGCACAATTTGCATTAAAATGCTTTAACTTTTCAAATCCAATCTACTACTAATAATAATAGTGTGCTGTGGTCACGCTCACTCAATCATTATAATTTCTCAGAGTGATAACAATTAAAATCTTATAATAGCACAATTTGCATTAAAATGCTTTAACTTTTCAAATCCAATCTACTACTAATAATAAAGTGTGTGCTGTGGTCACGCTCACTCAATCATTATAATTTCTCAACAGTGATAACAATTAAAATCTTATAATAGCAGACTTTCCCTTTTTTATGTATTTCTAATTTATCTCAACTGGATGTTGTTCAATAGAGGATGTTTCTCGATAAAGATGAACAAACCGACTAGTAGAAATTTGGCCGGGTTAGCTCAGTCGGTAGAGCGTTCGGCTAGAAACCACTAGGTTCCTAGTTTGAAACTGGCCCTCGCCAGCTCAGTGTATGAGTAGCACAGAATCTGTGAAGTAAAGTAAGGACTTCATGGTAGGTGTGGCACTCCACCTCAGACGCAAAAACAATCTCCATGGTCTAGTGCTAGTGAAAAGGGGATAGACTTCCTTGCTGATTGGCTGATACCGGCTTTAGGTATTTCTTTTTACTCTTCTCAAACATCAAACGACCTTGACTTAAAGAGAATACTATCAAACTACAAAATACTAAAAGGATTTGCCCAGTAAATTTTATAATTATTAATCAAGACTAAAATATTAACTACATCATCTGTTTGTTCGTTGGTCTGTTTTGTTAACGTATTTCAGAGGTAAAAGCTTAAATATTAAAATCAATTAAGTTTTAAAAAAACATTTAAAACAAAGTACTTTTTTTCAAAAATCAATAAAAAAGACCAGAATAATCAATAACAGTTGCAAACGACATGCCACTTTAATTCATCGAGACAGCAAAGACTGCATTTGCCATTTGAATACTAAAGAGAGAGAAAAAAAAGAAGAAAATAAAGAAAATATACATCAATTGTAATTGTTGCCATATCAGACATGTAGAATATTTTTACTTTTTATTCACAGAATAATACAGGTAAATATTATCATTATTGGTTATGCAATATAGAGACAGACATTGCAGTTAACGGAAGAAAAAAAAAAAAAAAAAAAACACTGCTTGGCTGACCGAAGATTTAAATTGGAGTATCGTACTGTTAAGTGCAGATACCCTGAGTGGGTACTTGCTTACCAGTCATAACGGTAGGTAGGTGTAGCAAACTTTGGCTGTACTTCAGGACCGTAGCATAAAATGTTTTGTGGGAGCAAACAAAATTTAGAATTTGGCCCCTTAAGTTATCAAAGGCCAGCAATATGGTTAGCAGCAAGCACATTTAAACTTGACAGTACATTGCTTTCATAGTTTTTCCTTTCTTACTTTATATTGTATTTCTTTCTTTATATTGTATTTTGTTAAAATTTAAACCAATGCAAGTGGTAAAAATACGAGGATAGGGCCCCTGCTGCTAATTGCACTGGACCTTATTGTAAAAGAAAAAAAACGACTAAAAGAGAATCTATTTAATTGGCTGTGCCTTGCTTTGATAGTTTTTTTTTATTTTTTGTAAATATTTCTATATTGTATTTTGGGCTAAACTTGCAAATCGGTCGGAAAATTAGGGTGACCCAGAAAAAAAACAGAACCCACAGATTTTGTAATAAAACTGTTAATTTTATCTAGGGAGGTTTAGGGTTAGGTTTAGGGTTGGGGTTTAGTTTAATGGGAAAATAAATAAATAATTTGGGTTCTGTTTTTTCTGGGTCACTATGTATACAGGGTGACCCAGAAAAAAAAACAACCCACAAATTTTGTAATAAAACTGTTACTTTTAACTAGGGGGCTTTAGGGTTGGGGTTTAGGGTTAGTTTAATGGGAAAATAAATAAATAATTTGGGTTCTGTTTTTTCTGGATCACTATGTATACAGGATGATCCAGAAAAACTGTTAATTTTAACTAGGGGGGTTTAGGGTTAGGGTTAGGTTTGGGGTTGGGGTTTAGGGTTAGTTTAATGGGAAAATAAATAATTTGGGTTTATTTTTTTCTGGGTCACCCTTTAATATGTTTTAATTTTCCGACCGATTTGTAAGTTCAGCAGTATTTTGTTAAAATAAAACGCTGTAAAAATATTACAAGTGGTAAAAAAATGGCAGGAGCAGGGCACCCCGGCTGCTACAACCCTGTACTTATTGAGAGAAAAAAAAAATAGAGAATCTATATAATTGTCAGTACCTTGATTTGATAGCGTTTTTTTTTTTTTTTTGTATATATTTCTATATATTATAAAAATATTACAAGTGGTAATTTGGGGCGGGGGTGCAGAGCCCCCCGACTGCTACAACCCTGTACTTTATTGCAAGAAAAAAAAAAAAAAAAAAAGAAGACGAAAGAGAATCTATAGGTTTCTAAAGTCAAAAATTCTTGGTAGGGTAGGTGTTAAGTACTTTGGTCTTAATTTTTATTATCTTTAAAATTTTGCAAGTCGATAGGGTGCGTCCTTGAGGCGGGAGCGTCTTCGATCCCCGGAAAATATAAGTAAATTGTACAAGTCATATCTTGTGCAACTATTACAAATGTATATGTAATTATTTACCTATATACACCGAGGCTTCATATTTATTTTCCTATGTAGGCGCATCATATTGGCAATAAACTCATCTTCAGCAGATCTTTTCTTTTCTTTCTTTCTTTTTTGACTGAAACAGGAAAAAAGTTAGGTAAAGAAATCAATATTCAATCAATCAATATTGTCTAACTACACCATTTCTTTCTTTCTACCAACTGGAGGGAGGTGAGCACTGATATACAAAATAAAATAGAATAAAAGAGATAGATTTCTATATATAATAAATTTAATTGTTTATCTATTTATTATTATTATCTATTTATTTTAATAAGTTTTAGTAACTGAGTACCTTTAGCATGACTCGAAACAGTGCAAATTAATGAGAAGAGAGAAGTAAATCACGCACCGACTGAGCGGACCAGGTCAGTTGATGTTAGTGTGTGTTCGTGTGTTTGCCGGAAGTACTTCCGGTCGCTCTCGAGAAAGTCGTCTGTAGTTTTCGGCAGCGGCTTTTTCTATTACATCTTGATCTCTCTACGATCTTTGCCGCTCGCCCATCTGCTTGCTGGTAAGTCTTTCTCTTTTTTTGACAGTCTTTCTTTATTAACATTGATATTTTGACCTGACATACTCAGTGTTTATCTATAGACCGTTATCTCTTCGCTCACTTCCTTAAATTAGTGATGCTTTTTTCTTCCTCTTCTTCATCATCTTTCTCCTTTCATCAGAACTCTCTTTTCGTTTATTTATGTGTTTATACGAATTGTTCATTTGTGTTTTAAAGTCTTGTTCTTCCTAATAATCTGTTGCATGTTAGTGTATTCTTTTAATGTTGCTAATGTCGGTTGTTATTATCGTACAAAACACCTTGCTAAAGAAATAAGCAAAAACATCCCGTTGTTTTTTTTTTTAACGATCCATGCTTGATGGATTTTAAGAGAAGGATCTAATCTCCTTAATAATCGTGGTACCCGCTTCTGTAGAAAAGCACTACTGACCCACTTTTTATTCTACGGATGCCCAATAAGTGCACTAATCAGATTGATACTTATATATTTTATGCTTCTCATTACATATTGAATTATCTATTTTTAAAATATGTATTTTTGCATTTATTTAGAGTTGCATTCTGATCGATTTAATTAGCTAAAATATGCACTTAAATCGACTAAAAATGTTGTATTGTTATCGATCTCTGTTCTGTTAATGTTGTATTTATTGTCCTTTTTGTTATTCCATACTCATCCGATACCGTCTCCCTCTTTCTTTCTCCTATGCACACACGCACATATATACTAAAATAAATATGTATGCTTCTAATAAAAAAAGAAAAAAGAAATTATGATTTAAATACCAGATTTATATTTTATATTTTATATCTATATATGTGTATATATATACATGTATATGTAAAAATGTTACCCATAATTCTTGTTAGTTGATCATAACGAAACGGCCCCAGAAAGCAAGTGGGAGATTCTGTGTGTGTGAATCTTGTCACTAATTAAATAAATAAAGGTATTCTTTTTTTTTTTTTTTAAGTAATGTTTATTTTTCTGATCGTGTGTTTTATTAATTACGACAGTAAAATTAATCATTTAGCTCCAACCATAACAGAGAAAATGTAATCGTCAGATTTCTTCCTGTTTTTTTTTTTTAGGAGTTTCATTTCTTGTTCTGGACTTTCGAGTTAAAACCTTCAAATATGGGACGATTCCTCCTCATCTTCAGTTATTGTCCTGGATTAATACAAAAATCCAACCAAAATCCTAAATCTTTTATTATCAAATTCCTTTTTTTTTTTGTATTATAAACTAATCTTAATTTTTATTTTTCTTGTACCTCGACTTTCCCATTTTTTTTTTTTTTTTTTTTACGTACGGAAGAATTTTTAGTTAATAGTTTAAATTCAACCAGTTGTTTTATTGTTTTTACTGAAAGAAAGAAAAAAGAAGAAAAATATTCATGATATGATATGAATTAATTAGTTAGTATTTTTTTTTTTTTAAATGATCATGTTATTCTTTTTGTTAATATGTGTGAATAATTAATTTTCTTAAGTTTTATTAGCCAAGGAAATATACAACACAAATACATTTCATTGTTTAATATCGATTTCGTTTTGTTTCTTCTAATCAAATAGAAAAAGATCGAATTGTTGAAATATTAATGGCAATATTAATTCTAAATTTTATTTGATAGTTTAAACAATAAACATATTTTATTTTCATACCTGTTTTTTGTCTCTGAAGTACTGAGATGAAAAAAATTTTAAAAATAAAAAAAGATGTCTTTGATAAAAATGTGGATGATACTGATTTGAATAATGATTCATAGAATAAATAAATAAAACAATAAAATCATTGTTTCGCTGCATTTTTCTCTATTTTATGTGTGTGTAAATGTTTCTTTTACACATTAAACATAAATACTTAACAATGTGTTACACACACACACACATTTACACACTTATAATGTCTACTGTTACTATATAATAAATGAGCTGGATCAGGATCACTAATTATTTTTATTGTGTTTAATTTAATTAGTTAGTACTTATGTTGAAAGTATAACCAATTATAGTGTCGATGTTTCAGTGTTAGTAATATTAAACTTTAACTTACGCTATTTTAAGTAATAAAATCACGTTTATTTGATATTACTTGTTTTATTTTTGATAAATAAAATTTGACTTAAAATATAATTATCAACATTTATTTAAAAAAAAAATACAATAGAAATTAAATGTAACTCAGCATCAGCATTTATTTTATTAAAATAATTTGATTTTATGGATCAATGATATTTTTATTTTACATTATCAAAATATGTGTTTACCATTATAATAGAATTTCTCACTATTCTGTAGTGAGACCAGGTTGTGTGACCTTATTGTGTATAAGTACAGGGTGGTCCGAAAGTCTTGTCACCCCTTACATATTTTTTTTTTTTATAGAAGTAAAATGATTGCATAATACAACCCGAAATTGTAGAAAAATATTTAATTTTTAAAGATTTTTTAAGAGCTAATATAATTAGATAACTTATGTATTATAATTATCTAAACAAAAAATAATGAAAGATAAAACAATATGTATGAGTGACAGGAGTTTCGGACCATTTGTGTAAATTAATGAACAGCGTGGTCCGAAAGTCTTGTCACCCCTACATATTCTTTCTAGAGGTAAAATAATTACATCACTCATAATATTATTAAAGCAAAAAATAAAGCAAGTTTTAAAAAAATGTAGGGTTGCCTGGACTTTTGGACCACCCTGTAGTTTATTCCATACTAGCAGAAGATTCTGGCATTGTTTGAGAAAAAACAATAAATATTGGAACAATAACAAAACAAAGTATATAACTTAGTTTATTTATTTATTCATTGATTCTTAAAATAAACATTTTTTTAAATAAAATTTTGATTATATTAGATTTCAAAATCTGGCTGACTTCTGATTTAGGTCGGAAAATTAAAACGGAAAGTTTTTTGGTGGTACCCAATGACAGTTTAACTACAGTCTATGAATTAACATTTTGCGAATTGGGTTACGGTTTTAGGGGATTAAGGTTGTTTTTAATTATGCACTGCTTAAAAATAAACAACAAAAAAAACCAAATTACTATACATTTAATTAACCATTGAACTTAATTATTGAATCTATTATTGAGACAGTTGTTTGTGTTAGTGTTGCAATGTCTAATTTTAATTAAACTTAGTTTTAAAAAATAATTTTTCAACATTAAATGTATAGTAATTTGGGTTTTTTGTTGTTTATTTTTTTTAAGCAATACGTAATTAAAAACAACCTTAATCCCCTAAAACCGTAACCCAATTCGGAAAATGTTAATTCATAGACTGTAGTTAAACTGTCATTGGGTACCACCAAAAAACATTCCGTTTTAATTTTCCGACCATCTTCAGAAGTCAGCCCAAAATCTATACACATAAAAAAGATTCTGTCACAATGTTTGTTTTTTTGTACAACGATCAAGCACACATCCTTTTATAAAGGAAATTTAGTTGGTTGGGTTTTTACAGCATGTCAACTCTTGTTGGGTTATTTTATGCCAAAGACGTTTTGTTTTATTCCTTTTTGATGGGTACTCAGTTTTTTAAACACATTTTTTAACTCATTTTATTCTATTTAACCCATAAATGGGACCCTAACAGGTACTACCACTCCGGGTCAGAGTGTACCTGGAATAATGGTGATAAATAGGTACTCCACATTTCCCAGAGCTTCAGAATTGGAACCTCACCATCAGATAGAATTTAACGTCATACCCAGGACAGTAAGACCCTCATCCACCGCTTTATAGCACATCTATGATAGAAAGGGTTGAGGAGTTGCCATAAGAGGCCTCTTCGACTGCCTGTCTAGCTTATGTAAAGGCCAAAGTGGAGTATTGCGTGTTATGGACTGCTCAGCCACCAGGGTTCCATCCTTAGATATCATGGGTTGCCAACCATGGCCAACAGGTTGTCCCATTGAGGGTTGTACCCTCTGCAGAGGTGCCTTTGGTGTATTCTAAAACCCCAGCCGACAGGGCTGAAGGAAAATTGGTGATCAGCAAAGACTAAAGTTCAATAAAAACCATGCCCTATTTTTGTTCGAGAAAGGGTTAAAAAAACTTTTTATCCCTCATTTTCCATAAGAAAATTTAAATAAAGATACAAAAATAAATCAATGATGTATTAAAAAAATAAAACAAATTAATAAAGAATAAAACATAATAAAAAGTAAATAAAAGATAAAAATAAAAAATATATAAACAAGAAAAATAATAAAATAAACAACTTAAAAACAAGAATATATAAAGAATAAAAGATAATAAAACAAATTAAAAGAAAAATAATTTTTAGTAATTAATACTTAGATATAGATAAGAATTTTATTTTTAACTTTTTAAATCCCAGGCACTGCCTGGTAGCTCTACTAGTATAATTTTCAACAGTTGCTTTCTTGTTAATTCAAAACTTTGATTTACAAAAGGCCAATGCCATTATTCAGGTTCAGAGTAGAAATTGATTTTATCTGAATAAACTGGGCATTTTAAATCATTGTTAAAAAAAAAAAAAAAAAAAATTCAACTTTTTATTCTCAAGTTAAGACAAGTTAAATTATTTAGCATTTACATTTTTTTAAAAAGTAATCAACAAAACAAATAAGATAGGGTTAAAAGCAAACCCTGTGAACACGTACCAGGAATAACCAACCATCTTTAACATCCTGTTCAGAATTTTTTAAGTCCAGAACATTCCTATAAGGATATATAAAAAAATGGCTAAAAATGGCCTTTTCATTTAAAGTTACCTGTTATTTCCCTTAAATCGAAGACTTTCTAAATATGTTTAATATTACATTTAAACAAAGGCTATCATTTGGGGTAGATTAGGAAAACAAATGAGACTTCCGGTCAGGTGGAATGAGGCGGTATAGGACTTTAAGAGTTAAATTATTTAGCATTTAAATTTTTTTTAAAGTAATCAACAAAACAATTTTCTTTATCACAAAAGACCAGTAGCCCTATCATCTGGGGCTTTAGAATACACCGACAGCACCTCTGCAGAGAAGTAAGGCCCCCTCTACCTATGGGGCCACCTGTTGGCGGTGGGTGGCAACCTGTGATGCTTAAGGACAGATCCCTGGTTGACATGCAGCACTCCACTTAGACTAGACAGCAGTGGTTGAGGGTCTTAATGTGCTGGGTATGACATTAAACTATTTGATGGTTAAGTTCAAATTCTGGAGCTCTGGGGAGTACCCCTTTATTACCATTACTCCCAGGCCTACTCTGACCCGGAGTGGTAGTACCTGTTAGAGTCCCATGTATGGGTTAAATAGAAAAAAATATGTTTAAAAAAAATTGAGTACCCATCAAGAATAAATAAAACAAAAATAAAAACATGAAATAACCCAACAATTGGACACATGGACTAGTGGATAAAGGAGTTAGGTTAAGACAGTTCTAAGTGACAGTTATCTGGTTCAATCCTGATCAAGGGCAGCAGTAACATAGAATAATAATTACCACAGCTTAACGCCTCTACCCCAGCTATGGTTAGCGGAATGAGAACAGGATACCCCCATGGACTGAATAAAGGGTTAGGTTCAATCCTGATCAAGGGCAGCAGTAACATAGAATAATAATTAACACAGCTTAACGCCTCTACCCCAGCTATGGTTAGCGGAATGAGAACAGGATACCCCCGTGGACTGAATAAAGGGTTAGGTTCAATCCTGATCAAGGGCAGCAATAACATAGAATAATAATTAACACAGCTTAACGCCTCTACCCCAGCTATGGTTAGCGGAATGAGAACAGGATACCCCCGTGGACTGAATAAAGGGTTAGGTTTAAAGTTCCGTGATGGCTCTCGATTACGACAAGAAGGTTCCTGAGTCTGTGAAGGCTCCCAAGTCCAAAAAGAAATACTCGACGAAGGCCGGAGGGCATATCGGCCAAAACATTGTACAGATAACAATAAAGATGAGGACAATAGTCTGAATAACACAGATAATACTAACCCAACAAGGGTTGACATGTCCTAAAAAAAACCAACCGACAAAAGACCAGAGAGGAAATGAATGACAATTATTTGTTGCAATTTGATATTTAAACTTGAATATGCAAATTAGTTATCCTCATTAAGCTGAAACTGCTATGTTGACTAAGATATAAGAGGCAGGCTGCTAGATATCAATAAACATCCATTTGTACAACATCCCATATTTGTCTACCTTCCTCCACATATAAATATATATATTTACCAACTCCTGCATAAGTAGGATGTGACACATGGTCATTTTATAGTGACATATTGATGTATCTCGTCTAGTATATCTGTGGATGTATGCTTATATACTTAGCTTCTGCTTCCGTCATATATAATAATAAGGCTGTCAACTTGTGTTTGAGTAAGACCATTTCCTGTTTTTTTTTTTTTTTTAAATTTTTTAAATTGTTTTTTATAGCATCATAATTGGGTGCCAGTAGCATTTGACACTGTATTCTTGTGTTTTCTCAGATGACTCACCAGGCCAGCCCTGGAGAGACATACTCTTCCACATAAACTACATGTTGGAACTTCTCCACTTTGAATGTTGCTGGCCTTTCTAATAGCCTGCTTCAATTTTTGGTGTTTAATTCAGTTGGACTCAAATTCTTCCACAGACAGGTAGATGGTGGCTCTCCAGCTAGGTCTATTACAAGCTAGCTTCTCCCAGTTCCCCACAGTAATAGCAGTGTTCTTCAGAGTGTTATTGTGGCAGTCCTTAAACCTCAATTTGGGTTTGCACTGACAACGTTTGCCAGTTGAGATTTCCCTGTAAAATAGTTGTTTTAGGATTCGGCAATCATTCATGCGAACTAGATGACCAGACTGTTGGATTTTTTGTATATAAGGTGTGTGCTAGTTCCCGGCCTATATTTATAGACTAGGCGAGATTATGTAGTCTATTCTTTAGCCAATTGCTGGCCATATTGCATGGCTGATATATTACTTAAGCGCTGATTCTTTCTCAGTCTACTCGCAGCCATCGATGAAGGAACCTAGGATTCTCTACCTGAGAGGATTACCTAAAGGATTAAAATCGGAGGACTCTTTACCTAGAATCAACTGGCCAACGATGGCCCTTAAAAACTTAACACAGACAACATCAGGTATATAAACAGGGTGACAGACATCTCAGGTATATAATGGAGAGAGAGACAGACAGACAGATATATTAGAGATGATGATAGTTGATGGTCTTACTTTTTAACTCTGCTTTTAGTTCTTCGTCTAGGTTAGCTCTTGTTTGGCTTACTTCTCTTCAGGGCTGGTTTTCTTTCTTGATTTTTCCTTGTGCTGGGCTGGTCATTGTTTTTAATATTCAATTAACAAACAAGACTTGGCTGTTTTCTTGATCAAGCTTTATTTCACAACCCTGCCCATTTGATTCTGCCATGGGGGGAGATTGGCTCAGAGCGACGACATACACATCCATCTGCTCTGAAATCTCTGCCGAATCTAAACTAAACTCTCACGCATCCAATCACATGCTTTCAAGGGTCAAGCAAAAGGTTAGTACCCATAAACAACTGTTGGGTAACTTTTCATGGACACCATTATTCTAAATTTAACGGACCCTAATTCAAAATTCTAACTACAGGTACGTTCATAATATATAAGCTGCTTATAAATTGTGTAACACTTCTTTGTCTTCTTCTTCTTAGCTTTTTTAATATTCTGTATCTATCTATTGATCTATCAATTCTGCTATTTTTTATCTTGACTTGGGCTGGGTTTCTGTCATCCCGGTAGCTGGCTTGGGCTTCTTGTTGATTTCTCTATCTAGACCATTGGTTCTCAAACAGTGCACCCGGGCACACTGTTGCACCCCACAGCTTTTTCAGGTGCGCTCCATAGTATTCCTGAAAAATCTATCCAGATATGAAAAGCAAATGTATACTAAGTTACTATATTATACCATTTCTTTACGAACACTCTGCTTGTTTTGTTGCGACATTATTATGATAGTTATAAGTTACTTTTCTTGCAACTAAATAAAAACACAGTTTTAAACAATTTATTAAGAAAAATTATTTTATTGCAATTTTCCACCTCATATTTATGTGAACTGGGATTTTCAACCCTCGCAACAATTAAGTGTAAAAAGAGAGGAACTCTTCAATGCATTGATGAGGAAATGAGAGTTTGTCTCTCAAACATAAGACCAAACATTGAAGAAATCGCAAGGTCTCATCAAGCTCATGTTTCTCATTAACACAGGAATGAATAAACTTCATAGAGGTATGTTAAGTTTGCTTTTGTTAAATGTGTTATTTTTTATATATTTAACAGTTAACTTGATAAGATATTAGTCCTATTTTGTATACAGTGCGCTATCAAGTATCTGTAGTACTGTAAGTGCGCCCAGACTGTATAAAGTTTGAGAACCACTGACTTAATAACATATTAGTCCTATTTTGTATACAGTGCGCTATCAAGTATCTGTAGTACTGTAAGTGCGCCCAGACTATAAAGTTTGAGAACCACTGACTTAATAACATATTAGTCCTATTTTGTATACAGTGCGCTATCAAGTATCTGTAGTATTGTAAGTGTGCCCAGACTGTATAAAACCACTGATCTAGACCTTGGATTTCTTTTCCTGTGTCTGTTGTTCAGTTCTTGATTAATGAACACAAGACTTTGTTGTTTTACTTAGAGCTCATATTCTGTGGTATAAAACTCAGATCAAATAATATGCACGTGAGAAACGTCTTTTTGGATGAAAGACATCATTATACATCTGACTCATCCAGTCACCTGGCCAAATCTGATTTTTCCAAATTAACTTTTTCACGTTAGCTGTCCAATGAGACAAGATATCCATGACAATTTCTCAACATCCGTCCCTATCACACATTGCCCCTGGTA
This sequence comes from Doryteuthis pealeii, assembly GCA_023376005.1. Lineage (NCBI taxonomy): Eukaryota > Metazoa > Mollusca > Cephalopoda > Myopsida > Loliginidae > Doryteuthis > Doryteuthis pealeii. The sequence goes on along the minus strand of CM042157.1, from coordinate 33,601,940 downwards.
TATCCTCTGTGCAGAGCTGGGTGATTTAAGTCTTTGCTGGACTGTCTGCACTGGCATTCCCATGTGCTGGCTTCCACAGGAGAATGTTGCTTATGAGTTCATCCTTGCTTTTCCAGCTGTGTCCAGCATGTCTTATTCATCTCATTTGGATGGTTTGTGTGATAGGGGGCAAGTGGCCATACATATGCTTTATTGTGGAGTGTTGTTTCCACAATTTGTTTATGCAATATTCTACTTTGGCCCTATCTTGGGCTAGACGGGCGGTTGGAGAGGCTCCCTCCGATCAATCGGCTGGTCACGTCAAGCCCTAGCACCTATATGATTTTCCCAACCCTATTGCCCTTATGGCAAGCCCCAACCCCTTTTTATCATATGGTTGCTAGAAGGCGGTGGCTGCGGGTCTACATGTCCTGGGAATGATGTTAAACTCTATCTGATGGTGAGGTTCCAGTTCTGGAGGTTTGGGGAATGTGGAGCACCCCTTCATCACCATTGCTCCCTGGTCCACTCTGACCCGGAGTGGTAGTACCTGTTAGGGTCCCATCTATGGGTTAAATAGAAAAATGTATTTATAAAAAAAATTGTATTATCCATTAAGAATTGATTTATTTTCAAAACTTTATCGCATGAGGTTGATATGCCGTAAAACAAAACAAAACAAACAAACAGACAATTTGTTTAAGACTGCTCGCTGCATTCTTGTGCGGCTTCCATCTAGTTTATTCTCCAGGTCATGCAGCCATACAGTAGCACTGACACTACAGTCTAGAAGAATTCTCTCTTTAACTTGTCAGTGAGATCAGATTTCCATATGACTCATAATCTGTTTATGGCAGACCAAGCCTTCCCTATGTGTACATTAACATCACTTTCTGTGGATGAGATATTACTACCTAGGTATGTGAATTGTTCTACAGGCCTTAGAGACTTATCGTTGGGTGTAGAAATGCACATGAACTTGGTTTTATTGGAGTTCACATTGAGGACGATGTTACATGTTACCTTTTCCAGACTAAGAAGCAGGGATTTGGCCTGTGCAGGCATATTTGCAAGAGATGTCAGATCATCTGCACAGTCCGTGTCTGTAATAGTCTCTGCTGGTATCACCTACTTCTTGTCTTTTTTAGTGTGAGGCCTTTTTCTTTTATGGTATCTAATGATCTTCGAAGTACATAGTCTAATCATATTATAAATACTAGCAAAATAAAAAAATTAGATATGCGCTACATACACATATATTTTATTGTAGGTATGGCCAAATTTTTGATACGAAAGTACCTCCTCTTTTATTAAACTTTTATCTTAAAAAATCAAAATTCAAAGTTTTTTCCTCAAGATCTTAAACTTACATTATTTTTCAATAAATATCTAAATTATAATAACTAGTATAAAATAAAAAACACCCTCCGGGCAATGTAAAAATAGATTTTTGAAACATATTGCCTGAGGGGTGGGAGTTAAAAATTCAATGTCTGCGAGTTTGTACCCTAAGTAAGTAAAATCATCAAATTCATTAAAGGATTAAAAAAATAAAACAATTTGAAATGTAAACTTTAAATATATATTAAAATAAAACAAACTATATATAGATATACAATACCAGTCATGTATTTATTAAAACTTGTTTTAAAAAACAATGAGGACTGTCTAAAGTTGCATGTTCAAATTTTGAGTGTATTTATTCTATGTTATGACGGTTTTGGGTAATGTGACATAAATAGTGATGTAGTTTTTGGTACAGACAAAAACCGGAAGCAAATCTCCATTATTAATAGAGATGTATGGAGCTAGTGTATCTCCTTGTAGGACTCCAGCGACTATGTCAAAGAAATCTGTGTCGTCATCTGGTGAACATACTATTGCTCTAGTGTTATAAGATGTCCACAGAGTGTTAACTCTGGTTCTTATAAAACATTGGGCTACTTAAAGGATAAGCACCCAATGCAGAATACTTCAGTTAGGAAAACAACAAACGCGTTAGTTACATTTATATAACTTTATTATAACATATTAGGGGAACTAAGTTCTGCAGGCTATTTAATGTCACAAGTGTCCATACATACACAATAGTGTTAATAGACAAAGTGGTAACCACTTACTGTAAGTAGAGGCTGTAGCGTCTGGGGTGCACCATAGGTGTCTGCTGGAGAGAGACGACAAGCACGTCCAGGCTTGTTCAGTGGCATCGGAAGAAGATGGTTCTCTCCTTGGGTTCCTGTGTCACGTGACCAAAATAGCGTCTCCTGACACGAAAGATTCACCAAAACCCTCAGACAAGAGAGACTGCCCTTACAGTGTCTTTGTAGAGAATCATTATAGTGGTAATTGTTTCTTTGGGGAGACCGTATGGTAATAGTATTTTCTCCATTTTCCTTCTATTTATGGAATCAAATGCCTTTTACAAAAAGCAGTGTTGCCTCAAGATTCTTTGCTCGAACTTCTTCTATGATCGACGGATAGTTAGGATGTGAGCAGTTGTTGATCGATTTCTGCAGAATTCATTTTGGTTTTTCCGGACCATATGACCTTAAGGCACCCCTTTTTTTTATCTCAATTAACTCTTAACGTCCTATACCACCTCATTCTGCCTGGCCAGAAGTCACATTCATTTTCCTAATCTGCTGAAACAATAGCCTTTATTTAAATGTAATATTAAACATATTTAGAAGTCTTTGATTTAAGGAAATTAACAGGTAACTTTTAATGAAAAGGACATTTTTAGCCATTTTTTGATAAATCCTTAAAGAAATGGGGCTCTGAACTTGGAAAATTCTTAACAGGATGTTAAGAGTTAAGAAAGGACATGTTTTTCATTTACACCGTCAATATCCGGTTGTCTTAAAAGACGATTTTTTAAAAAAATTATAAAACTAACCTCCAACCCTAACCCCTAACAAACAACCGGATATTGACGGTGTAAATGAAAAACATGTCCTTTCTTAATCCAGATCAAAAAGGGGTGCCTTAAGGTCATATGGTCCGTTTTTTCCTAAATATTTTTTGGATACAATTGAGAAGAAGGGCATAAAGGATTTCTATGCAGTAAAACAAAACAGCCAATCATCCAGGTGTTTGTTATGTACATCATTATGGTGTTATGATTTTTGTGGCCATTTTTAGGCTTCAAGTGAGAGTACTTTACAGTTGGAGATCCCTTGTGTTAAGCAGAGGCTGATCTTTAGTGAAGAATCATTTGGTTGTTCCTTGATATCCCTTAGTGTTGGGTAGAATCCTTTGGTTGTTCCTCGGTGTCCCTTAGTGTTGAGTAGAATCCTTTGGTTGTTCCTCGGTGTCCCTTAGTGTTGGGTAGAATCATTTGCTCCTTACTTTACAGCACAAACCCCTGTGCTACTTATATGCTGATTTGGCAAGGGCTGGTATCGAACTTGGAACCTTGTAGTTTTTGTAGTTTCTGAGGGGGAGCGCCACACCTACAATCAGCTCCTTACTTTACCGCACAGACCCCTGTGCTACTCATACGCTGATTTGGCGATGCCTGGTATCGAACATGGAACCTTGTAGTTTTTGTAGTGTCTGAGGGGGAGTGCCACACCTACCATCAGGTCCTTACTTTACCGCACAGACCCCTGTGCTACTCATATGCTGAGTTGGCGAGGGCTGGTATCAAACCCGGAACCTTGTGCTTCCTAGTTGGATGCTCTACTTATTGAGCTAAACCAAAGGTCTTCAAAATATTTAAAAATCACAGAAACGTTTATTGTTTATTTATTATTATGATGTTTACATTATTTTAAAATTTGAACATGTAATTATTTTTTTTTTTTGTATGCAGTTTTTGTTTTCCCATGTCATACAGGCTCACATGTTCAAACTTTGCTCTAGTCTAAAATTCTTCATTGTTTAAATCTATCGCATCGTTGTATTAAAGGTAAAGTTGTTTATAGTTGCCATATTAACCTTTTTATTATCAATATCCATCTAATGGGGAATTTCCGATTTTGGAGCCCTGGGCAGTGTGGAGTACCCCTTCACTACCTTTACTCTCAGGTCCCATCTATGTGTTAAATAATTAGTTTTCTTTAGGCCAGGAAGCCAGGACACATTTATGCGAAGAGTCCCTTCATAATTATTGAATCATGGATGCAATTTTTTGCTGGTTGGCCAATATTGGTGTGCCCATGTGTAGGAGTCCATAGGAAAATTCTGCTCATGAGTTCATCCTTACTTACCCGGCAATCTTGTTCAGCTTACTTGGATGATTTGTAAGATGGGTGGTAAATGGCCCTACAGTTATTTTTTTAGAGGACAGGATTTTGGTGGTACTAAGTGGTCCTATGAAATGCAACACTCAACTTTAGACCTTACTTGGGCTAGATGGGTACCCTTATTGCAAGCCCCCAACTCTTTTTATCATGGGTGCTAGAAGGCGGTAGCTGAGGGTCTTAGTGTCTTGGGTATTACATTAAACTGCATCTAATGGGGAATTTCCAATTTCGGAGCTCTGGGGGAGTGTGGAGTACCCCGTCACTACCTTTACTCTCAGGTCCACCCTGACCTGGAGTGGTAGGGTCCCATCTATGTGTTAAATAATTAGTTTTCTTTAGGCCAGGAAGCTTACTTGGATGATTTGTAAGATGGGTGGTAAATGGCCCTACAGTTGTTTTTTTAGAGGACAGGATTTTGGTGGTACTAAGTGGTCCTATGAAATGCAACATTCAACTTTGGACATTACTTGGGCTAGATGGGTACCCTTATTGCAAGCCCCCAACCCTTTTTATCATGTGTGCTAGAAGGCGGTAGCTGAGGGTCTTAGTGTCTTGGGTATGACATTAAACTGCATCTAATGGGGAATTTCCAATTTTGAAGCTCTGTGGGAGTGTGGAGTACCCCTTCACTACCTTTACTCTCAGGTCCACCCTGACCTGGAGTGGTAGTACCTGTTAGGGTACCATATATAGGGTAAATAGATAAAAAAAATGAGTTTAACTCTTAACATCCTGTTGAGAATTTTCTAAGTCCAGAGCTCCATTCCTATAAAAATGGCTAAAAATGGCCTTTGCATCTAAAGTTACCTGTTATTTCCCTTAAATCAAAGACTTCTAAATTTGTTTAATATTACATTTAAACAAAGGTTATCGTTTGGGGTAGATTAGGAAAATGAATGTGATTTCCGGCTGGGTGGAATGAGGTGGTATAGGACGTTAAGAGTTTTAAAAAATTTAGTTTTAAAAAATTGAATACCCAACAAGAATGAATAGAACAAAAATGTCTTTGGCATAAAATAATCCAACAAGGGTTGACATGCCGTAATATCCAACCAACACCATTGGTTTCACAGGTTGTCTAGTACAATGGTACCTTGATTTTTAACTTTAATTTGTTCCACTTGTAACTCAATTTCCTCGTATATCAAATCAATTTTCTCCATTGAAATAAACTGAAATACCATTAATCTGTTCCCCCTCCAAATAGCCTAATTTTTGTCGTTACGTATTGTATTGTATAAAGACATAATAAAATAGAATGTAATGAATTATGTGCTGTAATATGTTTTAATGTTTTTTATTTTTTTATTAATGATATTTTTCTTTGGCGTGATAAATTTTGAAATTTAAATGTTTTTAGAGAACTTATTATAGTAAGCGTATCCGAAGCTCGCCCGTACCTCAAATTTTAGCTCGCAACACAAAGCAAAATAAATCGACCTAGTAGCAGCTCGAAATTCGGAAAACTCGTAAGTCAAGGTACTACTCTATCTGATTGGAGTTGAGACATTTATATATATCTTATTATAATGGAGATTGTGTGTTTTTCTGTCTGTAACCGAAACTATATTACTACTCAAGTCACAATTCTCTTAATTATTTACGTCAAATTCTCCATGATTTCATTCTTTTAAACCTTCAGTTATTAATAAAAATTGTTTTACATTATCAATGCTGTTGACCATATCTACGTACTAATAACATGCAATTGTATTTATATATACAACAAAATAGCGGTTTACAGTTTGAACGAGAAGGCTAATTTGCATATTGATATTTAAAATTTTATTTTAATAAATATGTGCTTGGTATTATTGATTTCTAATTGTTTGGTTTTATCTTAAGAAATATAAACACAAATCTCGTGGATAAATCTTAAAAGAAATTTATTTACAAGAAGAAATAACTGTAATATTATTCTTTACTTCCTATTTTAACTAAATAGTTAAATTAGGAAAATTTACCAATGAAAGAGGGGAGTAATGGAAAATGATGGAATAGTTAGTTTCAAAGTTGTTCTATTTTTCGATTATACCCCCTCTGTTGCAGATCTTTTTATCTGCATTCTTAGTCAGTTTCATTAGCCTTTCTAATTTAATATGATATTTTATTATATCAAAACTTAAATACTTGCACCCAGAGGGTGCATATATTTGCTAGTATATATAATTGTCAATTATATAATATCTAACATTGGTATATGTTGTATATTGGTATATTCTTCGCTCGTACCTCAAATTTTAGCTCGCAACACAAAGCAAAATAATTGACATAGTAGCAGCTCGAAATTAGGAAAACTCGTAAGTCAAGGTACTACTCTATATGATTGGAGTTGAGACAATAAAAATATTAATTGAATAAACAAAAACTTTGGAAGAAAAAAAAACAAACAAAAAAAATCAAGCAAACAAAATAAAATCTAATCCAAATTACTTTTCAATGCTTAATTTCATGAAACTCTAACCCTAAATCAGACTTAAAATGTTTAATGAGAGAACCAGACATTCCTTTGTTCGCCTCTTTTAAGTAGTCACTTACAATAAAGTTTTGTCTGTTATCAATGACAAGGGGCAGTTAAGTCACTTGACTGTATGTATAGTTAAACCAAACACCTGCCTTGTCTGCTGCTGCTGCTATTATCTGTTATAATAACAAAAGAGCAGTCTTGTTTGCTATATATTTGTCACTCTTAAAAAAAAGGTAAGACAATTTGTTATATTTACAATTAATTAGTTATTGATAGCCCCTACACCCCAACCCTCCGACAACAACTCCATAACAGTCCTATAAAATTGAATTAAGATAATTATTTAATCTCAAATTGTCATGGTGTCCTGGATTTGACGCTAAACTGCATCTAGTAATAAGGTTCCAATTCTGGGGGGTGTGGAGTACCCCCCCCCTCTTTTATTGCCATTGCTCCCAGGTCCACCTGGCCTGAAGTGGTAGCTAGTAACTGTTAAGGTCCCATCTGTTTGCAAGTTAATGAAAATTACTTATACCGGTTTATAAAACCAAACAAAAATATTTACCACCGGTTTAGTAATACATAGTAAGTTAATGAAAAATCTAACATAAAAATTATTTCTACCAATATATTGATTTTGAGTTAATCAAAATTATTCTTACCAGTTTATAAAACCAAACGAAAAAAATATTTCCCTACGAACTATTTACAATAAATAGATAGATAAATAAATAAAACAAAACAAGAATTGACATTAAATAGCCCATAAAGGTTGATATGCCATTAAACAAAATCGAATGGTCAGGATAATTTTGTTGAAACATTTTTTTTTTAATAAATATCTTTTTCAATGATTTACACAAAAGAATAAATTCATAATTTTACTGATATACACTAAAAAAAACTAATGGCTGAACTTGCACAAAGGTGTCAAAATTAGGGTGACCCATAAAAAACAGAACCCACAAAATTTGTAATAAAACTGTTAATTTTAATTATGGGAGTCTAGGGTTAGGGGTTAGGATTAGGGTTGGGGTTAAACTAACCGTTTAATGGGAAAATGAATAAATAATTTGGGTCCTGTTTTTTCTGGGTCACCCTGTATACCGGCGATCAAAAAAAAAAACAGAACCCATAAATTTTGTAATAAAACTGTTAATTTTAACTAGCGGGGGGTTAGGGGTTGGGCTTAGGTGTTAGGGTTAGAGTTGGGGTTGGAGTTTAAGGTTAGTTTAATGCGAAAATAAATAAATAAATAATTTGGGTTCTGTTTTTTCTGGGTCACCCTAATTTTGACACCTTTGTGCAAGTTCAGCCAAACTAATAATATAAAACTACAAAAATAATATGTAAAATATTTTTTATTCCGAATTTAAAAAAATGTGTGTATTGTCTATATGTGTATTTTCTGTGATCTTTGTATATATAGATTTTTAAGTATGTTTATTTTTATTTGTTTTATGCTTTTGTATGTATTTAATTCTTGTAGTATGTGTGTATGGATGCATGTATAAGTTTGTCCATGTTCATGCAAATTTTAATTTATATATCTATTTTGTAGGCAAGATCCCTCCCCCATGCATGTGTGTGTGTAAATGCATGTATAAGTTTATGCATGCACATTTTAATTAATATTTATTTTGTTTGTAGACAAGATCCCCCCACCCTTTCACAAACAATGTGGCAACCGGTGTTTTTTATTATTATTATTATTTTTTATTATTATTATTATTATTATTTTTAGGCTTTTGGGGGACTTTATTGTATTTTTCCTTTCTTTTCTTTGAATTTCATGAATATATTTATAAAAATTATAAATTTAGATGTTCTTAGATTAAAATTGTAATCAAGATAAATAAAAAGTAAATAAAACTGAACAAATATTTATTTTCCTCTTTTCGATATGGTTGACGTCAGCATGTTATGAGATAAAAACAACGTGTTTAAATTTCATTTCTTGTTAACAAAAAATGACAAGTTCTCACTCTCCCAATCACGACATATGCGCTATTTTGTTCACCTTGGTTTTATATTCTGTAATTGTGTTTTAAAATTAATTTGAAATCACTATCAACCTTGTTTGTTTCTCCCCATGATTATGCTGATGATAATAAAGTAGAATAAAAAGAATTTAATAATAATAATAATAATAATCAACACCATCGGAAAGTATAGTGAAGTCGCAGTGCGGACAACTATGTCATCATAGTTTTATGGTGTAGTAATCCATTTCACCGGCTGACGTGAAGAAATATTAAAACGATCTCATATTACAGTTTAAGTTTTTAAAAAACTATTAAAACTTTTAACAGCATTATTTTAGAAGAGGAAAAGTTAAAATAGATTAAAAGTGAATAATTGTGATATTTCGGGCTGTTGTTCTCATCTTTATAAACAAAACAAAAAACAAAAAAAAACACACACACACACACCTAGAACATAGCCCGAGATTACAGTGGCCCGAATGTTGTGTTTTTATACACAATAAAGATGAGGACAACAGTCCGTAATATCATAATTATTCATATCAAGCTTCATCTCATAAAAACACATAGATTAAGTGTTTTAAAGCAATTTTTAAAAACTTTTGAAAAACAAAAATTGATGTGTTTGTCGTATATTGGACCAAAGACAAGCTGGTATTAACGAAAAAGAGCAAAATAAATTTCGTTCCAGTATACGTCTGTAAGTTTGTTTTCTTTCTATCTTAAAAAGTTCGTTTTTTTTTTTTTTTAACTAGCAACGTACTCGTAAAAAAATGACGATTATATTTTGGTTTCAAATCCTTAATGATTTAAAAAAAAAAAGATAGACTGCGAATTCAGAGGCGTAGATTTTTACAGTAGTCTACCGGACAGATGTTAGAAGAATATAAAATGAAGTGACTTCATTTTATATTCTTTAAAAAAATATATACATTAGACTTCATTGAAGTCTAATGTATATATTTTTTTAATTTCTCAACTTTTAAGAAAAACATAACTTAATACGTAATTCATTTAGAAGTTTTTTTTTGTTTTTAAAAAAATTAAACAACACCATTGATTGATGTTGTATAGATTTAAAGTTGTTGCATAGTGATTCGGTTATACTCTTTTTGACCTCAGCGTTGTTATTTTAAGAGAATTGAGTTTATAAACTTATCAAGTCCTGTACTGAAATACACTGAAAATTACAATTTGCTAGTAATTTTGCAGAGTATTTGACGATATTTCTATTTCAGAGTAACGATAAAAAAAAAAAAAAAAAAAAACTTGAAACAGTCCACTTTTGCAGCTGAGTTGGTAGAGTGGCCTATTGTCAGTATCAGCTGGACAACGAGGGAGTCTATCCCCTTTTCATTAGCACTAGACCAAGGAGATTTTTTTGCTGAGGTGGAGCGCCACACCTACCGCCAGTACCACACTTTACCTCACAGATCAGATTACCCAACCTGTGCTACTCATGTGCTGAGTTGGCGTGGACTGGTATCGAACCAGGAACCTTGAGATTACTAGGCTGGTACTCTACAAACTGAGCTAAGCCGGCCCCTGAAGTTAATAGATAAATAGAAATGAATAAATAAATCTTATTATAATGGAGATTCGGTGTCTGTCTATCTTTAACCGAAACTATGTCACTACTTATATCACAATACCCTCATGATTTGCATAAGTTTATCAATGAGTATTTAATTTATAGTCAAAATCATTAATTCTTATTTATTAACAGTGTCTCTGAAAATCTAAGTTAGATTTGCCTCAAAACAGCCCATGTTATTAGAGTGTTTAAAATCAATGTGTCTTAGATATCACTAAGAAATAAAGGTTTACATAATATGTGGTGTGGTTAATTTTTCATATGGGTTTTAACAAAAACAATGAATGATTTTATATAGAAACCAATTAAAATATAATTAAAATAAATGTAATCTTTTTATATGCGTTCTTATTTAATTTTGCTAGTCTTTCTAATTTGATATATTTTATTGCATTAAAACTTAGATACTTACACCCAGCAGAGGGCACATATTCTTGCTAGTCAATAAAATAAAGTTGAGGAGAAATTTCTTAAAAAAAAAATGTAAAAAATCATGACAAATACTAGTATTATTTGTATTATTCGGACTATTGTCCTCATCTTTATTGTTATCTGTACAATTTCGGTCGATGTGCCCTCTGACCTTCTTCAGGTATTGTTGTATACCTCTTTCCTTACTTCTTACTTCTTCTAGCGTCTGGACTTCTTCTTGGGGACTTTGTGTCTGGTCTTCCATTGGGGATTTCTCTTTATCAGAAGCCCTGTGTCATTTGGTAGTTTTTAGATAATAACACAAGACTTCGATTTATTTAGATCATATTTTATTCTGAAATCCCCACCAGACTACCTGCGCAGATTGAGTCGACTGCGTGCATAACACGACTTACCACCGTCGTGGCTTTGGTCGATCTGACTAAAATCTATTTCTAATCTAAACTGGAAGAGGACCTTCTCCACCGATTCTCACGATATCCACCGGAAATAGGATCAGGACTGAGGTCAAGCCTTGTCACTCATCCTTCAAGGCCACCGACTGCAACTTATAACAGCCATTTTGGTTTCTACACTACTGTACATGAATATTAGGAATCTAATAATTATGTAACAGTATTTCTTTTCGAACTCTGGAACCATCTTGAGACAAGAAATACCTGAAGAAGGCCGGAGGGCACATCAGCCGAAACGTTGTACAGATAACAATAAAGATGAGGACAGTAGTCCGAATAATACAAATATCAAGCCTCATCTAAAAAATTCAGAGAAATAGTATGACAAATACATTTTTAAGAAAAAAAAAAACAACTCTTTGCCACCACATGGAAGTTTTCTATTAACTTAATATCTCGTTCATCCAATTAAGTTGGCCAAAATCTCTTGTGTTTTTGTTTTTTATTTTTATTTTTTTTAAGAACTTTCCATGAATCAAAATTCAGCAAAACCTGGGGGAAAAAAATGAATGAAACTAAATGTAATTTTTGCTGTACTATGAAGAGGAAGGATTTTAAAAAAATCAGATGTAAAAATTATTTGTTTTACACAGTCTTTAAAATGGGAGAATTTTATAAATTAAAATCTGTATCTGTGAAAATGGCACATTTTTGCTGTTTCTTTTTTCTCCTTTGTTTAGAACTGTGCTCTTTTTAATGTGATTTATTTTATTGTTATAATTAAGAAATTCATAGAAACATTTTTTTATATGTAAATTTAAGCTCTGTTCTTAAAGAAAAAACAAAACAAAAAGAAGTGACAATTTACACTTTTATATTTTTTTCATAAACATTTAAAGAAAAGGGGGAGGAGGTGCTATTGTAGCGAAATTTTGACCATACCTTCAAAATGGTCTGAAGGTCTTGTCACCCCCTACCAAAATATAACTAATTAATGAAGTATAATTGTATGAAATAAACTGCTGGAAATAAAATGTAAAAAGATTATCATTATTGTATATTATAATTAATGATATTATATTATTAAAAACAACAATAATGAAAGTTAAAACAATATATAGGGATAACAGGATTTTCAGATCACCGTAGAATAATGGACGGCGTGGTCCGAAAGTCTTCTCACCCCCTACATATTCTTTTTAGGGATAAAATAATTGTAGGGGGGATAAGACTTTCGGACCACCCTGTAAATGGAATTTAGAAAAGTTTAAGAGTATTTACGGATTCAAAGGAGCCCTTATTTCTCCGTAGTTGAAGGCAAATTGTCGGACAAAGAAGGAACAACACAAAAGTAAATGCAGACAGTTGTATTGACAAAAAATTACATAAATTGTTGCAAATTTAATGGTATTTGCTACGAGACTTATCTGTGGAGGAATTTCTTGTAGTACTGGAGATAACACAGTTTTCTTCTCGTCGGTGGGAAATGTAGTTAAGACGCTTCATCTCGGTATTTGTTCTTCTTTTAGTCAGTGTGCTGTCGTACCAGCCTTTCTGCAGTATGCTGATACGATGCCGTAGCCGGAATCTGGTTGTAAGGTTCTTGTGATAAGTGGGCCCCGGTTTTGGGCTAAGTAAGCAAGAGCGTTTCTTTTGACGTCTCTCTCCAGTAACGGTTCCCTGATAAGTAGGCCCTAATTTTGGGCTAAGTGAGAGAACGTTTATTTTTACGTCTCTCATTGGTAACAGATTCCTGATAAGTAACGTTTTGGTATTTGGCGCCAACATACGAGGTTGGCGCTCGCCCCCTGGTGGCAGGGGGAGATAATTAGCTAAGGAATTTAGAAAAGTTACTGTATTCAAGATTTCTGTTTCTTTTATAAAAATACTAGAAAAAATGTGACCCATTGTGTCACCTATTGAGCTCTCTAGGTGGATTTTGTGATCAGGAAAAAAGTTAGTTTCCAAAATGATTTAAATTTAAAAAAATAAATAAAAACGACTGGAGAATTAAAAAACAAAACAAAACATTAAAATCATTTTGCTAAAATTTGCAATAAAGTCAAAAAGTGAGCCGTCTTAGCTAGCTGTTAGCTGCTGAAAATTAGCATATGAATAAGTTCATCTATCACTCACACTCTCCAATTTCTCTCTTTACACTCACAGAGAAAACTAGCATATATATAACGATGAAGTAATGTTGCATACTGGCATCAAATTCTATATGTTATATAGCGGCTTCTTCTTCACATTGCTAAATTGCGTATCTGTATACGTAGCCGGTATGGTCACAGTACCCAAAGCGATGTATGTTAGTAGTCAGCTACTATCGACTACTGGACTTCAATAACAACAGATACGTATGTACAAAGAGAGGACCCTTCTTTATTTTCTTCGGTGTGTGGGTGGTGATGGCGCAGAGCTTACAATGCGTGCCCGAGGGGTGGTTGCTTATGGGAGACGTGAAGTGTCCTTTCGGCTGTCAGCTGGCGTCTCTGGGGTCTGACTGCTGTCGGCTCGACCCTCTGGTCTTTTGTATTGACGACACGCTTACGCATCTTTATCTTTTGATCTGATAATGGATGTTTGTTATATATTTCTTTATATTTACCCTGCTTCCTTGACCGGAAAGCCTCGCTCTCATTTTCTCTTTCTTTTTTAAATATATATTTTTATCTTTCTCTTTGTCCCGAAGCTGGAAGTTCCATCTTCCGGGCGAGGACAATACAACAGTAATCAAGATATATATAGAGAGGGGGAAAGTGACAAACAGAATGTGAAGTAAGAGACTGGAGAGCTTTTAACTTAATTGCAAATTACAACTAATTAGAACCAAATAAAATGGAACTTTTTCAAACATAACTTAATCCCAAAACTAAGGAATATTTTGGTATGTATTTTGTGTCATTAACACTTAACGTCCTATACCACCTGACCAGAAGTCACATTTATTTTCCTAATCTGCCACCAATAGTCTTTGTTTAAATGTAATATTAAACATATCTACAAGTCTTTGATTTAAGGAAAATAAGAGTTAACTTTAAATGCATAGGATATTTTTAGCCATTTTTTTTATAAATCCTTATAGGAATGGGGCTCTGGACTTGGAAAATTCTTAACAGGATGTTAAGAGTTAAACTAAATAGGTAAAAAGCCTTTAGCAAACAATCATTGATTCACTCAGCTTTTGTATAATAATTGATGGTAATATCTCATTAGCATTAAAATCAGTTACAAGTTGAAAAAAATAGTCAATGAAGCAGTTTAGATTTTAATGACTGTTAATAAAAATGTAATAAAAAAAGTGAATGTGGTGAATTACGGTATAAATTTATTAGCAGAGTCAAAAGTGTTTTAAAAGACGTAAACTATTTCTCTGAATGTTTGAGATGAGGCTTGAAGATTAGTATTATTAGTGTTATTCGGACTAATGTCCCCATCTTCATTGTTATTTGTACAACATTTCAGCTGATATACCCTCCGGCCTTCTTCAGGTATTTCTTGTCGGACTTGGGAACCTTCTCAGACTTGGGAACCTTCATTTCAAACTCGGGAACTTTCTTGTATTCGGGAGCCATCACGGAACTTTGAACCTAACCCTTTACGAATACGACAAGAAAGTTCCCGAGTTCGAAAAGAAGGTTCCCGAGTCCGACAAGAAATACCTGAAGAAGGCCGGAGGGTATATCGGCCGAAACGTTGTACAAATAACAATGAAGATGGGGACATTAGTCCGAATAACACTAATAATACCAAGACGTAAACTGTTTTGGTCATGAGCATGCTAGTTTGTAAATAGTGTCTTGGACAGGAATAGTCTAGCTGAGCCCATCCCCCTCCAGGTCTGGTTTGAATTCAGAATTTATCTCCTTCTAGATTTGTTGCCATACTAAGATTAAAAGAGTCCCATCTGCCCTGCTATTTACCCATAGCTAGAGGGAGAGTCATTAGATTCATACCTTTTCCAGTGGAAATATAATATAGCGCTATGTGAAATGCAAAGAGCCTCATCAGGATTTGAACTTGAGTTGGCGAGTCCATTTTAAATGACAATAACCATTATGATAAGTATGCCTCCTATGCCAAAGTCTTTATTAATATTGAATTATCTCACCCTATTATTATTATTATTATTACTAGTACAAAATAAATAACACCCTCTGGGCGATGTAAAAATAGATTTTTGAAACATATTGCTTGAGGGGTGGGAGTAAAAAATTCAATGTCAGCGAGTTTGTACCCTAAATAAGTAAAATCATCAAATTCATTAAAGGATTAAAAAATAAAACAATTTGAAATGTCAACTTTAAATATGTATTAAAATAAAACAATCTATATATAGATATATAATACCAGTCATGTATTTATTAAAACTTGTTTTAAAAAACAATGAGGACTGTCTAATGTTGCATGTTCAAATTTTGAGTGTATTTATTGAATAAATACACTCAAAATTTGAACATGCCAAAAATCGTAGAATAAATTTTATTCTATGTTATGACGATTTTGGGTAATGTTATGTAAGCAGTGGCGTAATTTTTGTAACAGACAAAAAACGGAAGCGAATCTCCATTATTAATAGATTTTGAATTCTTCTTTTTTTTTTTTTTTTTTTTTTTTTTACCTAGCCTCATATAACAATTATGAACAATACAAAATTGCATTAAAAAAAAAATTTGAAAAAATATTTCATTGATAAATTCAAAGAGCTAAAACTCAAACCTAATTCTGTAGAGTACCACATATTTTAAAAAATTTCCTTAAGAGTGCCCTCTATGCCAAAGTGTTTACTAATATTGAATTACCTCCCCTTTTATTTTTATTATTATTATTATTTTTTATTATTATTATTATTTTTAATTATTATTATTATTATTATTATTATTATTTTTTATTTATTTATTTATTTATTTATTTTTTTTTACTAGCCTCATATAACAATTATGATCACTTTTCTATAATACAAAATGACATAAAAAAAGATAAAGTTTTGAAAAGATACCATTTCATTCCAAAATTCAAAGAGCTTAGACTTGAACCTAATCTTGTAGAGCAAAGTTTTCAAACTTTTTCCTCTCACGGCACAGTGAGCTTGACAGTAAATTGATCGAGGTACACCATCAGTATATAATGGAGTAAAAGGTATAAATTTTCACATAAAAATTACTCGAGTAGAAATAACAGTTTCTAAGACAAAGTTTTTCAACCGGTGTGCAAAAACATTAAAATAATAAAACAACAAAATATATTAAAGTAAAATAAAAAATATTAAATATAGTAAAAATATAAATTTTCACAAAAAATTAATCATGTAAAAGTAAAAATACCTGTTTCTAAGACAGAGTTGAAAAACTCTGTTCTAAAAGTACAAAAAATATTTAATTAAAATTAAAAATATTAAAGAAATAGAATAAGAATATAAGAGGATGATCAACTGTGCTCAACATTCACGGCACACCCACGGAAACTTCACGTTACACTAGTGTGCCGCGGCACACCGGTTGAAAAACTCTGCTGTAGAGTACCAAACATTTCTTTTAATTTCCTAGAGAAGAGCGCCCCCTATGCCAAAGTGTTTATTAATATTGAATTACCTCCCCCTATTATAATCTTTAATCATTAGTTCTTTTTTTTCTTTTTTTTTATTTTTTTTTTTTTACCTAGCCTCATATAACAAGTAAATTTTTTCAAAAGATACCATTTCATTCCAAAATTCAAAGACTCTAACCGAATCCTGTAGGTACCAAACATTTCTTTTAATTTGCTAGAGAAGAGCGCCCCCTATGCTAAAGTGTTTATTAATATTGAATTACCTCCCCCTATTATGATCTTTAATCATTAGTTTTTTTTTTATTGTTTTTTTTACCAAGCCTCATATAACAAGTAATTTTTTTCAAAAGATACCATTTCATTCCAAAATTCAAAGACTCCAACCTAATCCTGTAGAGTACCAAACATTTTTTTAAATTTCCTTTTCAGGCAATTCCACATGGATTCACCATTTTGCGCATGGATCTCCTCATCAACTGGATCAGCAAAATTTTGGGCATGTATTACCACAGAATATTGATAAATTCTCTCCTCTCCTCCACCCCACCCCCCTTGCATTTAATCACAATGTTCTTGTACACAAGTTACTCATATGTGTTCCTTGTTTTGAATTTGATTAAACACAGTTGATGTTATCCTATCTTGCCCTGCAGAGGGGAAATTCCCCCTAATGGGACCACCTGTTGGCTTAGGTGACGACCTGTGATGCATAAGGATGGAATCCTGGTGGCTGATCAGAACTTAGGCTAGACGAGCAGCTGCAGATGTCCCCCCGATCAATTGGCTGATCACATCAAGCCCTATCACCTATATGATTGGTTTGGTTTGGTTTGTTTTACGGCATATCAACCTCAGTGGGTCATTTAATGCCGATAAAGTTTTGAAATAAATCAATTCTTAATGGATAATACAATTTTTTTATAAATACATTTTTCTATTTAACCCATAGATGGGACCCTAACAGGTACTACCACTCCAGGTCAGAGTGGACCAGGGAGCAATGGTGATGAAGGGGTGCTCCACATTCCCCAAACCTCCAAAACTGGAACCTCACCATCAGATAGAGTTTAACATCATTCCCAGGACATGTAGACCCGCAGCCACCGCCTTCTAGCACCCATATGATAAAAAGGGGTTGGGGCTTGCCTATATGATTGTTATAACCTTATGGCAACCCCCCCAACCCTTTTTTATTATATATGTGCTAGAAGGCGATGGCTGAGGGTCTTAGTGTCCTGGCTATGACCTTAAACTGCATCTAATGGTAAAGTTCTAATTCTAGAGCTCTGGGGAGTGTGGAGTACTCCTTCATCGCCCTTACTCCCAGGTCCACTCTGACCTAGAGTGGTAGTACCTGTTAGGGTCCCATATATATATATTTTAAATAGATTAAAAAATGTGTTAAAAAAAATTTTGAATACCCATAAAAAATGAATAAAACAAAATGTTTTCAGCATAAAATAACCCAACAAGGGTTGACATGCTGTAAATCTAACTAACCAACCTAGAGTGTTCGGCTGGGAACCTCAAGGTTCCTGGTTCAATACCAGCCCTCGTCAACTCAGTGTATGAGTAGCACAGGGAACTGTGCGGTAAAGTGAAGAGCTGATGGTAGGTGTGGCGCTCCACCTCAGACGCTAAAAATACAATCTCCCTGGTCTAGCGCTAGTGAAAAGGGGATAGACTTCCCTGCTGTCTGGCTGATACCAACTTTAGGCATGCCACCAAAATACAAAATATCCTTGGTAATTTCTATATTAAGAGAATACTTAGGTTAAATTTTTAGAAAATTCACATTATATTTTCATAGGTATGTACAAAAATTTACACTTGCTAAATGTTTTTTTTTTTTTTAATTCTCCCCCAAAATAGTTAATTATTGGATTTCAATTAAATTTTCAATTGTTAAAGTAACTGCAAGTAAATGTTATTTTCTTGAAAATGATTGTTTTTAATATACACATAAATAAAAGATGAGTTATTTCTCGGAATTTTTGAGACGAGTCTTGATGAATAGTATTATTTGGATTATTCAGACTATTGTCCTCATCTCCACTGCCATCTGTACTATGTTTCGTCCGAGAAAGTTCCCGAGTCCAACAAGAAATATCTGAAGAAGGCCGGAGTGCACATCGGCCGAAACGTTGTACAGATAACAATGAAGATGAGGACAATAGTCTGAATAATCAAATAATACTAAAAGATGAGTTGTTTTTTTTTCCCTTCTTAAAAAATACATTTTTCCTCAAAATTCTGAAGGCAACATCTTTTTTTTTGTTGTTGTTGTCATGCACCACCCCACCCCCCAATCATTTTGTTTATTTGATTCAATTAATATAACTGCAACTGAATGTTATTTGTTGGAATTTTTGAGATGAGGCTTGATAATTTGTTTTATGACTGTTGTCCTCATCTTTATTGTTTATATATATATATATATATATATATGAAAATAAAATGGAAATTAATCCGACAGTGTGAATATGATATATTGAAAAAAACAAAGGATGTTTACAAATGCATGGGCTCATCAGGAGAGAATGTGCCAACTGTTTGCACATTCTCTCCCATGAGCCCATGCATTTGTAAACATCCTTTGTTTTTTCAATATATCATATATATATATATATATACAACGTTTCTACTAATGTGTTCTACAGCCTTCTTCAGGTGTTTCTTGTCAAACTCATACAACACATCTCTATTTGTCTGCATTCTTGAGATGGAACTTGATAATTTGGATTATTTAGATTTTTCGGACTATTGTCCTCATCTTTATGGTTATATACACAACATTTCAGCTGATGTGATCTCCGACCTTCTTCGGGTGTTTCTTGTTGAATATTTGAGATGAGGGTTTGATAATTTGTATTATTTAGATTTTTCATAATATTGTCTTCATCTT
Organism: Doryteuthis pealeii; assembly: GCA_023376005.1. Taxonomy (NCBI): domain Eukaryota; kingdom Metazoa; phylum Mollusca; class Cephalopoda; order Myopsida; family Loliginidae; genus Doryteuthis; species Doryteuthis pealeii. The sequence continues at coordinate 33,582,386 of CM042157.1, read as the reverse complement.
TAATGTTATATACACATATAGAAAGCCAGAGGGCACATTGGCCAATACATTGTGTATATAACAATAAAGATGAGGACAACAGTCTGGAAAATGTAAATAATGCAACTAAATGATTTTTACATTTTTTTTTAAAGATGATTTCTTTTAATAATGTTTTATCTATTTGCATTTATTACATTTTCCAGACTGTTGTCCTCATCTTTATTGTTATATACACAAGTATGCCAATGTGCCCTCCTGGCTTTCTATATGTGTATATACATTAAAGATGAAGACAATATATGAAAAAATCTAAATAATACAAATTATCAAACCCTCATCTCAAATATTCAACAAGAAACACCCGAAGAAGGTCGGAGATCACATCAGCTGAAATGTTGTGTATATACCATAAAGTGAGGACAATAGTCCGAAAAATCTAAAATATCCAAATTATCAAGTTTCATCTCAAAGAATGCAGACAAATAGAGATGTGTTGTATGAGTTTGACAAGAAACACCTGAAGAAGGCTGTAGAACACATTTAGTAGAAACTTGTATATATATTATATATTATGATATATGAAAAAACAAAGGATGTTTACAAATGCATGGGCTCATGGGAGAGGAATGTGCCACAGTTGGCACATTCTCCTCCCTGATGAGCCCATGCATTTGTAAACATCCTTTGTTTTTTTCAATATATCATATTCACACTGTCGATTAATTTCATTTTATTTTCATATATATATATATATAATATATATAACAATAAAGATGAGGACAACAGTCATAAAAACAAATTATCAAGCCTCATCTCAAAATTTCCACAAATAACATTCAGTTGCAGTTATTAATTGAATCAAATAAACAAAATGATTGGGTGGGGTGGTGCATGACAACAACAACAAAAAAAAAGATGTTGCCTTCAGAATTTTGAGGAAAAATGTATTTTTTAAGAAGGGAAAAAAAAAAACAACTCATCTTTTAGTATTATTTGGATTATTCAGACTATTGTCCTCATCTTCATTGTTATCTGTACAACGTTTCGGCCGATGTGCACTCCGGCCTTCTTCAGATATTTCTTGTTGGACTCGGGAACTTTCTCGGACGAAACATAGTACAGATGGCAGTGGAGATGAGGACAAAAGTCTGAATAATCCAAATAATACCTATTCATCAAGACTCGTCTCAAAAATTCGAGAAAATAACTCATCTTTATTTATGTGTATATTAAAAACATCATTTTCAAGAAAATAACATTACTTGCAGTTACTTTAACAATTGAAAATTTAATTGAAATCAATAATAACTATTTTGGGGAGAATTAAAAAAAAAAAACATTTAGGCAAGTGTAAATTTTTTGTACATACCTATGAAAATATAATGTGAATTTTCTAAAAATTTACCTAAGTATTCTCTTAATATAGAAATTACCAAGGATATTTTGTATTTTGGTGGCATGCCTAAAGTTGGTATCAGCCAGACAGCAGGGAAGTCTATCCCCTTTTCACTAGCGCTAGACCAGGGAGATTGTATTTTTTAGCGTCTGAGGTGGAGCGCCACACCTACATCAGCTCTTCACTTTACCGCACAGTTCTGTGCTACTCATACACTGAGTTGACGAGGGCTGGTATGAACCAAACCTTGAGGTTCCCAGCCGAACACTCTAGTTGGTTAGTTAGATTTACAGCATGTCAACCCTTGTTGGTTATTTATGCTGAAAACATTTTGTTTTATTCATTTTTTATGGGTATTCAAATTTTTTTTAACACATTTTTTAATCTATTTAAAATATATATATATGGGACCTAACAGGTACTACCACTTAGGGTCAGAGTGGACCTGGGAGTAAGGGGCGATGAAGGAGTACTCCACACTCCCCAGAGCTCTAGAATTAGAACTTTACCATTAGATGCAGTTTAAGGTCATCCAGGACACTAAGACCCTCAGCCATCGCCTTCTAGCACATATATAATAAAAAAGGGTTGGGGGGTTGCCATAAGGTTATAACAATCATATAGGCAAGCCCCAACCCCTTTTTATCATATGGGTGCTAGAAGCGGTGGCTGCGGGTCTACATGTCCTGGGATGATGTTAAACTCTATCTGATGGTGAGGTTCAGTTTTGGAGGTTTGGGGAATGTGGAGCACCCTTCATCACCATTGGCTCCTGGTCCACTCTGACCTGGAGTGGTAGTACCTGTTAGGGTCCCATCTATGGGTTAAATAGAAAAATGTATTTATAAAAAAAATTGTATTATCCATTAGAATTGATTTATTTCAAAACTTTATCGGCATTAAATGACCCACTGAGGTTGATATGCCGTAAAACAAACCAAACCACCAATCATATAGGTGATAGGGCTTGATGTGATCAGCCAATTGATCGGGGGGGACATCTGGCAGCTGCTCGTCTAGCCTAAGTTCTGATCAGCCCCAGGATTCCATCCTTATGCATCACAGGTCGTCACCTAAGCCAACAGGTGGTCCCATTAGGGGGAATTTCCCTCTGCAGGGCAAGATAGGATAACATCAACTGTGTTTAATCAAATTCAAACAAGGAACACATATGAGTAACTTGTGTACAAGAACATTGTTGATTAAATGCAAGGGGGTGGGGTGGAGGAGAGGAGAGAATTTTCAATATTCTGTGGTAATACATGCCAAAAATTTTGCTGACCAGTGATGAGGAGATCCATGCGCAAAATGGTGAATCCATGTGGAATTGCCTGAAAAGGAAATTTAAAAAATGTTTGGTACTCTACAGGATTAGGTTGGAGTCTTTGAATTTTGGAATGAAATGGTATCTTTTGAAAAAAATTACTTGTTATATGAGGCTTGGTAAAAAAAACAAAAAAAAAACTAATGATTAAAGATCATAATAGGGGGGAGGTAATTCAATATTAATAAACACTTTAGCATAGGGGGCGCTCTTCTCTAGCAAATTAAGAAATGTTTGTACCTACAGGATTCGGTTAGAGTCTTTGAATTTTTGAATGAAATGGTATCTTTTGAAAAAATTTACTTGTTATATGAGGCTAGGTAAAAAAAAAACAATAAAAAAAAAGAAAAAGAACTAATGATTAAAGATTATAATAGGGGGAGGTAATTCAATATTAATAAACACTTTGGCATAGGGGCGCTCTTCTCTAGGAAATTAAAAGAAATGTTTGGTACTCTACAGCAGAGTTTTTCAACCGGTGTGCCGCGGCACACTAGTGTAACGTGAAGTTCCGTGGTGTGCCGTGAATGTTGAGCACAGTTGATCATCCTCTATATTCTTATTCTATTTCTTTAATATTTTTATTTTAATTAAAATATTTTTTGTACTTTTAGAACAGAGTTTTCACTCTGTCTTAGAAACAGGTATTTACTTTTACATGATTAATTTTTGTGAAAATTTATATTTTACTATATTTAATATTTTTTATTTACTTTAATATAATTTTGTTGTTTTATATTTTTAATGTTTTTGCCACCGTTGAAAAACTTTGTCTTAGAACTGTTATTTCTACTCGAGTAATTTTTATGTGAAATTTATACCTTTTACTCCATTATATACTGTGGTGTACCTCGATCCATTTACTGTCAAGCTCACTGTGCCGTGAGAGGAAAAAGTTTGAAAACTTTTGGCTCTACAGATTAGGTTCAAGTCTAAGCTCTTTGAATTTTGGAATGAAATGGTATCTTTTCAAAACTTTATTTTTTATGTCATTTTGTATTATAGAAAAGTGATCATAATTGTATATGAGGCTAGTAAAAAAAAATAAATAAATAAATAAAAATAAAAAATAATAATAATAATAATAATAAATAATAATTAAAATAATAATAATAATAAAAAATAATAATATAATAAAAATAAAAGGGGAGGTAATTCATATTAGTAAACACTTTGGCATAGAGGGCACTCTTAAGGAAATTTTTTAAAATATGTGGTACTCTACAGAATTGGTTTGAGTTTTAGCTCTTTGAATTTATCAATGAAATATTTTTCAAATTTTTTTTAATGCAATTTTGTATTGTTCATAATTGTTATATGAGGCTAGGTAAAAAAAAAAAAAAAAAAAAAAAGAAGAATTCAAAATCTATTAATAATGGAGATTCGCTTCCGTTTTTTGTCTGTTACAAAAAATTACGCACTGCTTACTAACATTACCCAAATCGTCATAACATAGAATAAAATTTATTTCTACGATTTTTGGCATGTTCAAATTTTGAGTGTATTTATTCAATAAATACACTCAAAATTTGAACATGCAACATTAGACAGTCCTCATTGTTTTTTAAAACAAGTTTTAATAAATACATGACTGGTATTATATATCTATATATAGATTGTTTTATTTTAATACATATTTAAAGTTGACATTTCAAATTGTTTTTATTTTTTAATCCTTTAATGAATTTGATGATTTTACTTTTTGGGTACAAACTCACTGACATTGAATTTTTTACTCCCACCCCTCAAGCAATATGTTTCAAAAATCTATTTTTAACATCGCCAGAGGGTGTTTTATTTTGTACTAGTAATAATAATAATAATAATAGGGTGAGATAATTCAATATTAATAAAGACTTTGGCATAGGAGGGCATACTTATCATAATGGTTATTGTCATTTAAAATAGACTCGCAACTCAAGTTCAAATCCTGATGAGGCTCTTTGCATTTCACATAGCGCTATATTTATTTCCACTGGAAAAGGTATGAATCTAACTGACTCTCCCTCTAGCTATGGGTAAATAGCAGGGCAGATGGGACTCTTTAATCTTAGTATGGCAACAAATCTAGAGAGATAAATTCTGAATTCAACCAGACCTGGAGGGGGATGGGCTCAGCTAGACTATTCCTGTCCAAGACACTATTTACAAACTAGCATGCTCATGACCAAAACAGTTTACGTCTTGGTATTATTAGTGTTATTCGGACTAATGTCCCATCTTCATTGTTATTTGTAAACGTTTCGGCCGATATACCCTCCGGCTTCTTCAGGTATTTCTTGTCGACTCGGGAACCTTCTTTTCGAACTCGGGAACTTTCTTGTCGTATTCGTAAAGGGTTAGGTTCAAAGTTCCGTGATGGCTCCCGAATACAAAGAAGTTCCCGAGTTGAATGAAGGTTCCCAATCTGAGAAGGTTCCCAAGTCGACAAGAAATACCTGAAGAAGGCCGGAGGGTATACAGCTGAATGTTGTACAAATAACAAGAAGATGGGGAATTAGTCCAATAACACTAATAATACTAATCTCAAGCCTCATCTCAACTTCAGAGAATGTTTACGTCTTTTAAAACACTTTTGACTCTGCTAAAAATTATACCGTAATTCACCACATTCACTTTTTTATTACATTTTTATTAACAGTCATTAAAATCTAACTGCTTCATTGACTATTTTTTCACTTGTAACTGATTTTATGCTAATGAGATATTACCATCAATTATTATACAAAAGCGAGTGAACAATGATTGTTGCTAAAGGCTTTTACCTATTTAGTTTACTCTTAACATCCTGTTAAGAATTTCAAGTCCAGACCCCATTCCTATAAGGATTATAAAAAAAATGGTAAAAATATCTATGCATTAAAGTTACTCTTATTTTCTAAAATCAAAGACTTGTAGATATGTTTAATATTACATTTAAACAAAGACTATTGGTGGCAGATTAGGAAAATAAATGTGACTTCTGGTCAGGTGGTATAGGACGTTAAGTGTTATGACACAATCATACCAAAATATTCCTTAGTTTTTGGATTAAGTTATGTTTGAAAAGTTCCATTTTATTTGGTTCTAATTAGTTGTAATTTGCAATTAAGTTAAAAGCTCTCCAGTCTCTTTACTTCAACATTCTGTTTGTCACTTTCCCCCTCTATATATATCTTGATTACTGTTGTATTGTCCTCGCCCGGAAGATGGAACTTCCAGCTGAGGGACAAAGAGAAAGATAAAAATATATATTTAAAAAAGAAAGAGAAAATGAAAGCGAGGCTTTCCGGTCAAGGAAGCAGGGTGAATATAAAGAAATATATAACAACCGTCCGTTATCAGATCAAAAGATAAAGATGTGTAGGCATGTCGTCAATACAAAAGGCCAGAGGGTCGAGCCGACAGCAGTCAGACTTAGACCAGAGACGCCAGCCAACAGCCGAAAGGACACTTCAGGTCTCCCGTCAGCAACCACCCCTCGTGCACACATTGTAAGCTCTGTGCCTTCCCCACCCACACACCGAAGAAAATAAAGAAGGGTCCTCTCTTTGTACATACATATCTGTTGTTATTGAAGTCCAGTAGTTGGTAGTAGCTGACTACTAACATACATCGCTTTGGGTACTGTGACCATACCCGCTACGTATACAGATACGCGATTTAGCAACGTGGAGAAGAAGCCGCTATATAACATATAGAATTTGATGCCAGTATGCAACATTACTTCATCGTTATATATATGCTAGTTTTCTCTGTGAGTGTAAAGAGAGAAATTGGAGAGTGTGAGTGATAGATGAACTTATTCATATGCTAATTTTCAGCAGCTAACAGCTAGCTAAGACGGCTCACTTTTTGACTTTATTGCAAATTTTAGCAAAATGATTTTAATGTTTTTTTTTTTGTTTTTTTTTTTAATTCTCCAGTCGTATTTATTTTTTTTTTAAATTTAAATCATTTTGGAAACTAACTTTTTTCCTGATCACAAAATCCACCTAGAGAGCTCAATAGGTGACACAATGGGTCACATTTTTTCTAATATTTTTATAAAAGAAACAGAAATCTTGAATACAGTAACTTTTCTAAATTCCTTAGCTAATTATCTCCCCCTGCCGCCAGGGGGCGAGTGCCAACCTCGTATGTTGGCACCAAATACCAAAACTTTACTTATCAGGAATCCGTTACCAACGAGAGACGTAAAAATAAACGTTCTCTCACTTAGCCCAAAATTAGGGCCTACTTATCAGGGAACCGTTACTGGAGAGAGACGTCAAAAGAAACACTCTTGCTTACTTAGCCCAAAAACAGGGTTCACTTATCACAAGAACCTTTCAACCAGATTCCGGCTAAGGCATCGTATCAGCATACTGCAGAAAGGCCGGTACGACAGCACACTGACTAAAAGAAGAACAAATACCGAGACGAAGCGTCTTAACTATATTTCCCACCGACGAGAAGAAAACTGTGTTATCTCCAGTACTACAAGAAATTCCTCCACAGATAAGTCTGATAGCAAATACCATTAAATTTGCAACAATTTATGTAATTTTTTGTCAATACAAGTGTCTGCATTTACTTTTGTGTTGTTCCTTCTTTGTCCAATAATTTGCCTTCAACTACGGAGAAATAAGGGCTCCTTCGAATCCGTAAATACTCTTAAACTTTTCTAAATTCCATTTACAGGGTAGTCTTGTCCCCCCCTACAATTATTTTATCCCTAAAAAGCATATGTAGGGGGTGAGAAGACTTTCGGACCACGCCGTCCATTATTCTACGGTGGTCCGAAAATCCTGTTATCCCTATATATTGTTTTAACTTTCATTATTGTTGTTTTTAATAATATAATATCATTAATTATAATATACAATAATAATATTTTTTTGAATTTTATTTCCAGCAGTTTATTTCATATAATTATACTTCATTAATTAGTTATATTTTGGTAGGGGGTGACAAGACCTTCAGACCATCCTGAAGGTATGGTCAAAATTTCGCTATAATAGCACCTCCTCCCCCTTTTCTTTAAATGTTTATAAAAAAAAAATATAAAAGTGTAAATTGTCACTTCTTTTTGTTTTGTTTTTTCTTTAAGAACAGAGCTTAAATTTACATATAAAAAATGTTTCTATGAATTTCTTAATTATAGCAATAAAATAAATCACATTAAAAAGAGCACAGTTCTAAACAAAGGAGAAAAAAGAAACGGCAAAAATGTGCCATTTTCACAGATACAGATTTTAATTTATAAAATTCTCCCATTTTAAAGACTGTAAAACAAATAATTTTTACATCTGATTTTTTAAAAATCCTTCCTCTTCATAGTACAGTAAAAATTACATTTAGTTTCATTCATTTTTTTCTCCCAACTTTTGCTGAATTTTGATTCATGGAAAGTTCTTAAAAAAAATAAAAATAAAAATAAAAAACAAAAACACAAGAGATTTTGGCCAACTTAATTGGATGAACGAGATATTAAGTTAATAGAAAACTTCTATATGGTGGCAAAGGGTTGGGTTTTTTTTTCTTAAAAATGTATTTGTCATACTATTTCTCTGAATTTTTGAGATGAGGCTTGATAATTTAGTAATATTATTGTTTCTCCTCATTTTCATTGTTATCTGTACAACGTTTCGGCTAATGTGCCCTCCGGCCTTCTTCAGATATTTCTTGTCTCAAGATGGTTCCAGAATCCGAAAAGAAATACCTGAAGAAGGCCAGAGGGCACATCGACCGAAATTGTACAGATAATAATGAAGATGAGGACAATAGTCCGAATAATACAAATAATACTAGTATTTGTCATGATTTTTTTAAGAAATTTAAGAAATTTTTAAGAAATTGCTCCTCAACTTTATTTTATTGACTAGCAAGAATATGTACCCTCTGCTGGGTGTAAGTATCTAAGTTTTAATGCAATAAAATATATTAAATTAGAAAGACTAGCAAAATTAAATAAGAACGCGTATAAAAAGATTACATTTACTTTAATTATATTTTAATTGGTTTCTATATAAGATCATTCATTGTATTGATACATTAGAGAATAAAACAATAATATAAGATCAATAACACAAAGTAATTATATATTAAATCCAGTTTTGTTAAAACCAACCACACATTATGTAAACCATTATTTCTTAGTGATATCTAAGACACATTGATTTTAAACACACTAATAACATGGGCTGTTTTGAGGCAAATCTAACTTAGATTTTCAGAGACACTGTTAATAAATAAGAATTATTCTATGTACTAATGATTTTGACTATAAATTAAATACTCAATGATAAACTTATGCAAATCATGAGGGTATTGTGATATAAGTAGTGACATAGTTTCGGTTAAAGATAGACAGACACAGAATCTCCATTATAACAAGATTTATTTATTCATTTCTATTTATCTATTAACTTAAGGGGCCGGTTTAGCTCAGTTTGTAGAGTACCAGCCTAGTAATCTCAAGGTTCCTGGTTCGATACCAGTCCACGCCAACTCAGCACATGAGTAGCACAGGTTGGGTAATCTGATCTGTGAGGTAAAGTGTGGTACTGACGGTATGTGTGGCGCTCCACCTCAGCAAAAAAAATCTCCTTGGTCTAGTGCTAATGAAAAGGGGATAGACTCCCTCGTTGTCCAGCTGATACTGACAATAGGCCACTCTACCAACTCAGCTGCAAAAGTGGACTGTTTCAATTTTTTTTTTTAATTTCTTATCGTTACTCTGAAATAGAAATATCGTTAAATACTCTGCAAAATTACTAGCAAATTGTAATTTTCAGTTTATTTCAGTACAGGACTTGATAAGTTTATAATATCAATTCTCTTAAAATAAACACGCTGAGGTCAAAAAGAGTATAACCGAATCACTATGCAACAACTTTAAATCTATACAACATCAATCAATGGTGTTGTTTAATTTTTTTAAAAAACAAAAAAAACTTCTAAATGAATTACGTATTAAGTTATGTTTTTCTTAAAAGTTGAGAAAATTAAAAAAAATATATACATTAGACTTCAATGAAGTCTAATGTATATATTTTTTTAAAGAATAAAATGAAGTCACTTCATTTTATATTCTTCTAAATCTGTCCGGTAGACTACCTGTAAAAATCTACGCCTCTGAATTCGCAGTCTATCTTTTTTTTTTAAAATCATTAAGCATTTGAAACCAAAATATAATCGTCATTTTTTACGAGTACGTTGCTAGTTAAAAAAAAAACGAACTTTTTAAGATAGAAAGAAAACAAACTTACAGACGTATACTGGAACGAATTTATTTTGCTCTTTTTCGTTAATACCAGCTTGTCTTTGGTCCAATTACGACAAACACATCAATTTTTGTTTTTCAAAGTTTTTAAAAATTGCTTTAAAACACTTAATCTATGTGTTTTTATGAGATGAAGCTTGATATGAATAATTATGATATTACGGACTGTTGTCCTCATCTTTATTGTGTATAAAAACACAACATTCGGCCACTGTAATCTCGGGCTATGTTCTAGTGTGTGTGTGTGTGTTTTTTTTTTTTGTTTTTTGTTTTGTTTATAAAGATGAGAACAACAGCCCGAAATATCACAAGTTATTCACTTTTAATCTATTTTAACTTTTCCTCTTCTAAAATAATGCTGTTAAAAGTTTTAATAGTTTTTTAAAAACTTAAACTGTAATATGAGATCGTTTTAATATTTCTTCACGTCAGCCGGTGAAATGGATTACTACACCATAAAACTATGATGACATAGTTGTCCGCACTGCGACTTCACTATATTTCCGATGGTGTTGATTATTATTATTTATTATTATTAAATTTTTTATTCTACTTTATTATCATCAGCATAATCATGGGGAGAAACAACACAAGGTTGATAGTGATTTCAAATTAATTTTAAAACACAATTACAGAAGTATAAAACCAAGGTGAACAAAATAGCGCATATGTCGTGATTGGGAGAGTGAGAACTTGTCATTTTTTGTTAACAAGAAATGAAATTTAAACACGTTGTTTTTTATCTCATAACATGCTGACGTCAAACCATACGAAAAGAGGAAAATAAATATTTGTTCAGTTTTATTTACTTTTTATTTATCTTGATTACAATTTTATCTAAGAACATCTAAATTTATAATTTTTATAAATATATTCATGAAATTCAAAGAAAAGAAAGGAAAAATACAATAAGTCCCCAAAGCCTAAAAATAAAATAATAATAATAAAAATGATAATAAAAAAAAACACCGGTTGCCACATTGTTTGTGAAAGGGTGGGGGATCTTGTCTACAAACAAAATAAATATTAATTAAAATGTGCATGCAAAACTTATACATGCATTTACAACACACACACATGCATGGGGGAGGGATCTTGCCTACAAATAGATATATAAATTAAAATTTGCATGAACATGGACAAACTTATACATGCATCCATACACACATACTACAAGAATTAAATACATACAAAAGCATAAAACAAATAAAAAATAAACATACTTAAAAATCTATATATACAAGATCACAGAAAATACACATATAGACAATACACACATTTTTTAAAATTCGGAATAAAAAATATTTTACATATTATTTTTGTAGTTTTATATTATTAGTTTGGCTGAACTTGCACAAGGTGTCAAAATTAGGGTGACCCAGAAAAAACAGAACCCAAATTATTTATTTATTTATTTTCGCATTAAACTAACCTTAAACTCCAACCCCAACTCTAACCCTAACACCTAAGCCCAACCCCTAACCCCCCGCTAGTTAAAATTAACAGTTTTATTACAAAATTATGGGTTCTGTTTTTTTTTTTGATCGCCGGTATACAGGGTGACCCAGAAAACAGGACCCAAATTATTTATTCATTTTCCCATTAAAGTTAGTTTAACCCAACCCTAATCCTAACCCCTAAACCCTAGACTCCATAATTAAAATTAACCAGTTTTATTACAAATTTTGTGGGTTCTGTTTTTTATGGGTCACCTAATTTTGACACTTTGTGCAAGTTCAGCCATTAGTTTTTTTAGTGTATATCAGTAAAATTATGAATTTATTCTTTTGTGTAAATCATTGAAAAAGATATTTATTAAAAAAAATGTTTCAACAAATTATCCTGACCATTCGATTTTGTTTATGGCATATCAACCTTTATGGGCTATTTAATGTTCAATTCTGTTTTGTTTTATTTATTTATCTATCTATTATTGTAAATAGTTCCGTAGGGAAATATTTTTTTCGTTTGGTTTTATAAACTGGTAAGAATAATTTTGATTAACTCAAATCAATATTTGGTAGAAATAATTTTTATGTTAGATTTTTCATAACTTACTATGTATTACTAAACCGGTGGTAAATATTTTTGTTTGGTTTTTTATAACCGGTATAAGTAATTTTCATTAACTTGCAACAGATGGGACCTTAACAGTTACTAGCTACCACTTCAGGCCAGTGGACCTGGGAGCAATGGCAATAAAAGAGGGGGGGGGTACTCCACACCCCAGAATTGGAAACCTTATTACTAGATGCAGTTTAGCGTCAAATCCAGGACACCTGACATTTGAGATTAAATAATTATCTTAATTCAATTTTATAGGACTGTTATGGAGTTGTTGTCGGGGTTGGGTGTAGGGCTATCAATAACTATTAATTGTAAATATAAATATGTCTTACCTTTTTTTTAAAGAGTGACAAATATATAGCAAACAAGACTGCTCTTTTGTTATTATAACAGATAATAGCAGCAGCAGCAGACAAGGCAGGTGTTTGGTTTAACTATACATACAGTCAAGTGACTTAACTCCCTTGTCATTGATAACAGACCAAAACTTTATTGTAAAGTGACTACTTAAAAGAGGCGAACAAGGAATGTCTGGTTCTTCATTAAACATTTTAAGTCTGATTTAGGGTAGAGTTTCATAAATTAAGCATTGAAAAGTAAATTTGGATTAGATTTTATTTGTTTGCTTGATTTTTTTTGTTTTTGTTTTTTTTTCTTCCAAAGTTTTTGTTATTTCATTAATATTTTTATTGTCTCAACTCCAATCATATAGAGTAGTACCTGACTTACGAGTTTTCCTAATTTCGAGCTGCTACTATGTCAATTATTTTGCTTTGTGTTGCGAGCTAAAATTTGAGGTACGAGCGAAGAATATACAATATAACACATATACCAATGTTAGATATTATATAATTGACAATTAATTACTACAAATATATGCACCCTCTGGTGCAGTATTTAAGTTTGATATAATAAAATATCATATTAATTTAGAAGGCTAATGAAACTGAACTAAGAAATGCAGATAAAAAGATCTGCAACAGAGGGGGTATAATCGAAAAATAGAACAACTTTGAACTAAAACTATCCATCATTTCCATTACTCCCTCTTCATTGGTAAATTTTTTCCTAAATTTAACTATTTAGTTAAAATAGGAATAAAGAATAAATATTACCAGTTATTTCTTCTGTAAATAATTTCTTTTAAGATTTATCCACGAGATTTGTGTTTTTCTTTAAGATAAACCAACACAATTAGAAACATAAATACCAAGCACATATTTATTAAAATAAAATTTTAAATATCAATGATGCAATTAGCTTCTCGTTCAAACTGTAAACCGCTATTTTGTTGTATATATAATACAATTGATGGTTATTAGTAACGTAGATATGGTCAAAGCATTGATAAGTAAAACATTTTTATTAATAACTGAAGGTTTAAAAGAATGAAATCATGGAGAATTTGACGTAAATAACTTAAGAAGAATTGTGACTTGATAGTAATATCAGTTTTCGGTTACAGACAGAAAAACACACATCTCCATTAAAAGATATTATATAAATGTCTCAACTCCAATCAGATAGAGTAGTACTTGACTTAGAGTTTTCCGAATTTCGAGCTGCTACTAGGTCGTTTATTTTTGGCTATTACTAAAATAATAGAGACGCACCGGTCGAGCCGGTGAAGATACAGTCTACTATAAATAAGTTCTCTAAAACATTTAAATTTCAAAATTATCTACGCCCAGAAAATATCATTAATAAAAATAAAACATTAAACATATTACACACATATTCATTACATTCATTTATTTGTCTTTATACAATACAATACGAACGACAAAATTAGGGCTATTTGGAGGGGAAACAGATTAATGGTATTTCAGTTATTTCAATGGAGAATTGATTTGATATACGTAAGAAATTGAGTTACAAGTGAAGCAAATTAAAGTTAAAATCAAGGTACCATTGTACTAGACACCGCTGTGACCAATGTGTTGGTTGGAATATTACGGCATGTCAACCCTTGTTTGGATTATTTTATGCCAAAGACATTTTTGTTCTATTCATTCTTGTTGGGTATTCAATTTTTTAAAAAACTAAATTTTTTTAAACTCTAACGTCCTATACCACCTCATTCCACCCAGCCGGAAATCACATTCATTTTCCTAATCTACCCCAACGATAACCTTTGTTTAAATGTAATATTAAACAAATTTAGAAGTCTTTGATTTAAGGAAATAACAGGTAACTTTAGATGCAAAGGCCATTTTTAGCCATTTTATAAAGGAATGGAGCTCTGGACTTAGAAAATTCTAACAGGATGTTAAGAGTTAAACTCATTTTTTTAATCTATTTACCCTATATATGGTACCTGCTAAAGGTACTACCACTCCAGGTCAGGGTGGACCTGAGAGTAAAGTAGTGAAGGGGTAACTCCACACTCCCACAGAGCTTCAAAATTGGAAATTCCCCATTAGATGCAGTTTAATGTCATACCCAGACACCTAGACCTCAGCTACCGCCTTCTAGCACACATGAATAAAAAGGGTGGGGGCTTGCAAATAAGGGTACCCATCTAGCCCAAGTAATGTCCAAAGTTGAATGTTTGCATTCATAAGGACCACTTAGTACCACCAAAAATCCTGTCCTCTAAAAACAACTGTAGGCCATTTACCACCCATCTTACAAATCATCCAAGTAAGCTTCCGCCTAAGAAAACTAATTATTTAACACATAGATGGACCCTACCCACTCCAGGTCAGGGTGGACCTGAGAGTAAAAGGTAGTGACGGTACTCCACTCCCCCAGAGCTCCGAAATTGGAAATTCCCATTAGATGCGTTTAATGTATACCAGACACAAGACCTCAGCTACCGCCTTCTATGCACGCCATGTAAAAGAGTTGGGGGCTTGCAATAAGGGTACCCATCTAGCCCAAGTAAGGTCTAAAGTTGAGTGTTGCATTTCATAGGACCACTTAGTAGCACAAAATCCTTCCTCTAAAAATAACGTAGGGCATTTACCACCCATATTACCGAATCATCCAAGTAGCTGACAAGTTGCCGGGTAAGTAAGGATGAACTCATGAGCGAATTTCCTATGGACTCCTACACATGGGCACACCAATATTGGCCAACCAGCAAAAAATTGCATCCATGATTCAATAATTATGAGGGACTCTTCGCATAAATGTGTCCTGGCTTCCTGGCCTAAGAAAGACTAATTATTTAACACATAGATGGGACCTGAGAGTAAAGGTAGTGAAGGGGGTACTCCACCTGCCAGGGCTCCAAAATCGGAATTCCCCATTAGCTGGATAGTTGATAATAAAGGTTATATGGCAACTATAAACAACTTTACCTTTAATACAACGATGCGGAAGATTTACAATGAAGAATTTTAGACTAGAGGCAAGTTTGAACATGTGCTGTTGATCCATGGAAAAACAAAAACTGCATAGCAAAAAAAAAAATAATTACATTGTTCAAATTTTTAAAATATGTAAACATCATAATAATAAATAACAATAAACGTTTCTGTGATTTTTAAATATGTTGGAAGACCTTTGGTTTAGCTCAATAAGTTTGAGGCATCCAACTAGGAAGCACAAGGTTCCGGGTTTGATACAGCCCTCGGCCCAACTCAGCATATGAAGTAGCACAGGGGTCCCTGTGCGGTAAAGTAAGGACCTGATGATAGGTGTGCACTTCCCCCCTCAGACACTACAAAACTACAAGGTTCCATGTTCGATACCAGGCATCGCCAAATCAGCGTAGAGTAGCAGCAGGGGTTGTGGCGGTAAAGTAAGGAGCTGATTGTAGGTGTGGCGCTCCCCTCAGAAACTACAAAAACTACAAGGTTCAAGTTCGATACAGCCCTTGCCAGAAATCAGCATAATAAGTGCACAGGGTTTGTGCTGTAAAGTAAAGGAGCAAATGATCTACCCACACTAAGGGACCACCGAGGAAACAAGCCAAGATTCTACTCAAGCACTAAGGGACACCGGAGGAACAACCAAAGGATTCTACCCACACTAAGGGATTCAAGAACAACCAAATGATTCTTCAACTAAAGATCAGCCTCGCTTACACAGGGATTCCAACTGTAAAGTAGCTCTCACTTGAAGCCTAAAAAATGGCCCAAAATCATAACACCGATAATGAGTTACATACAAAAACCCTGGAATGATTGGCTGTTTTGTTTTACTGGCATAGAAATCCTTTAATCCTTCTTCTCAATTGTATCCAAAAAATATTTAGGACAAAAACAAATACGGACCCATATGACCTTAAGGCACCCCTTTTTGATCTGGATTAAAAAGGCATGTTTTTCAATTTACAACCGTCAATATCCGGTTGTTTGTTAGGGGTTAGGGTTGGAGGTTATTTTAATTTTTTTAAAAATCGGTCTTTTAAACAACGATATTTGACGGTGTATATGAAAACTGTCCTTTCTTTAACTCTTAAGCATCCTGTTAATGAAATTTTCCAAGTTCAGAGCCCTTTCTTTAAGATCTTATCAAAATGGGCTAAATGAATGTCCTTTCATTAAAAGTTACTGTTAATTCCTTAAATCAAAGACTCTAAATATGTTTAATATTACATTTAAATAAAGGCTATTGTTTCAGCAGATTAGGAAATGAATTTGACTTCTGCCAGGCAGAATGAGGTGGTTAGGAACGTTAAGAGTTAATTGAGATAAAAAAAGGGGTGCCTACGGTCATATGGTCCGGAAAAACCAAAATGAATTCCTGCAGAAATCGATCAACAACTGCTACTCCTAACGTATCCGTCGGTATCATAGAAGAAGTTTTCGAGCAAAGAATCTTGAGGCTAAACTTCTTTTGTAAAAGGCATTTGATTTCCATAAATCAGAAGGAAAATGGAAAAATACTATTACCATAACCGTCTCCCAAGATAACAATTACCACTATAATGATTCTCTACAAAGACACTGTAGGGGCAGTCCTCTCTTGTCTGAGGGTTTTGGTTGAATCTTTCGTGTCAGCGAGACGGCTATTTGGTCACGTGACAGCAGGAATCCCAAGAGAGAACATCGTTCTTCGATGCACTGAACAGCCTGGACGTGCTTGTTGTCTGCTCTCCAGCAAGACACCTATGGTGCCAGCCCCAGACGCTCAGCCTCTTACTTACAGAAGTGTTCCACTTTGTCTTTAACACTATTTTGTGTATGTATGGAACTTGTGACATTAAAATCAGCCTGCAGAACTTAGTTTCCCTAATATGTTATAATAAAGTTATATAAATTGTAACTTAACGCGTTTGTGTTTCCTACTGAAAAGTATTCTGGGCATTGGGTGTTATCCTTTAAGTAGGCCCAATGTTTTATAGAAACCAGAGTTACACTCTGTGGACATTCTTATCAACAGCTAGAGCACTATAGTATGTTCAACCAGATGAGGACAACAGATTTCTTTCGATCATAGTCGGCTGGAGTCCTAACAAGGAGATACACTAGCTCCATACATCTCTATTAATAATGGAATTTTTGCTTCGGTTTTTGTCTGTACCAAAAAAATACATCAGCTATTTAAATGTCACATTAGGGCAAAACCGTCATAACATAGAAAAATACACTCAAAATTTGAACCATCAATTTAGACAGTCCTCATTGTTTAACACATGTTTTAATAAATACACTGACTGGTATTGTATATCATATAAGTTTGTTTTATTTTAATATATATTTAAAGTTTACATTCATTGTTTATTTTTTTAATCCTTTAATGAATTTGATGATTTTACTTACTTAGGGTACAACTCGCAGACATTGAATTTTAACTCCCACCCCTCAGGCAAATGTTTCAAAAATCTATTTTTAGCAATTGCCGGAGGGTGTTTTTTATTTTATACTAGTTTATTATATTTAGATCGCTTTATTGAAATAATGTAAGTTTAAGAATCTGAGGAAAAAACTTGAATTTTGATTTTTACAGTAAAGTTGTAATGAAAGGAGGAGGTACTTTCGTATAACAAATTTGGCCATACCTTACAATAAAATATATGTGTATGTAGCGCAGTATCTAATTTTTTTTATTTTGCTAGTATTTATATTGTAGACCTATGTACTTGCGAAGATCATATAGATACCATAAAAGAAAAAGGCCTCACACTAAAAAGACATAGAAGTAGGTGTACCACAGAGACCTAACAGACACGGACTGGTGGCGATGATCTGACATCTTCTTGCAAATATGCTGCACAGGCCAATCCCCTGCTTCTTAGTCTGGAAAGGTATACATGTAACATCGTCCTCAATGTGAACTCCAATAAACCAAGTTCATGTCATTTCTATCACGACAACGATAAGTCTCTAAGGCCTGTAAGAACAATTCACATACCTAGGTAGTAATATCTCACCACAGAAAGTTGATGTTAATGTACACATAGGGAAGGCTTGGTTCTGCCATAAACGATTATGAGTTCATATGGAATCTGATCTCACTGGACAAGTTAAAGAGAGAAATTCTTCTAGACGTAGTGTCAGTGCTACTGTATGGCTGTCTGAACCTGGAGAATACTAGAGAACTGGCAGATGCAGCGAGCAGTCTTAAACAAATTGTCTGTTTGTTTTGTTTTGTTTTGTTTACGGCATTCAACCTCATGCCGATAAGTT
>CM042157.1:33487339-33563690 GCA_023376005.1 Doryteuthis pealeii | reverse complement strand
AGGTCAGATCCAGAATACTCAGAAGAGATCCTGGAGACACTGAGGAGACTGCTGTCACTCAGACTCCATGAAAAGACCATCACGCTAAGTGCTGATGGTGAAACTCAAAAGGAGCAAAATAAGAAGTAGATTACTTCATCCTAAATGGCAACAATGCTTCGGAAATAACTTCAACAATAACTCCTTTTTAATCAAACCCACTGGGAGACTGGGATGACCAGCCGCTAAGGAAGTCCAAAAGCCCATTGAGTGTTCCGTGACCTACGCAATTGCTCATTACAAGACTAACGAACTGCCTATATAC
This sequence comes from Doryteuthis pealeii, assembly GCA_023376005.1. NCBI lineage: Eukaryota > Metazoa > Mollusca > Cephalopoda > Myopsida > Loliginidae > Doryteuthis > Doryteuthis pealeii. The sequence goes on along the minus strand of CM042157.1, from coordinate 33,563,386 downwards.
TCAACAAACACAACCACCAGTGTGAACATGTCAAGACCTCGTTTGAGCCTCGTTTCACTATACTCATCGAATGCACAGGCTTATGCTCACATCAGAACGTTATTTTTACAAAAATATGAACAGATTCTATTTGAAAAAGTCAACATACGCCAGGGAGAGCACATTCTGTCCTTTTTTAAGGAAATAAAATTATACCATATGAATATCGACATGAACCTATCATAAATACAATATAATACCCAATGGTGCCTGACACATTGTTAAACCATTTACCCACAGAAGTGTAAATAATGATACAAAAAATATATTAGCCTTGCTACCGCTAGGCAGTGAAGTTATAAGCCCCGTTAAATCCATCAACCAACCCAACCGCATGTAATATATGAAAGGTGAGAAAAGAACAACAAAATCTAAATTAGTGTAGATAATAGTGGGGAAAGAACTAAGAATCTTTTGGAATATCACGTGATAAAGGCTATCTGTTGATTTCTCTGATTGGTCGATAGATGTCCAAGTGGACAATAGTGGAAAGAAGCAATGAGAGAAGAGTGGTGAGAGGTCAGTCGCGTAGGCTTTCGCCAGGACAGGTGGCAAGACTTGAGATAAGAGTAAACATTGAGCTCATGAAGTAAAAACAAGAACGTCTTGTTGTTGTTATTAACTACGACACGGCAACAAAGACGAAGGTGATCTCTCAAGAGATTCATATGTGTTCTATAGAACTTAAAGCAAAAACAGTTTCTGCTGGTCTAGCACAAGTGAAAAGGGGATACGACTTTCCCTCACTCTCCGGCTGGATACGGACAATTAGAGCCATTCGCCCACATGAGGTTATCATGTCCGCGTAAAGACCAAAACGCAAACCATACATAGTGTCCACAGGAAAACATCATTTTTAACAATAAATATTTTCTTTAACTCTTAACATCCTGTTGAAAATTTTCTAAGCCCCATTCCTATAAGAATTTATCAAAAAATGGCTAAAAATGGCCTTTGTATCTAAAGTTACCTGTTATTTCCCATAAATTAAAGACTTCTAAATATGTTTGATATTACTTTTATATTACATTTAAACAAAGGCTATCATTTGGAGTGGAAAACAAATGTGACTTCTGGCCAGGTGGAATGAGGCGGTATATATATTTATTTACCAACCCCTCCGCACAAGCAGGATGTGACACAAGGCCAATTTCTTAAGCGGAGTTCAACAGATTTGAATTCAGAGTTTTCCTTCTCCTAGACCGGTTACCTAACCAAGGTTAAAGAGCCAGACTGCCCTACTATTTACCCATAGCTGGAGGGAGAGTACGATTCATACCTTTCCCAAGGGTATTAGCGCTAAGTGAAATGCAATTACCACATCCAGGATTTGAACTCTGGTCGACGAGTCCATTTCCCATGACTTTAACCATTACACAACGCGCTTCTATACATGAGGCGGTATAGGATGTTAAGAGTTAAATAAATTCAATAGAAAGAAATGAATAAGTCGATTATTAACGATACATTTTCCAAGTATACTAATAAAATATTTAACAATTAATTAGATACATACAAATTGTTATCTAAAGGTTGTTACCAGTTTCAGGACAGAAAATAGATTTGTTTGAATAACTAAGCAATTTGGGTAATATTCGTAGAGTTCCGTCCCAGCCTCCTGCCTCAAAAGCCGCTAGCTGGTAGCTGTTGAAAAAAAAAATCCGGCTACGATTGAAGTCCATAGCCGAAGCTGTGTCACTTGAAAAAAAACCAAAACAACTTAGGGCATTTTTCCCAAAAACCCAACCCCAACCCTAAACCCTAACCTAAACCCCCTAGTTAAAATTAAGTTTTATTACCAAATTTGTGGGTTCTGTTTTTTCTGGGTCAGCCTGTATACAGGGTGACAGAAAAAACAGACCCCAATTTATTTATTTATTTTCCCATTAAACTAACCCCAGCCCCAACCCTAACCCTAGTTTTTATTTTGCAAGTGACACGGCTTCGGCTACGGACTTCAATCGTAGCTGGTGTTTTTTGTTTTTTTTAGCAGCCACCGTCTAGCGGTTTTTGAAGCAGGAGGCCGGGATTGAACTCTGCGAATATACCCGCAATTTGATTCTAAAAGATATCGCCAAAACATTCGCTTTAATCTCATAACATTAACGTCTGTCCAGTGCCAGACCATATAAAATATTCAATTTCTCTTATAATAATATCTATTAATAATGGAGATTGGGTGTATTTCTGTCTGTAACAAAAACTATGTCACAGCTTATGTCACAATATTTCTAATGATTGCGTAAGTCTATTAATGAGTATTTGATTTATTGTCAAAATCGTTAATTAATAGAATAAGAACGACATTCAAAATTTGAGAAAGCAATTTTTAAAATTGTTTTTCTTTACACTCACCCTTTTTTTCCATAACAAGAAGTTAACTAAAAAGTTTACTAATAAATAAATACCTACGATTTTGTGTAAAATTTCTGTGCAAAATATTAAAAATGATTATGCAATTAATAATTAATAGATGCGCACAACATTTTAATTGAGGGGGCTAGAACTAAGTTTCTATTTCAGATTGTTTTAATTTTTTTTACTTCTTTTACAAATTTGATGATTTTGCTTACTTATGATACAAATCCTCTGGCATTGAATTTTTAACTCCCAACTACTTAGGCAATATCTTTCAAAAATTGATTTTTACATCGCTCGGGGGGTTTTTTTTATTGCTAGTAATTATAATGATAATAATAATCTCTATTAATAATGGAGATTCGCTTCCGGTTTTTGTCTGTAACAAAAATTACGTCACTGCTTAAGTCACATTACCCAAAATCATCATAATATAGAATAATTAATACACAAAATTTGAACATGCAGCATTAGACAGTCCTCATTGTTTTTTTTTTAAAAAACAAGTTTTAATAAATACATGACTGGTTTTATATATCTATATATAGTTTGTTTTATTTTAATACATATTTAAAGTTTACATTTCAAATTGTTTTATTTTTTAATCCTTTAATGAATTTGATGATTTTACTTACTTAGGGTACAAACTCTCTGACATTAAATTTTTTACTCCCACCCCTGAGGCAATATGTTTCAAAAATCTGTTTTTACATCGCTCGGAGGTCGTCTTTTATTTTGTACTAGTAATTATAATATCCTTTCAGCTAGTATATTAGGTCTGAGACCTGTCAGCTGTTCCTTATAAACATTCATTTTAATTCCACAGAATATTTATAATCATTCCACAGATTATCCAACATTGCCTTGAAGGAGTTAAGAGATATATCATATTTGATAGTATTTATTTTTTACATTAGTAATATTAGTTTTATTTATTTTTAATTTTTAGATGACGCATTATCAGTCAATATCAATTTTGGCAAGTATTTTTTGTTTATTGCAATTGATGGCACTGTTGAACTTTCTCTACCGTTTCACTTTTGTTTTTTTTGGTAAAGGGGGAGGGGGTTGAGTGGTGTTTAGTAAATTGCTCTGCCGTAATAATAAAACCATTAAGTGATAAATGGGTTTAAAAAATAGTTTATTTTGTGTCACCCATATAATTAAATATTTGATTGAAAATATTACTTTCTTTGTTATTTACACCTGGTAATAGGAACTGTTCGCTGGCCGATTTTGCCAACGTGAGCTGGAAATTTCAGAACACTCTGGGGTACACTGCAGAAACCTATTAAAGGAAGTTGGTTAAATTGAACTTAACGGACCTAAATTCCACTATCATATGTCACCCCGCTGAAAAGAAAAAAAATTTATAATTTAAAATAAAATCTAAAAATCGTCTGTTAAAACAACTGGATATTGACGGTGTAAATGAAAAACATGTCCTTTCTTAATCGAGATCAAAAAGGGGTGCCTAAAGGTCATATAGTCCCATTTTTCAAACCCATGTATCATTTAATAGTCTTAATTTTAAAGTATAAGAAATTACTGAACACTGCTCAAAAAAACAAAAAAAAACAAAATGAAAGTAAAACAGTGAATAAAGTTCAAGAGTGACCAATTGACTCAGATTACCAATCTATGGCAATGAGGATACAGCATGAATCAGCAATAATAAAGATGTTGTGTCCCTTCATCATAAAAGTTTTATAATTAATCAATTCAAATACGAATGTGACATTTGGGACCATATTATCTTTATCCAATTCTCTTATCAAATCTGTGTGGTGTGTCTGATATAACAAATGTCGGACCATCTGACCTTTAGGCACCCCTTTTTGATCTCGATTAAGAAAGGACATGTTTTTCATTTACACCGTCAATATCTGGTTGTTTGTTAGGGGTTATGGTTAGGGGTTAGTTTTATAATTAAAAAAAAAAATCTAAAAATCGTCTGTTAAATCAACCGGATATTGACGGTGTAAATGAAAAACATGTCCTTTCTTAATCGAGATCAAAAAGGGGTGCCTAAAGGTCATATGGTCCGACATTTGTTATATCAGAAACACCACACAGAGATTTGAAAAGAGAATCGGAATAATACTTTCCATTCAACAATCAAATGTTACCTGCCAGCTCAGGCAATCAAAACACCAATTCTGTCATAACCCAATATTCATTGGTGAATCCAAACTGTGCTGAGGTTTACAACATTTCCCATAGTTGACTATGCCAGTTCGAGTTTCCAAGTAGCTATTTTGGAAGCCCTGTATATCATTTCACTTAGACCTGGTCTTTGTAAGCAGACAAAATTTATATACAATTTCTAACTAATGTATAGAAATATAAGAACAAAGTGTTCCAAAAAAGATAATTTATTTTGATGTTGATGTCGGCACATAAAAGTTTTGATTTATGTTAAACCTTCTTCAGGACAATATGATAGAAAAGAAAAAGACATTTTTGTCTAAACGGTGATGGGTATTTTTAAATGACTTGGATTGGAATTGTCTATGGAGAAAAAGGCTCATAACCATTTATTGATCAGCGTTTGGTACACGCAAAGTCAAAAGATGTGATTGGTACATGCAGAGTTGAAAGTCAAAACATGATTGGTACACGAGGAGCTGTTAAAAATATGTACATATATTACTCCCAATTTCCAACTAAGTAACGTTTTCAACATACGTTCATTTGAGTCGGGGTAATTGAAACAGGTTTTCACTCTTTGACCCCACATTTTTTCTCTTAATTCATTTTGTTTTGTCCTCTATTTCGTGTCAGACTTTGGAGCAATTTGAAGAATACAGTCAGGACAGTCATATATATATTTACCAACCCCTCCGCACGAGCAGGATGCGACACAAGGTCAATTTCTTAAGCGAAGTTTAACAGGTTTGAATTCAGAGTTTTCCTTCTCCTAGACCGGTTGCCTAACCAAGGTTAAAGAGCCCAGTCTGCCCTACTATTTATCCATAGCTGTAGGGAGAGTAGGATTCATACCTTTCCCAAGGGTATTAACGCTAAGTGAAATGCAATCACCACATCCAGGAATCGAACTTGGGGCGACGAGTCCATTTCCTATGACTTTAACCATTACACCACGCGCTTCAGGACAGTCATATACATATTTACCTGTAGGATGTGACACAAGGTCAATTTTTTTAAGCAGAGTTTAACAATTTGAATTCAGGGTTTTCATTCTTCTAGACTGGTTGACTAAGCAAGGCTAAAGACCTCAGTCTGCCCTACTATATATCCATAGCTGGAAGGAGAAATCTTTCCCAAGGGTATTAGCACTATGTAAAATGCAAAAAGTCTCGTCCAGGATTTGAACTCTCGCTGTGTCCATTTCTTATGATGGTAACCATTGCAACACGCGGAACAATCATATAGGTGCTAGTGCTTGACATGGTCAGCTGATTGATCCGATAGGGCCTCTCTGACTGCCCGTCTAGCCAATGTGAAATGTTTCAAATCATGGGACCACTTAGTACCCATGTCTCAGACTGCTCAGCCAGCATGAGCCTGTCCTCAGGCATTACAGGTCACCAAAACTAACCCTTTATTCAATCTATGGGGGTAGACTGTTCTCATTCTGTTAACCATGACTGGGTGCAACTGATGGCCCTGTAAGGTTCAAAGTCATAATTGAACATACAACTCCGACAAGGGTTGATAGACAAAACATTTAATAGGTATACAGCACATGGATATGACGAGATACATAAAGTACATAGATACATATACAAGAGTAGAGATGACACATTCATGAATGGTAAAATACAAGATATTTAGGTATCACAGAGATACCTAAATGTACATAAAAACGTAGTTATGGATACATGACTAAAGGATATTCATATATCGGATAAGAGACTTACTAGCAGTGAGTGGCCAGTGTTAAGGGTTGAAGCCCCAACAAGAAAGGGGTAGTCATAAGACTACCTCATTGTGTCTCGTAGGTTGAGCAGCAGGCAAAAAGAGGAAGAGAAGTTCAAATCAGCCGCTTAAATACACGAGGCCCCTAGAGCAAATACAAAAATAATCCCACATCCCCATTGGGAGGCGTTATCTTACACCCCACCCCACCCCCCGTAGGAGTGTAGTTGGTGTATTCCACTGCCGCAGCTGACAGGGCGGATACACTGATGTGAGAACTTATCAAAATGAAAGTGACTTAGAATTTTTCTGTGATATTTTCAGGATATGAAATTAGGTGAAAAACAATCGTTAAAAACTAAATAGATTTTGTCAAATGCATTTGTCATTTCCAGATTGATAGGAGAGACAACGAATGCTAAAAAACACAATGGAATTCAACAATTATGTCCGAATTTGGATGCAAACAGAACATGCAATTTAATTTTAATTATATGACTGTCTTCTAATTAGGAATTTTAAGCTGTTTACTTATATGTGAAACACAATGGGACTTTTCCCATATTCTTTGCATATTTGTGTTATAAAAAAATCCTGTTTTTTTTGGGGGTGGGTATTATTGCTTTTTTTAAAAGCCTGATTGGATGATGAATGTAAATGTTAAAAAAGACTAATATTTAAGAAATACAGTTGACTTACCAATTGTGTCCAAATTAATAGTCTAGATGATACTGCACTATGGAGATATTTATACACATTGGTGTTTGCCGATTAAGGCAGTAATATCGCTTGATGTAATTTTTTAAAAGTTAATACACAGAGAGAGAGAGAGAGATTTGTTTTAAGGGTTTCAGGTATGCTTTGCATATTTCTGTTATTAAAAAAATCCTCTTTTTTAAAAGCCTGATTGGGTGGTGAATGTAAGTGTTAAAATAGACTTATATTTAAGAAATACCGTTGACTTACCAATTGTGTCCAAATTAATAGTGTAGATGATACTGAGCTAAGGAGATATTTATACGTATTGGTGTTTGCCGATTAAGGCAGTAATATCGCTTGATATAATTTTTTTAAAGTTAATAGAGAGAGAGAGAGAGAACATATTGAGATAGATAGATGGATAGATAAGAAATAAATACACACAGGTATACATTCAAATATTCATATACGTAGGTTTATATATATATATATATATATATATATATATATATATATATATGAGGAGTGAAGGATTGAGTAAATTTAAAGTTTTGATGTTGTTGTTGTGTTGGGAATAGAAATGTATGTAATTGTTTTTCACTTCTCTATACCACATACCCAAACCCTCTCCTCTTTCTATCCCTTACCCAAGTACCTTTTCAGTATAAGAGAGAGAGAGAGAGAGAGAGAGAGAGAGAGAGAGAGAGAGAGAGAGAGATATTTGTTTTAAGGGTTTCAGGTATGCTTTGCATATTTCTGTTATTAAAAAAATACTTTTTTTTAAAGCCTGATTGGATGGTGAATGTAAATGTTAAAATAGACTAATATTCAAGAAATATTGTTGACTTACCAATTTTGTCCGAATTAATAGTGTAGGTAATACTGCACTATGGAGATATTTATACTAATTTTTATTATTTGGAATATTCGGACTATTGTCCTCATCTTTATTGTTATCTACACAACATTTCGGCTGATGTGCCCTCCGGCCTTCTTCAGGTATTTCTTGTTGGACTCGAGAACCTTCTTGAACTCTGGAATCCCCTCCTCGAACTTGGGAACCTTCTTGTTTTAATCGGGAGCCTTCACGGAACTTCGAACTGAACCCTTTATTCAATCCACAGGGGTAGACTGTTCTCATTCCATTAACCATGAGTGGATACAAATGTTAAGCTGTGTTAATTATTCTATGTTACTGTCCCCCTATCTACTAATTGTATTACCGATTAAGGCAGTAAAATCACTTGATGTAAATTTTTTGAAGTTAATGGATTTTTTTTAGAAGATAATTTGTATCTTGAAAATTATTTATTAACGAAAACTGCTTAGTGATTCAGTAATGTTTTATCTAAAAAGAAATTGGATAATTCTTAAATATATATATTTACACAAACCCTCCGCACAAGCAGGATGTGACACAAGGTCAATTTCTTAAGCGAAAAAAACACTCCGCACGAGCAGGATATGACACAAGGTCAATTTCTTAAGCAGAGTTCAGCAGGTTTGAATTCATAGTTTTCCTTCTCCTAGACCAGTTGCCTAACCAAGGTTAAAGAGACCAGTCTACCCTATTATTTATCCATAGCTAGAGGGAGAGTAGGGTTCATACCTTTCCCAATGGTATTAGCGCAAAGTGAAATGCAATTACCACATCCAGGATTTGAACTTGGGGCGACGAGTCCATTTTGACTTTAACCATGACACCTCTTATATTCTTAAATATATATATATATATATATATATATATATATATATATATATATATATATATATATATTGTATATTTTGGCAGCAAGTTATTATTTAAGCATGTTTTGTTAAAAACTATAGAATATTTATTTTTGATGATCTTTAAGTGTAAATGTTTAAGTCTTCTTGTTTTTTTGTTTTTTTTTTGTATATTAGTGTTCAGATGGTAAAGAAGGTATCCCATATTTTTTACACAAGCGGTTTCAACCATGTCCATGGTCATGCTCAAAGGGGAATTATTGGTTGTAGTTATCTGCTTTTTGTGGTGCAAGTTTTATTCATTTGGGAGGATTTATTGCAGGTTTCTTTTATTTTTATTTTTTTGTGGTTGTAATATATTTAGTTTGGAGATGGGGTGCTATGGATGGAATGTTAGTTATTAAAGATGTTTAGTATGTTGGTGCCAGTGTTGAATGCTATTTTATTTATTTATTTATTTATGTTTTTTTTACTTTTTTATACAAATTGCTTCCAGGATTTATAGAAATTTTTTTTGTTGCTATTATACCTAAATATATTAATTTACTCATTTTATAAATTTTACTTTTTTTATAAAGCTACTTTTATAAAGTTTTATACAAGTTTTTTATAAAGTTTTTAGATTTTTTATAAAGTTACTTTTTTATAAAGCTACTTTTATAAAGTTTTTATTTTTTTTTATAAAGTTTTATACAAGTTTTTATAAAGTTTTTACTTTTTTTATAAAGTTACTTTTTTATAAAGCGACTTTTTTATAAAGTTACTTTTATAAAGTTTTTTATAAAGTTTTTAGTTTTTTATAAAGTTACTTTTTTATAAAGTTACTTTTATAAAGTTTTTAGTTTTTTATAAAGTTTTTAGTTTTTTATAAAGTTACTTTTTTATAAAGTTACTTTTATAAACTTTTTACTTTTTTTTATAAAGTTACTTTTATTAACTTTTTACTTTTTTTATAAAGTTTTATACAAGTTATTTATAAAGTTTTATTTTTTTATAAAGTTACTTTTTATAATGTTATTTTTATAAAGTTACTTTTATAAAGTTTTTACTTTTTTTTATAAAGTTTTATACAAGTTTTTATAAAGTTACTTTTAGATACAAATTGCTTCCAGGATTCATAGTTTTTTTTTTTTTTTGCTATTATACCCCTACCTTTACCAAAACCTGCTTAAATATATAAAATTTCGACCGGGCACATCAGTGTAAATTGAAAAATTATGAAGATCTGCGGGAAAAGTGTCAGAAATGGCTGGAGAACAAATGTATTTCCTCTTGATATCGGATGGCGAGATTTCATTACATATCTGACTAATCTTGGACTTTCTCCATCAAACAAATGATATTGAGAGATACTGCTGGAGTACTCTGGGCTAATGGTAATGATGCTTCAGCCCTGAAACCATCTCTGAACCCAGTCATCATCCAATGAAGGCTTTATTGGAAACAAAACTGCTGTGCAAACAGCAGTCCAGTCGGTAGAGTGTTTGGCTAGAGACCACAAGGTTCCTAGTTCGATACCGGCCCTCGCCAACTCAGCATATGAGTAGCAAATGGATCTGTGTGGTAAAGTGAGGAGCTGATGGTAGGTGTGGCGCTCCACCTCAGACACTAAAAAACTACCAAAAGTAAGACCATCAACTATCATCATCTCTAAGCTAGCTTGTAATAGACCTGGCTGGAGAGCCAACATCTACCTGTCTGTGGAAGAATTTGAGTCCAACTGAATTAAACACCAAAAATTGAAGCAGGCTATCAGGTTAGCTCAGTCGGTAGAGCGTTTGGCTAGAAACCGGTGGCTGCTGAAAAAAACACACCAGCTACGATTGAAATCCGTAGCCGAAGCGGTGTCACTTGAAAAAAAAAAAAAAATCCAACTAACTTAGGGCGTTTTTCCCGAAAACCCAACCCCAACTCTAACCCTAAACCCTAACCCTAAACCCCCTAGTTAAAATTAACAGTTTTATTACAAAATTTGTGGGTTCTGTTTTTTCTGGAAAAAACAGAGCCTAAATTATTTATTTATTTTCCCATTAAACTAACCCTAAACCCCAACCCTAAACTTTTTTTCAAGTGACACCACTTTGGCTACGGACTTCAATCATAGCTGGTGTTTTTTTTTTCAGCATCCACCAGCTAGCGGTTTTTGAGGCAGGAGGCCGGGATGGAACTCCAAGAATATACCCGGTATTTTTTACCTGTGTGATGGGATATTTTAAAGTTCACTATCTATCCACCTCAGAATATATTCTACTCAATAAAGTCCCATTATTACTGTAATCTGAGTTTTTCTCAATTATAATGAACTAACCATCAGATGGTTACGGTGGGATCGCAGTGGTGGAAGAGCTGCTGTGAGTGGTTTAAATTAGGCAAAGAGTTAATACCTCACTTTTACATTATACCTACTGCCTTGAGTTTTTTTAATTTAAAAAAATTATTTCTACTAGCAGAAATATGCACCCTGCGTAAGTATTTAAGTATTAATGTAATGAAATATATTAAATAGAAACACTAACAAAATTAAATAAGAACACATATAAAAAAAAAACACTTATTTTAATTATATTTTAATTGGTTTCTATATAGAAACATTCATTGGATTGATTTTAATATGTGAAGAATAAAACAATAATATTAGAGATCAATAACACCAAGTGATTATTTATTAAACCCGGTTTTGTTAAAACCAGTGTGCAAATTAACCACCCCATATATGATGTAAACCTTTATTTCTTAGTGATATATAAGACACATTGCAGGATTTTAGAAGCACTAATAACATCGAATTTCCATAGAGACATCATTAATAAATAAGATTTATTCTGTTATTAATCATTTTGACTATAAATCAAATACTGATTCGTAAACTTACACATTTCCTGGGAGTATTGTAATGTAAGCAATAACATAGTTTTGGTTACAGTCAAACAAACACCAAATCTCCATAATGATATTTTATTGTTTTATATTCTTTCGTCTGTTTAGGTCAACTCTTGCCCAATTCTTTTGCACAAATGAGAAGACAGAATCTATTTTATCACATTAAAACTTAAATACTTGCACCCACTGAAGGACGCGTATATTTGCTAGTGTAGATGATTTGAATTTTTCGAGTAGCTGCAGTGAAAATATATTTGTCATCAATGCTGCAGTGGTCACTTTTACCGTTATCTTCATCTGTAACATCCCCACCCTCTTACCCATTGCTACTATTAGTCATTTTACTGGTTTTTGTTATGTGGCTGATTCACCTATTTCCATCATCCGCAATCATCCTCATCATTTATTGATTTCAGTCTCAGCATCCTCCTCATCCTCCTCCGTAGTATACCATCCTTATTGTCCGCTTTGAACACAAACCAAATCAAAGTTGGTCAGGAAATGAAAATTTTTATTTAAAAACAAAAAAAAAACCTCCATAAAAACCCCCCAACTATCTCTTTAATTATTAGACTTAAGATGAATGTATTAGTCCGAAAGGGAACGTACGTATATAGCACGACTGGAATTTGAACTCGCTTACTACGATGTTACCCAATATGCCAATTCATCATTGCTTCCCCAGCAGTGTCCAGCATGTATTGTTTGTCTTATTTAAATGGTTTGTGTAATTTAATACTTAGCTGTGAGTTGAGGGGGCTCACACCTTTCCCAAGAGTATTATTAGTCCGAAAGGGAACGTAATAGCACGACTTGAAATTAAACTCGCTTACTACGATGTTACCCAATACGCCAATTCATCATTGCTTACCCACAGTGTCCAGCATGTATTGTTTGTCTTATTTAAATGGTTTGTGTAATTTAATACTTAGCTGTGGGTTGAGGGGGCTCACACCTTTCCCAAGAGTATTATTAGTCCGAAAGGGAACGTAATAGTACGAGTGGAGTTAGAACTCACTTATTTGATGTTGCAATCCAGCACGTTAGCCACCACGCTATGCGGACTCGCTCAAAGAAAAACGGAGCACTTCACACCATATCAATAGAAGAACTGCAGTGACATTTGGACCAATGGGAAACTTGCTGGAATAAGTGTGTTAATTGCCAAAGGAATGTGTTTATATATATATATATATATATATGGAGGCACGTGGCTAGTGGACTCGTCGATTTGAGTTCGATTCCTAGACGAAGCTGTTGGCATTTCACATAGCGCTAATACCCTTGGGAAAGGTATGAATCCATATATTCTCCTCCAGCTATGGGTTAAATAGTAGGGCAGACTGGGCCCTTCAGCCTTGGGTAGGTAATCAGTCTAGGAGAGGGATAACTCTGAATTCAAAATTCCTGAGGTCGGTCGTTGATTGGGTTTGTGGCAACCCTTGATGCACCAGTTCTTTCCTATCGACTGTGCCAAAAAGTGCGGATGGTCCAACACAAGCCTTCACCACTATAAACAAATCCTGTGTGGATGTTCATTGTGTGTATGAACCCTCATACGTCGAAAATCGACGGGAGAGCCCATTGATATATATATATATATATATATATATATATATATATATATATATATATATAATTTTAAAATAAGTATATTTTGGCAGCATTTTTTCTTTTAAACATGTTTTGTTGAACTCACCGGACAATTCTTGTCTGACAAGTTTTTGTTTGATCCTTTCTGTCAGGCCATCTTTTTAATATCCAGGTGGAATTAGTGTATGAATCCACCAAAGGTAGAAGGGGGGGGGGGCTCACAAGTTACAAGAATGTTATGGGGAATGGTGGGAGGAGAATTGGCAGGAAATTATAGGTATTTGAGAATTACTAATTCCTACTGCTACTGTTTGTTTAAAAAGAAACAATGGAAACATCTCACGAGTTCCACACCTGATGATGGCACTAGGTAGTGCAGAAAGCACTTGTGGTAAAACCTTTGGTGGATTCATACAAAAATTCCACCTGGATATTCAAAAGATGGCCAGACAGTTAGAAAGGATCGGACAAAAACTCGTCAGACAAGAATTGTCTGTTGAGTTCAACAAAACACACATATATATATATATATATATTATATATACACACCAACCCTTCCACTTGAGCAGGATGTGACACAAGGTCACTTATTTAGCAGAGTTTAACAGGTTTGAATTCAGAGTTTTCCTTTTCCTAGACCAGTTGCCATACCTGATTAAAGAATCCAGTCTGCACTGCTATTTACCCATAACTGGAGGAAGAATATTTGAATTCATACCTTTCCCAACGGTATTAGTGCTATGGGAAATGCAATCAGCCACATCCAGGATTTGAACTCGTCAATGTCCATTTCCTATGGCAGTAGCCATTGCACCATCAACATCTCCAAAGGGATGTATATATATATATATATATATATATATATATAGATTCGCATCTGATGAGTCGGGAGAATTAGCATTTTTGTCTAAGCTCCCTGAAATAGTCTATAATGCAAGATCTATAAGTCTTTTGTTATTTATTTAAATATAAATTTGCTCTGTGACTCTAACAATAAGAGCACACATTGAGCTCTCAAACTGCGACAAGTTGTTTTTAATAAAAACCTATGTCGTAAGGAAGATTTCTTCTCTGGACTTTTGGATTATATATATATATATAATATATATATATATATATATATATATATATATATACCTCTAGTTGACTCTATATCATTCAAATAATCCTAAAATTAAATTCTTATCTCATATTAATCTTAAGTTTACTCTTTATCCTTAGTTTATTCTCTAACACTTTACCTTCGCAATCTACCTCCCACCCCTTATTTGCTACTTATTATTTTAATTTTATTTTTACTAGATTTTTATTTTTATTTTTTATTTTTATTTTATTTTATCTTATCATATTTTATTAATTTTAATTATTATGTTTTATTCCTTTACTTTATTGTTATTATTATTATTATTTTTAATTTTAATTTTTATTTCTTTACTTTTATTTCTATATAATTTTTTATCTTTATTTTTATCTTTCTTTCTCTTTCTTTTTCTTCTTTTTAGCCTTTAACTTCTGCTCATTTTGTATATACACTCTTACAACTATTTCCCCAAGGAATCTGCCCCCATCTAAGCCACACCTAATCCAAAACATAGACCTCCCCGCCTCATCCAAAGAAACTAACCCTACCCATTCCAAAATAAGACACCAACCCTCCCTCCCCTAAATTGATAGATATAAAAGAGATGTTACTTTGGGAAATTCTCAGTAAGAGTCATGTTGTTGTGATTACCTGAAGATGCTGTATTAATACGGTTGAAATAAATTATTGTAATGAAGCAAGTTTAGAGTTTTTCTTCATTTACTATATATATATATATATAATAAAATAAATATATAAAGGTATTACATATCTATTTATTTGATGGCAATAGAACAGTCACAACCTTAGGTTTCATACATGCAAAATCGCATGCATTCATCAGATCAACGTCACCTGATGAATGCATGCGATTTTGCATGTATGAAACCTAAGGTTGTGACCGTTCTATTGCCATCAAATAAATAGATATGTAATACCTTTATATATTTATTTTATTATATTATATAATAGCTCTATTCTTTATATCGTGGACTCTCCTAATACTACTGCAATTTGGCGCACCATTCCAGTGAAAGCTGAAACAGTGACTATCCCAGGCTATAGTGTATATATATATATATATATATATATATATATATATATAGAAGAGGATGATGATGCAAACATCTCATAAAATTAAATTTATCACAATGGCCAAGAAATTAGAAAATTGAGTTTGAGTTTTGTTTAACGTCATATCAACCTCTGTGGGTCATTTAATGCCAAAAAGGTTATTTTGGATTTCAGACTTTAAAGTAGTGGTTCTATGGAGATAATTGGTTATGTTCTGTTATATTTTGTTGAAAAGGTTGCTTTTTTTAATAAAATTTAAAATGTTTTCAGGGTTTGTATTCTTGAAGATGTCTTTCAGGTTTCTAGCTTGATAGTAATTTGCGTGGATATATTTAAGTCTGTTACAATTTAGAAGGATATGCTTGGTTGAAAGTTGTACTTAATGGTCACATATCCTATTGTCAGTTTCTCTTTCTCTGTTATTGTAGTTTTTTTTTTCTTCTTTTCCTCCTTCTTTGGATGAGACAAAAATTGATTACTTTTTGTTGTTAGATGTACATTCTATGCTATTTAGAAATAGCTCTTATGTAAACATATCAAATGTCTTAATTAAATTATCATACTGTGGTATATCATGGTTTGGTTTGTTTTGTTTTACGGCATATCAACCTCAGTGGGTCATTTAATACTGATAAGGTTTTGAAATAAAGTCATTCTTAATGGATAATCAATTTTGTTTATAAACTCATGTTTTCTATTTAACTCATAGATGGGACCCCAACAGGTACTACCACTCCGGGTCAGAGTGGACCAGGGAGCAATGGTGATGAAGGGGTGCTCCACATTCCCCAAACCTCCAAACTGGAACCTCACCATCAGATAGAGTTTAACGTCATTCCCAGGACATGAAGACCCTCAGCCACCGCCTTCTAGCACCCATATGATAAAAAGGGTTGGGGCTTGCCATAAGGGCAATAGGGCTGGGGCAATCATATAGGTGCTAGGGCTTGACATGACTAAGCAATTGATTGGATGGGGGCCCTCCCCGACCGCCTGTCTAGTCCAAGAAAAGACTAAAGTGGAATATTGCAAGTCATGGACTGCTCAACCACCTGGGTTCTATCCTTAAGCATCACAGGTCGCCACCCACACCAAACAGGGATTCTTACCCTTCTGCAGAGGTGCAGTTGGTGCATTCTAATGTCCCAGCCTACAAGGCAGTAGTATGTTATGATTAGTATTATAAATTATATTATTAAAACAAAAATAATAGGCCACTCTACGAACTTTACTTACTTTTACTATTATTAAAACAAAAAATAATGAAAATTAAAACAATATTTAGGGGTGACAAGAAAGAAAGAAATCTTTTTTTTCCCCCTGTATAATGAAAGTTTTTTTTTTTTCTATCCAACCAAATTAACGGAATTTTTTTTCCCGTTTTCACATTGTATTTTGTGTAGTAATTTTTTAAAAATGAAAGGATCTTTCACTTCACCCCATACAAAAGTTTGATTTTTTAAATTTAGTTAAGTAATTTTAGTGAAAATTTAATGTATGGTATGGTTTTAATTTTTTTTTTCTTCTTTTAATGTTAGTTTAAGTTGGGTATAATTATTTTTTTTATATTCGTACTTTTTTCATGATCGGTTGCTAATAATAATGATAATTCCTCCTCTCAGAGATCCAGACAAAACTTTGATTAATTGTTACCAATTTTTATTGTCTTTGAGTTTTTAAATATTGCTTTTGATATGAGACTGGGCAAAAACATTTTTCTTACAAATTTTTTTGTTATTTCCTATAACTCCAACATAAACAAAGGGAAACCACTCTTGACTGATGAATTATTTATTTTCCCATTAAACTAACCCTTAACCCTAACCCCGATTCTTTTTTTCCTAGTAGATCAATAAATAAATAAATAATTCATCAGTCAAGAGTGTTTTTCCCCTTTGTTTATGTTGGAGTTATAGGAAATAACCAATTTTTTTATATTTATTTATTTATTTTTTTTTGTAATTTATTAGGAAGTGTGTCCCGGTCTCCTGCCTCAAAAATTGCTATCCGGTGACTATCAAAATAACAACCCCAGCTCGTTGTAATTCTTGTTTATTTATCGTAATTTGTTGTAATTTTTGTTTAGATATGAAGATGGATATATAGTTTGGAATAGACTGAGATAGATAGATAAACACAAATAATATAGATACGAACAAATGGAGATAGATAGATATTTTCGACAAGTAAATGTATTTGGGGTGGGGGGATTGCATCTTTTTTTGTCGTAATTCTTGTTCATTTAAACTAAAACAAGACATTAAACAAACATGAATAAAAAAAAAAACTTAGTATTTAAAGTAATATAGATAAATATGAAAGAAATTGAGATAGATAGATAGATATGAAGATGGATAGTTTTGAATAGACTGAGCTGGGTCGTTATTTTAATAGTCACTAGGTAGCAATTTTTGAGGCAGGAGACCGGGACGCACTTCCTCATAAATTACCTTTTTTTTTTTTTTTTTTTTTTTTTTTTTTTTGCATCCTAATATTTTTCTTACAATATTTTCATTTTTTTTTTCTTCTGATTTCAGGCTCCTTGTTTTGCCCAAAGGAAGCTTCAGAGATGCAAGATAATCAACATTTAGCAGAATTGTCAGATGAAGGAACCAGCGGGACAAACAATGTAGAAGCAGAGCACTTTGATGGCAATACAGTGAGTACTCCAGTCTCAAATGGTGGTGCGAGGCCCAAGGTTTTTTCCTCTTACATGAGGATGACCAAATCGAAATCTGCACGTCTTGGCCCGAGTAACCATTGCAGCGAATCCCACGATCACAACCCACACGAAGAGACTGGCCCCGAATCCCACTGCTCTCACCTAACAACGTCTACCAGTTTCCTCTCGTCACGTCATCCTTTCTCTCGTGATGCGAATACGCTTAGCAACCCAAATTTAGCTCGGACCGCTGAGTGTTCGTGCGAGGAAGAACCAATGGAACGGTGGAAAAATGCTGGGATCGCTCTCCGTAAGGCATTATCGACAACATCTTCCTGTGCAATTAACGCACCCATTTCTAATTGCATGAGTAGATCGTTCCGAATGTCCAATCAGGGTACGTCAAACAGCCGGGGTGGGAGAAAAGGTGGCAGTCGGCACTACATCAGCAGAAAAAACATTTTGGATTCTAACTCTTTGGCAATAAGTGATGCATCTGTAATTTTGAGCAATATCCCGGTCACTTCATCTCCCCTTCTTTGCAAAACGCATGGGTCGTCCATATCCGAATCCCCGTTGACTGGGGACTTGGATATTGCTTCGACGAGCCAGCTGGAACTGCGGGGTGATTTTGAAGTGGCCACACTGCCTCTCTCATCGTCGTTCAACAGGCTAAAACGGGTCGACAGTTTCTCAAAATCAGAAAATGAAATTGATATATCAGAAAAACGTGTCCTGGAGCGTAGTCCAGGAATGTTCAATCTGTGTCCAGATGATCAGGACGTTCGGACGTTTGATTCTAATAACCAAAGTCGAAGCCCGCACAGCTCACAGACAGACCTCAACTCGAGTCAGCACCATCGAGGTCTGGCAATGAATTCCAATCGAACCTTAGAGAATGCAGTTTCGCAAGGGCCTAACTGCACGTATGCCGACAATCCAGACGGTACGCCGTCGCAAAGTTATAAAATGTTGGAATGCCGGTTGAACACTCTCATTAGTAGTGACGACAAAAGTTTTATAGATTATTCTAGCAGTGATTCGGATATTACCGATTGTAGCTCGTTGTATGAAGATGATGATACTAGTCTGACCGATGTGAAAGCAGTTCATCCTGGAGCTGAGCAAGAAGAGCGGGACTCAAAAAAGCAAAAACGGAAGTCGCAGACTTCAAAGAAATATCGGAATGGAGAGACAGCCTGTTCTTCCGATTCTATACAAGAAGGCGCCAAAAACTGTCAAAGACAGAAGAAAAAAATGAAAGGTGAGTCTGAAGGTAAGGCATACGATTAAAAAAGAATGAAAGGTAAGTTAGAATGGCTCGCCATTAAAAAAAAACATGATAAGTGAGTTAGATGGTAAGGATTGTCATTAAAAAAAGAAGAAACATTACCATTAAAAAATAAAAGGTGAATTAAAAGGTAAGGCACACCACTAAAATAAATGAAAGGTGAATTAGAATGGCTTGCTATTAAAAAAAATGACAAGTGAGTTAGATGGTAAGGATTGCCATTAAAAAAGAAGAAATTACCATTAAAAAATAAAAGGGATTTAGAAGGTAAGGTATACCATTAAAAGAATTAAAGGTAATTTAAATGGTAAGGCTTTCCATTTAAAAAAATATTTTGAAATTCAAATGGAATGTTAAATAAAGTATGTTTGTGATAAGAGAAACTTAATTAAAATTAAGTAAAGTTAAAATTAATTAAGACTTGGGTAATCTGAACATTAGCTACATACATGAGAGTAACTTCCCCTTGTTTATTTCACTTTGAGGAAGCCATATGTTTTCTTCGGCCATTAATAACAATTAAGTTCATTTAGAATAATGCGCAATCACAATTAAGAACACATTTTATATTTTCGTGTTAAAACATGCAGTTGTACTGATTTACGGTGAAATGCAAATGGCCGACCAAAACATATGGCATCCTCAATGTGAAATAAACAAGGGGAGTTTGTTCTCATTTATGTAGCTAATGTTCATATTACCAAGACTTGTTTCTCATTATTAAGAAAATTATTAAAAAATTTTAATCTTAAAATTCTGTTGAAGTTGCTTGGATTTCATTTTACTGAACTTATATGATTTACGTTTTGATTTTTTTAATGGTAATGTTTCCTTAAAATATAAAACAATTTGAAATGTTAACTTTAAATATGTATTAAAATAAAACAAACTATATATAGATATATAATACCAGTCATGTATTTATTAAAACTTGTTTTAAAAAACAATGAAGACTGTCTAATGTTGCATGTTCAAATTTTGAGTGTATTTATTCTGTGTTATGACAATTTTGGGTAATGTGACGTAAGCAGTAATGTAATTTTTGTTAGACAAAAACCGGAAGCGAATCTCCATTATTAATAGATATAATTATTCTACCTCTTAAAGATATTTTTATAAATCAAATGATTTTATAGAATTTTAGGTTGTATTGTGCAATTCCTAAAAGTTTTCTAAAAAAAAAATTATGTAGACTGTGACAAAACTTTTTCGGAACACTGCTCCACTGTATTATAAGAATTAACCATTAAAAGACGTCTGAGGGGGCCAGTTTAGCTCAGTTGGTAGAGCACCCCCTAAAAATCACAAGGTTACAGTTTGATACCGGTCCCCGCACAGAATAAGTAATCTGATTTGTGCAGTAAATTGGGGAGCTGACGGTAGCTGTGGTGCTCCACCTCAGCAGAAACAGTCCTGGTCTAGTGCTAGCGAAAAAGGGATAGACTCCCTCACTGTCTGGCTGATGATAAAAATAGGCCACTCTGCCAACGTTACTTTTTACTTAAAAGACGTCTAATAGGTCGGAAGGCATTTAGGTTAAATAAACATGATAATGGGCAACGTCTTCTCAAAAAACCTAAAGTATAACCATTTTTGTGTAATACCAAGTATATGCTTGTAAAATATGGAAATTAATTGCAAGGCATTTAGGTTAAATAAACATGATAATGGCAACGTCTTCTAGTATAACCTACCAAGTATATGCTTGTAAAATATGGAAATTAATTGCAAGGCATTTAGGGATAATGTGCAACGTCTTCTCAAAAACCTAAAGTATAACCATTTTGTATAATACCAAGTTATGCTTGTAAAATATGGAAATTAATTGCATTTAGGTTAAATAAACATGATAATGTGCAACGTCTTCTCAAAAAAACCTAAAGTATAACCATTTTTGTATAATACCAAGTATATGCTTGTAAAATATGGAAATTAATTGCAAGGCATTTAGGTTAAATAAACATGATAATGTGCAACCTTCTAAAAACCTAAAGTATAACCATTTTTGCCAAGTATATGCTTGTAAAATATGGAAATTAATTGCAAGGCATTTAGGTTAAATAAACATGATAGTGGGCAACGTCTTCTCAAAAAAACCTAAAGTATAACCATTTTTGTATAATACCAAGTATATGCTTGTAAAATATGGAAATTGATTTTAACTTGAGAAAAGAAATTACATCCATGGTGTTTGTATAAACAAGTCTTTCACTTTGTCATTTTTGTAATTATTATTTTTGCAATTGTTATTATTGTCATTGTTATTGTAAACTATTCTTGTCTGTACTGAACTTTATAATGAATTTAAGGATTTCAGGAAATTAATGCAATGATCAGGAATTTCTTGAAATTCTTAATTTCAATGTCTTACTATTTCGCACACATACATACACATACATACATTGAGTTATATATAGGTATATTCACATTGTGTTTTATATATATATATATATATAAACACAGACACACATTGTGTTTTATATATCTATTTGTATATACCCACACATACATTGTTTTGTGTGTGTGTATATATATATATATATATATATATATATATGGGAAGTAAACAAACAAACAATGTGTTTGATACAGCTTTTTTAGCTGACAATTTTTGGGAGAAGATGTGCTTAATTGAAGTCGTACCTAATTTTAAAATTAATTAATTGATAATTAATGAATTAGGCAGGCATACCTATTCAAATGTAAGGCTAAACAAATCGAGAAAAAACAATTCATTAATTATCAATTAATTAATTTTCAAAATTAGGTACAACTTCAATTAAGCACATATTCTCCCGAAATATATATATATATATATATATATATATATACACACACACACACAGACCCCTGTTTTATTCATATGCGCGCACACATACACACACACATATTGTGTTTAAACACAATGAAATTAATTTTAAAATCATCCAACTGCTTTATCATTAGATATTTACTTGTCTCTTGTTGGATCAACAACAATCATATATATATATATATATATATATATATATATGTATTTGTGAATAAAAAGGCCTTAAATACCAGGAGTATCATGATTATGGACCATTTCCACTCATGGCTATCTGAGGCCCACCGAGCTTTGTCAGACCACTTAAAAAGAAAAAGAAAAGAAGTGGTCTGATGAGGCTCGGTGGGCCTCAGATACCCACGAGTGGAAATGGTCCATAATCACGATACTCCTGGTATTTAAGGCCTTTTTATTCACAAATAAATATGCTCTGTTTATAAAAATTAAGCATTGAGCTCTCATACGGAACCTGAACTCTACAACAAACTACTGGTAGAGAATAGGACCAGCCTAGAATCACCTTGTACTAAGAAACTTCCGACCCCAAAAAAGAATATATATATATATATATATATATACACACACACACACACAGTGTGTTTATATGTATATATATAAACACGTTTTATATATATATATATATATATATATATCTTTGAAAGGAAGGAAAAACTCAACACCATTATTTCATAATAAATTCATTTCGACCAAACGTTAAAAAGAAAAATTTGAGAAGTAAATTTTTCTGTTATGCAATTCAAATTATTTTGATTTACCATCTGATGAGACGGAATTTTGGGGAGCTTTATTAAATCAACTTAGATTTATAAAGGCCCCAATTTTGGTCAAAATAAATTTATTATGGAATAACGGTGTTGAGTTTTTCCTTCCTTTCAAAGATAAATATTGCTCTGTATATAATCTAAAGAGTTTATTATACATTGAGCTCTCTTTAGTGATTTAAAGATTCACTGTATTTATACATACCGGATCATACAATAATAATACAGTGTGTCTTAGAAATCACATATAGAATCATCCCTTACTACCAAGTTTTGGATACCTCTCATCTATATATATATATATATATATATATATATATATATATATATTCATGTTGTATTTTAGGGGTTTCCGTATGCTTCTCTCGGTATATATTTTTATGTCTTTTTTATGTTGAAGTTGGGCGTTATTATGAAGTATTTAAAAATAAATGAAGGAACTCGATGTTATGGAGTACTGGATTCACTTATTTTTTATTATTTGTTATCATAAATTTTCGGGATTCCCTTCTTCAAATGAACGGAGTAGACTATTTGTAACAAACATTCATTTGAAGAAGGGAATCTAACGATCCCGAAAATTTATGATAATAAAAAATAAGTGAATCCAGTACTCCATAACATTGAGTTCCTTCATTTATTTTTAAATGCTTCATAATAACGCCCAACTTCAACATAAAAAAGACATATATATATATATATATAATCATTAATTTTGCATTAATTTTACACCCCTTTTTATTCTAGGTTCCTTCACCCTTATTCCCATCATTTTGACACTAGATTTAATAATCTTTATTATTGTTGGGATCTCTTACAATGCCCCTGGGGGTTTAATACACATTTTGATCACTGGGTCAAAAATTAAAAAAAAAAATACAAAACAAGAGTAGCTTCAACTTCCATAGCACACTTAGGATATTGCTTATATCTTTCATGGCCATCACCATAACCATTTCAGCCATGGAAACTTCAATGATTAAATTAGGAATGGAAGAATTTCAAAAACTTAAAAATAAACATCACTTAGTGAGTTTTTATCCAACCTGTTTGTCACGGGTAGGATATGGAGCATCCTGTGAGGATCAAACTTGTTTTCAGTAGAATGGATCTGTGAGACTAGCTTATTAACCATTACACCATGATGGGAGTGTGGAGTACCCTTCACCACCATTACTCTTAGGTCCACTCTGACCCGGAGTGGTAGTACCTGTTAGGGTCTTCTATTGGTTGAATAGAAAAAAAATTTGAATACCCACCAAGAATAAATAAAACAAAACGAATGATAACACTGGGGACCCAATTTTTGTTGATTTGGATCTGACAATTATTTTTGACTATTTTTTGACCACTGAATCCAAAAATGACCTCAGTTTTTCTATATCACGTCAACTTTTTGGGCTACAGGATACCCTCAATTTAATTTAAAATATGCAAGATAGACTAGGTTTATAAATATGCTGATGTTTGTTCTTTGATTGGGAATCAACCTAGTTCCCAGATCTGAAAAATTCTCCTTCCTTTTCAATAAAACAATCAACACAATCATTTGAACAGTTCAATTACTTACATACAAACAATACAATTGTGTTTATTTTGAGAGTAAGCTGCAGAGAAAAAACTTGACGGGATAGAAAAAAACTGAGTGCAGTTTTGAAATCAACATCCCAATATTAGTCAAAACCAAATGAAAAATCCAAGTCAACAGAAATTATGTCCATAATTGTTCCCCAGTGTAATTGGTTGTGTATCATTTTATGTATATTATATATATATATATATATATATATATATATATATATATTAAAGAAATGGATACAATAGAAACCTACTCGAGTTTCATCGTTAGAATCATCAGGATTTAACCCTGATGATTCTAATGATGAAACTCAAATAGGTTTTTATTGTATCCATTTCTTTAATAAATTTGCTCTACTTTGTATCGAGCACTTTGTATTTGTTTTATCACGGACTTAACCCCTGGATCCTGTGCACCTCCAATGATCGTGCCCATATTCACCGGTAAGCCACCCTTTATATATATATATATACATATATATATAAAGCGTGTGGCATAATGGTTAGAGTCGTGGGAAATGGACTTGTCGACCCGAGTTCAAATCCCAGACAAGACTGTTTGCATTTCAAATAGCGCTAATACCCTTGGGAAAGGTATGAATCCACATATTCTCCCTCCAGCTATGGGTAAAATAGGGCAGACTGAGCTTTTTAACCATGGGTAGGTAACCAGTCTAGGAGAGGGAAATTGTCGTTGATTGGGTTTGTGGCATTCCTTATGCACCAATTCTTTCCTATCGACTGTGCCAAAAAGTGTGGATGGTCCAACACAAGCCTTCACCACTATAAACAAATCACTGTGTGGGTGTTCATTGTATGAACATTCATGCGTCAAAAATCGACGAGAGAGTCTATAATATATATATATATAGGTTTTAGTGATAAAAGTACTGTTGCTGTGAGATACAAGTTCATCTCTCATTGGAAGCTACTTATTTATTTGTTGAATATTTGAGATTTTTCAGACTTTTGTCCTCATCTTTATTGTTATATACACAACGTATATAAGGAAGCGCATGGTGTAATGGTTAAAGTCATGGGAAATGGACTCGTCGCTCCGAGTTCAAATCCCTGACGTGGTAATTATATTTCACTTAGCGCTAATACACCTGGGAAAGGTATGAATCCTACTCTCCCTCCAGCTATGGGTAAATAGTAGGGAAGACTGGGCTCTTTAACCTTGGTTAGGCAATCGGTCTAGGAGAAGGAAAACTCTGAATTCAAACCTCTTGAACTCCGCTTAAGAAATTGACCTTGTGTCACATCCTGTTCGTGCGGAGGGGTTGGTAAATCTATATATACACAACATTTCACCCAATGTGCCTCCCAGATTTCTTGAGGTATTTCTTCATGGAACTATAGGACACTTGGTGTAATGGATATAAGTGTTGAGTTGATACAGTTCTAAGTGACAATCATCTGGAGGTTCCTGGTTCAATTCTGACTACAGGCGAAAGTAACATAGAATACTTAACATAGCTTAACACTGATGCCCAGTCATGGTTAATTGAATAATAATCTACCCCAATGGATTAAATAAAGGGTTTGATTCAATGTTCCATGAAGGTTCCAGAGTTCCAACCCTTGACAAGAAGATTCCAGAGTTCCAACAAGAAATACAATGGTCTGTCAGTCTAACTTGCTAACCATTGCAACACTTGGCTAAGTTGGAGCACAAAACCGGAAGTATGGGACACCCAGTGAGAATCAAACTCACTAGTAATGATTTGCTAATTAACCATTATGCCACATGAGAGACTCTTTGTTAATATGAAGTTATTCACTAAGCTTGGTTATGGGTATTTGCCTCATACCCCACTTGTATGGGCTGGGCACAAGGCCTCGTTTTAACGTGGGCCCACCCACAAACCGAAGCTCATGGGTGGGAAAGAACAAAAATTGCGTCGTTGCCTGGGGGGATAGCCCCCTGGGATAAACGCAATTATTAAACTCTCGACAAGTCCAGCGGCCGAAGCTTGCTAGACCCCCGGTGTTAACCGGAAAACCGAATGTGCAATGAGTTCGTAATAATAAAAAAGAAAAAGATTACTAAGCTTGGTTATGGTACAAGACTGGAAGTATGGGACACTCAGTGAGAACCAATTTCCAAAGTTCAACAAGAATTATCTGAAGATGTCTGGAGAGTACATTGGATAAAACATTTTGTATATAAAAATGATAAGGAGGTGCATGGTGTAATGGTTAGAGTCGTAGGAAATGGACTCGTCAATCTGAGTTCAAATCCTGGATGAGGCTGTTTGCATTTCACTTAGTGTTAATACTTTTTGGAAAGGTATGAATCCAACTACTCTCCCTCAAGCTACGGGTAAATAGTAGGGCAGACTGGGCTCTTTAACCTTGGCTAGGTAAGTAGTCTAGGAGAAGGAAAACTCTGAATTCGGCTTAAGAAATTGACCTTGTGTTGCATCCTGCTCATGCGGAGTGGTTAGTATATATACAGGGTGATTCAAAAGGAACTCTTTACTTTAAACTATTTATTATTTTTTTGTCAATTCTTTGGAGAGTATTGAAGACTTGATTTGGACCATATTACCTTAAGGCACCCCTTTTCGATTTTGTGTCATTAGGTCATTTTTTTCATTTACACCGTCAATATCTGGTTGTTTGTTAGGGGTTAGGGTTACATCCCCTAACCCTAACCAACAACCGGATATTAACTGTGTAAATGAAAAAAATGACCTAATGACACAAAATTGAAAAGGGGTGCCTTAAGGTAATATGGTCCCTTGATTTTTATGCAAGATGTTTCTCCTCCACTATTGTTGTTCGAAAATGGCTGAATCACCATTTTCCTGAGAGACGGATGGGTAGACATGGTTCACATGAGTGGCTGGCCAGAAGCCCTGATTTAACACCCTGTGATCTTTTTCATTGGGGTTGGTTAAAGGAGCAAGTCTACTCTATGAAACCAATGACTTTGAAAGAACTCAAAGGACAAATGTAATAATTTATTCCTGCCTTTCCAGAAGAGTTCCTGGGAAGATTTTACAATCACCCTGTGTATATACCAATGATGATGAGGATAACTGTCTGAAAAATATGAATAATAGAAAAGGCTACTTTGTATTATGTGGGGTATTCGGACTATTGTCTTCATCTTTATTGTTATCTAAACAACGTTTTGGCTGATGTGCCCTCCGACTTTCTTCAGGTATTTTATGTCAGATTAGGTAACTTATTCCAGTTGGACACATGGCACAACGGATAAAAGGGTTGAGTTAATACAGTTCTAAGTGACAATCATCTGTAGGTTGCAGGTTCAATCCTGGTCAAGGGCAATAATAACATAGAATACTTAACACAACTGGACACTTGTAGTCTGTCATGGTTAACAGAATGATAATAGTCTACACACATGGATTGAATAAAGGGTTTGGTTTGAAGTTCCATGAAAACTCCTGATTACGACATGTAGATTCCCAAGTTTGAGAAGAAACACCTGAAGAAGATGAGGACAATAGTCTGAATAATCCAAAGAATACAAATTATCAAGCCTCGTCTCAAAAATTCAGAGAAATAGTGTAGATAATAATAAAGATAAGGACAATAGTCTGAATAATCCAAATAATACAAATTATCAAGCCTCATCTCAAAAATTCAGAGAAGTAGTGTAGATAATAATAAAGATAAGGACAATAGTCTGAATAATCCAAAGAATACAAATTATCAAGCCTCGTCTCAAAAATTCAGAGAAATAGTGTAGATATAAATAAGATAAGGACAATAGTCTGAATAATCCAAAGAATACAAATTATCAAGCCTCGTCTCAAAAATTCAGAGAAATAGTGTAGATAATAATAAAGATAAGGACAATAGTCTGAATAATCCAAAGAATACAAATTATCAAGCCTCGTCTCAAAAATTCAGAGAAATAGTGTAGATAATAATAAAGATAAGGACAATAGTCTGAATAATCCAAAGAATACAAATTATCAAGCCTCGTCTTAAAAATTCAGAGAAATAGTGTAGATAATAATAAAGATAAGGACAATAGTCTGAATAATCCAAAGAATACAAATTATCAAATAAGGACAATAGTCTGAATAATCCAAAGAATACAAATTATCAAGCCTCATCTCAAAAATTCAGAGAAGTAGTGTAGATAACAATAAAGATGAGGACAATAGTCTGAATAATCCAAAGAATACAAATTATCAAGCCTCGTCTCAAAAATTCAGAGAAGTAGTGTAGATAACAATAAAGATGAGGACAATAGTCTGAATAATCCAAATAATACACATCAAGCCTCATTGCAAAAATTTAGAGAAAAAGGCTACTTATTTATCTTTTGATTTTTGTCCTATTTCCTTTACTGACCAAAGAGTGTATTGCCCTGGTGCATTGTGGTAACGAAACAACAATAAAATGGCATGAGACTAGCTCAACTAAAAAGAAATTACAAAAAAATAACTAAACTATTTTTCTTTTGTTCAGTATAGAGCCAGAACAAAGGATCTTCATTTCATTTTTTTTTGTTCCAGAAACTCTGGAAGATACCCCGCCGTCTGGTGGTTTCCTCTATTTATTAGACATACCCTTACACCCCACTGAGTGGGATCCCTCAACTTTTTCAGATTCGGATTCAGATACCAAAACCATGTCATTCCGTCGTCGATCCCGACTCCGATTAAATCGAATGTCTCGAGAGAAAAAGCCAAAAGATTATTACCCAGAGGAATTCCTCATAGATGGTAGATGGGACATCAAAGCCCCCAAGCGTCAGACACAACGAACGTCAAGAGACTCGGCAATGTCCGTCAAGGGCGGTCAGGACTGGGCGTCAACAGATTCTATGTCGGACACCTTACACAAAGAAAAGGCACACCTAGGGACGTGCAGCAGCTCGAGCAGCCTCGACAGGATAACTGGCATTGATCTCGACCGGACTATCCCTCCTTTAACGTTGAGCATTGTGGACGGACTCCGTGCGGAGTCTGATTCACAACGCCCTGGTCAAATGTCACAAGACCTTATTCGAAATTTACGCTCTAACACTCAAGAGCATCTGGTCGACTACAACCAAACGCGAACGTGGTCGCTGCTCGATAGTTTGTACACTCAGTCTAACGAAAACTTGTCCAATCTGCTGACTACGAATTCTGGTCGCCATAGAGACCAACCAAAACAGGATGACAGTGATCCGTCGTGTGTTGCCTATGATGATGTGTGTTGTAGTTGTTCTGCGAGCAAGGGAGGCAACTCTTGCCGCCGTTCAGAGTCGCATAACAATTACCACTATAAGGATTGTACCAACATAGAAGAATTCACCTGGAATAAACTTGATACCCAATTAGCCTGGGATATGTGGGATTTACCCCCAAGTGAATCAACACTTATTGACATCCCAGCTGCTGTAGATTGCCATAGTGAGGTAAGTAAACAAAAGAATCTTTTTTTACTTCTATAATTTATTCAGTTTTTTTTTGTTTTTGTTTTTTTTTAAGATTACAATATACAGTTTTTTGTTTTTTTAAAGATTACAATTTATACAGTGTTTTTTTTTTTAAGATTATAATTTATACAGTGTTTTTTTTTTTTTTTTTTTAAGATTACAATTTATACAGTGTTTTTTTTTTTAAAGATTATAATTTATACAGTGTTTTATTTTTTTAGATTACAATTTATACAGTTTTTTTTTTAAGATTACAATTTATACAGTGTTTTTTTTTTTTAAAGATTACCATTTATACAGTGTTTTTTTTTTCTAAGATTACAATTTATACAGTGTTCTTTTTTAAAATTATGATTTATATAGTGGTTCTTTTTTTTTGTATTAGAATTTATATAGTGGTTCTTTTATTTTGTATTAGAATTTATATAGTGACTCTTTTTTTTAAGATTCCAATTTATACAGTAGTCTTTTTATCTTAAAATTTATATAGTGCCTTTTTTTTATATTACAATTTATATTGTCATTCTTTTTTTAATATTAAAATTTATACAGTGGTTTTTTTTTTTAATATTACAATTCATAATGTCATTTTTTATATTAAAATTTATATAGTGACTTTTTTTAATATTTCAGTTCATACAGTAGTTCTTTTTAACATTACAATTTATATTAAAATTCATATGGTGACTTTATTTTTAATATTTCAATTTATACAGTGATTCTTTTTCAATGTTAGAATTTATTTAGTGGATCTTTTCTTTTTCTTTTTTACTTTAAAAAAAAAAATTCAGTATCTTTATTGTTTTTATTATAGCATTTTTGCAGCTTCAGATGCTCTCCCCTTAATTACTCTCCTTCTGGCTACAGGTAGATAGTAGGGCAGATTGCGCTATTTAAACTTGGCTAGGTAACCAATGTAGGAGAAGAAAAACTCTGAATTCAAACCTGTTAAACTTTGCTCAAGAAATTGAACATATGTCACATCCTGCTTGTGCGGAGGGTTTGATTTATATATATATAAAGATAATATTTAAAATTCAATGGAGTTTTGCAGAGAACTATTTTTTCAAATTTAATTAAATTATATTTAGGAGATTTATTGATTTTAACATTTTTATTTTTTGTATGGATTATTAGTACTAAAATGTCAATAATCCAATATAATTATTTTTACATCTCCATCTTGAAGAATTACCTATAAACCCAATTAGTTTTTAATTAGATATAAGTAATTATTTTAGTAAAAAAATTAATTTGTTAATGATTTTTTTTTTTTTCAAAGTTTAGAAATTTAATTTTGGTTATTTCTTATAACTCCAACATTAAAAAAGGGGAACCACTCTGAATGAATTTTATCTGCTAATTAATCTACCCATTATTTTCCCATTAAACTAACCCTAAACCCTAAACCTAACCCCGTCTTCTTTTTTCCTAGTAGATCAATAAATAAATGAATAATTTATCAGTCAATCAGAGTGGTTCCCCTTTTTTATGTTATAGGAAATAACCTTAATTTCTGATATGTTTTCTTACATCTCGGAGCAATAGAATTTCCTGCTGATTATTTATTATTGAAAATCACGCAGTACTACAACAACACCAGTCTCTTCTCTGACCCTACCCTATAGACATTGTGACAGGTTCTGCCTATCTCACATCAACAGCCACTTAACATACCTGTATCATCATTCAAGAAACACCTTCATGACTCTTCTATCATGAAGGGTAATTCCATGTCAAATCGTAAAGGCCATGTCACCCACCTCCTTCAATTTTTCTGATATTTTGTCAATGTGTGGACTGTGTTAAAGTAAGACAATCCCCAAAATTTGAGCTTCCAATTCCAAAAATTGGTTGCGTTATATTGATTTTTAGCTCTCCAAATTTGTGATGGTACGCGAAAAAATGGTGACTTTGGCGGACCTGAACTTTCAGAACCCCCCCACCCCATCTAAAATTTTTGTTTTTAATTTTTTTTTTTGTTCTTTCAATGGATTATTATCGATTGTACACCAATCTATCAGACTGTGAAAAAAAATTCAAAAAAGTTATTTATTTTTCTAGTTTTCAGGGGTGCTCATTTCCCCGTATAAGTTTATAGTAAATCGATCCCCCATATCGGAACCGCTGGAAAGGAAACTGGCGCAAAGATGTCAAAGTTAGGGTGGCCCAGAAAAAACAGAACCCAAATTATTTATTATCGAGCGGTTCCAATATGGGGGATCGATTTACTATAAACTTATACGGGGAAATGAGCACCCCTGAAAACTAGAAAAATAAATAACTTTTTAGAATTTTTTTTTTACAATCTGATAGATTGTTGTGTA
The DNA here is from genome assembly GCA_023376005.1 of Doryteuthis pealeii. Classification (NCBI taxonomy): domain Eukaryota; kingdom Metazoa; phylum Mollusca; class Cephalopoda; order Myopsida; family Loliginidae; genus Doryteuthis; species Doryteuthis pealeii. The sequence goes on along the minus strand of CM042157.1, from coordinate 33,531,190 downwards.
AACGATAATAATCCATTGAAGAAAAAGAAAAGAAATTACAAAGAAAAATTTTTTATGGTAATCCTTTTCTTTTTCCTCGTAAGAAAATATATTTAGTATTGTAAAATAACGGATGCAAGAAAAATAAAACACTTATTGCAAAAACACGGACATAAAATGAGGGTTCAGTTTATTTTATGGTAGGAATTTACGAGGAAAAAGTTAAAGATTACTCAAAAGAAAACACCTAAAGAAGGCCGGTGGGCACATTAGCTGAAACATTGTGTAGATAACAATAAAGATGAAGACAATAGTCTGAATAATCCAAAGAATAAAAATTATCAAGCCTCATCTCAAAAATTCAGAGAAGTAGTGTAGATAACAATAAAGATGAGGACAATAGTCTGAATAATTTGAATAATACAAATTATCAAGCCGCACCTGAAAAATTCAGAGAAATAGAACCATGTCCAAATTTTTTATTTTCTGAAACCATTTTTTTTTTAATTTATTTCAGTCTGAAACGCATTCAGGCCATGATAGAGATACTGATAGTGCTGATGCTGATGATGAATTTGAATGTGATTGTATTCATTGTCAACAAATGAGAGATGTGTTCAGTCACAGACCAAGTCCTCAAGGAACTGAAACAGAGACAGCAGCAGCCGCTGCAGCTGCAGCGGTTACTGCCATTGCTGCTAGCAGTAGTCCGCTGTCTTTGCCCACATCAACTGCTTCGGTTATTGGAAGCAGTGGATCTCTAAGTTCTGATCATAATGATTGGTGAGTATACACAAACACACAAACACAATATAAATATATATATATATATATATATTATATAAATATTTATATTTTTGCTTGAAGGCAATTACAATGCATATATCACATAAAATTCGATAATTATAGAAGATAATAATGACAAGTGAATTTCGGTAAAGAATTATTCAGTGTGTAGAACATCGTACAGACTGTTTCAACTTCAATGCTTCTAAAAAATAAACAAGCATCCAAAAATCTTATTTCCTTCGCCGAAGAGCATAAGGCCTGGGTTTGTTATTATTCACTCAATGTCCCCTTACCTCATATGGTAGAGACGTCTCAGTATCATTGACAGGTTAATTTTGCAAGGATTTTCCTGTGGTGTATCGTGGCTGCAGCGGTATGGTTTCTGACTCTCCTGCTGAGGTCCCGGTTTCGATTTCTGTCGGAGGGAAATCGTTAGTATACATCACTGATGAGACTTAATAAAGTTGAAACAGTCTGTACGATGTTCTACACACCAAATAATTATTTACCGAAATTCACTTGTCATTATTATCTTTTATGATTATTGAATTTTATGCAATATACGCATTGTAATTGCCTTCAAGCAAAAATATAAATAATAATATATACTTTATTCAACAATGCTTCTAAAAAATAAACAAATATCCAAAAATCTTATATATGAAAGGTAAAAAAAACAAGTCCAACAACAGGAATCTGCAATGATGATAAACTCGCAGAGTCGGGATCCTTATTACATCCGAAATTTGAGCCTCCAGTGATATAATTTAAATAATTCCAATTTTGTTTTTTCTGTGGACAGTATGAAAGGTAAAAATGGATATTGAATCCGACAATATGTGTAGAAAGTTTTGTAGAAAAAACAACAAGATGTTAAAAGTTTTGCTGACAGAAATCTGTTTCCACATTATGAATATGTCTTTATCAAAGCAACATTGTAAGCGGAAAAACGAAATAAATATATCATTAATTACAAGGCATAGAACGCTCTCGATCACTACTTAATTAAAAAAACAAAATTCCCCTCACCTATACTCCCCACCCCCTTACCTCTTCTCTTTATATTTTTGTTCCAATTGATTTGTATTTATTCATGAAATGTTTTTTATTTTTCCTTTTTCCAAAAAAATAACCAGGTCAACAAGTCTCTCTGAAGATAATCCGTTTGATATAAACATTGATGAGCTGAATCCCCTGGATTTGCTGTTAATGCGTCAGGATGCCCGACGGGATATGTTGGAACTCATGTTTCAAGTAAGTCCTATGCATCTACATCCTTCCTTCCCCTCGCCCCACATTCCACCTTTCTTTTGCATTTATTAGACACATTGAATTACAACCCTTTTTTTTTAAATTGATTACATATTTTAAATAAAATTAATGTTCATTTCTGTCTTGGTATATACAGCTTCAACTTGATATTTTTAAATACATCTCATATCTTTATATATATGGTTGGCACTATTGCGGTGGTAATCCAACATACAGTGTTATTAGAAGAGTGCTCAATATCTGTGATAGAGCATCAATAGATAAATAAGTAGATAAATAAAAAAATGTTTTGTATTTATTCATAAAATGTTGGGGGTTTTTTTTTCCTTTTCCAAAAAAGAAAAACCAGGTTAAAAAATTAAGGGCACACAGCGAAAAACCAATGGTAGCAAACTTGTTCCCACATAAATAAATATAAAAATATAAACCAAAATATATATTTATTTATTTATCTATATACTATATCTATATCTATATATATATGTGTGTGTGTGTGTGTGTTGAAAAGAAAAATAAAGGAAAGAAACTGTTGAATGGATAAAGTAGGTAAACTAATGCTATTTCTCGGAATTGGGCACATAGTCTAATGGATAAAGGCGTTAGGTTAAGACACTTCTAAGTGACAGTTATCTCTAGACTGCAGGTTCAATCCTGGTCAGGGGCAGCAGTAACATAGAATATATATGGTTGTGCCCTATTGCGGTGGTAATCCAACATACAGTGTTATTAGAAGAACGCTCAATATCTGTGATAGAGCATTAATAGATAAATAAGTAGATAAATAAAAAAATATTTTGTATTTATTCATAAAATGTTTTTTTTTTCCTTTTCCAAAAAAGAAAAACCAGGTCAAAAAATTAAGGGCACACAGCGAGAAACCAATGGTAACAAACTTGTTCCCACGTAAATAAATATAAAAATATAAACCAAAATATCTTTCTATTTATTTATTTATCTATATACTATATCTATATCTATAAAATACGCACACGTACGAGCAAAAAAAACATTCCACATCACATAAACACACAAGCACGAGAATACAGTTAAAAAAAACGCACACATTTGACCATTTACATCATTTCTGTCATTTTCAAAGGAACCATTTCGTTTACCTGATGAATGCTTTCAGCAGGAAACCATTGGTTGTAATATCATTCCAAAATAAATAAATAAAAGCTAAAACTTTTATTTGTTACTTCATTGAACTAATATAATATATATATAATATATATAATTAAAATGTGTGTGTGTGTGTGTTTGAAAAGAAAAATAAAGGAAAGAAACTGTTGAATGGATAAAGTAGGATTATTTTATTTTATTTAACTGACACTTGTTTCGGTCAGGAGTTTATCTATGTATACCTGTATTCTATCTATCATTATATTAAATACAAAATAAAATAACAATAATAGAAAAAATATAGGAATGTTTAGTACACAATGAAATAGCGACCTTCGTCAGAGTAAATCCTACTGTAAATGTAGTTGGTTGTGAGGATATTGTTAAGGTTTGTTGAGTTTGTAGAATATTGTTTGTTTTTGTAGATTTTAATAGCTTTTAACTTGGTACATCACACTACCTCAAAGCCCTATAACGCCCTTAATTGAAAAAAATCTAAATCATCTTGGAATTAAAACTGTCACCGGCACAAGTCAAACAATTAGACACTTACTGAAACAGTCCACAAATAAACGCGAATCCAATGCTGGTGTTTATAAAATATATTGTCAACAATGCGATAAGGTCTACATCGGTGAAACTGACAGAAATTAAAAAAAACGATTGTATGAACACTCTTAAGACCTAAAATTTGGAAATACATCCAATTCGTTAGTAACACACAATTTATATAAAAAATCAATTTTAATATGTAGAAATCTTCAATAATCCATAATCGAAATGCACATCGTATCATAGAATCCTCCGCCATCTCCTTTCTAAACACTTTACCACAAAGACCTGGCTTTTATAAAATATCACCATTCCTTGCTAGAATTATATTAAAAAACTTCAATATACAACACTAAATTTCAAAATTTAAACCAAATTAAATTTCCAAATCATTTCCAAACTATATAAAAATTTAAATTACTTTCCATATACTTAAACTCTTCCTATTTCCTTTCACTAAAGCTTAAAAACCTTCTCCAGTCTATATAAATTATATTGGTCTATTTACTTTATGTCGTCGTTATCATCGGCTTTACCCCACCATAATAATAGTTTCTACTTATCCCCTAATAACATGAAACAGCAAGTCTGTTTATATTTCCTAACATATTTTAATAACTCACTTTATTTTATTAAAACAAAAAATTTTTAATAAAAAATCACTATGATGATATTAATAACAACTTTATTCAAAGACTATTTGCATTTAGACATTTCTACATGTTCTTCAAACATGTGATTCTTTTATATATTTGGGGAAGAAACTTTGTTACCACCTTGGGGTTTGTTGAATTAAGTGTTATATAGTATATCATATTGTTATATAGGTTGGGAAATTGACTTGTCTTTATTTTCCTACCGAATATTCTGTGTTAGGTTACTCTCTTTTAGGTAAACTAATGCTATTTCTTGGAATTGGGCACATAGCCTAGTGGATAAAGGCGTTAGGTTAAGACAGTTCTAAGTGACAGTTATCTCTAGACTGCAGGTTCAATCTTAGTCAGGGGCAGCAGTAACATAGAATAATAATTAACACAGCTTAACACCTGTACCCTAGCTATGGTTACCGGAATGAGAACAGGATACCCCCGAGGACTGAATAAAGGGTTAGGTTCAAATTTCCGTGATGGATCCTGATTATGACAAGAAGGTTCCTAAGTCTGAAGAGAATCTGACAAGAAATACCTGAAGAAAGCAGGAGGGCACATTGGCCAAAACGTTGTACAGATAACAATGAAGATGAGGACAATAATCCGAATAATCCAAATAATACTAGTAAACTAATGCATTATGAGAAAGGGAGTTAACAACTCCTAATTCCTAACAATAAAAAAAAAATCTGAACATTTTTCACCAATTCAAAAATACACAGAATTGCACGATTTTATCAGTAATATATTTGCTGATTTCAGACAGCTAGAATTCCCTGTTGGCGGGGTTTAGTATACGCTGACTGTATCCCCTGTAGAGGGTTAAGGTCCTCCCCACCTAAAAAGGGTGTCCTTGGTAGGTATTTAACCTACCCGTTTGTCTCAGGCAGGTTGTCAAACAATGCCCCAAGTATGGAGGCATCCGTAGTGTAATGGTTATTGTCATAGGAAGTGAAGATGGTGACGTGTTCAAATATCTCAATATCTTAAATCAATTGATAAAAAATCAATGAAATGATTTTATTGATTGAAGGACCATGTAACTAATAAGCACCCCAGCTGGGAACTATTTTGAAAAGAACTCCTTTTGCTTTTCACCGTAAACTCACGATTGTTTGTTTACAAAAAACAGACGATTGTTTTTGCATTAGAATTTCACTGTAAGATTTTTTTTAAAGTTTGTTCATGTATATTTACAACCCAAAGGCACACATTTATACTAAAATAGTTTTCGATTTTAATAAAAGAAAATTATTTATTTCATGTTCATAATTCAATAGGAATTTTTTTTAGTTATAAAACTTTAAAAGAAAGATACGTTTTTATATTAAAGACATATTTTTATATTAAAATAGTTTTTATTTAATCAGAAGAGAAATACAAATATGTTTATTTAAATGAAAATATTTATTTACAAAATATTTTTATGTTTATTTAAATAAAAGGATGTTGTTCGGAAATGATATCTCACAATTTATAAAGTTTATTTTCCATGTGCCTCTCGTAGCACAACCTGAAGTGTATGGTGAAAAGTAAAAGGTGTTCTTTTCAAAACAGCTCACAGCTGGGGTCCCTATTGGATACGTGGTCCGATTCTTTCACTTGAAGGATCCAACTGAAAATTGTATTTTTTTTAGAAGTTTTTACAACAGATTATCTCCCTTAGACGCGAAAAAAATGGAAGTTTTGTAAACGTTTGTTTCCCTTACACACATAAAATGTATTATAAGAACAGACAAACTTCCCATCAACGGATTAATGGGGGGGGGGGGTCCGTAGATGGGAAAGGTTTTATTTTTGAGTTAAAACATCACTATAGTGAATATCAATAGTTATGATCATAATGTAAATAATATAAAGATATGTAAATCTGTTATAAATGAATATATACTTTATATATATATGTATATGGATGTCGGGCATTTATTACCAACTCAACCTCAGCATTTTTGTCTAAACTCCAATTATCCAATAGGCACCCCAGCTGGGAGCTGTTTTGAAAAGAACACCTTTTGTCTAAACTTCGACTTTCTCCACCAGACAAGAGGAAATACTTAAAAAAGATCCAGGAGAAAGCTCTAACCGCATCAGTGTGGATATGGCAGTCCTACATTGTGACATCAAACCGACAAAGTCTGGTGGTATCGTGAGTTACTGCTGGGGCGCTCTGGGTTAGTGGTAATGATGCTTTGGCCCCGAAACCATGCCTGAACCTAGAGTCATCATCTGATGAAGACTTTGTTGGTTGCAATGCTACTGTGTAAATAGCAGTCATTGTATGAAGATTATAGAGACCGTTTTTTTTAATGTAAGGTTTTTGCGTATGCTTCACATATTTGATATCAAGGTTATAAAAAATTGATGTACTGGGTTTTGTTGAAAAAATAATAATTGTTAGTTTAACTATTCTTTCGTGCTTAAAAAACAAGCCCAGTACATTTATTTTTTGTAACCTTGACATCTCGAATTATATATATATATATATATATATATATATATATATATATATATTGTGCCAACTCCTTTAGTGTTGACTGGTTCTCAGTTGAGAGCAAGTCACACTCTTTTTACCACCTCAAAATTTTGGAAACATTGTATATTCTGACCAATAAGCCTGCTCTTTGTAAACAAAGAGAGGGCTTACTTGGTTTGAATATTATCAATCTTTAAGATCTTCTCTCCCCCCCCCCCATTTTGAGGTAAAGAAAATAAATTGTTCTTTTCTTCTTTTTTATTTTCTTACTCGTCCCATTTACTGGTTATTCTATTATCCTCGATATTTAGCTCTGTTGAGCGAGGATCGAAACTAGTCAGCATGCAACTCGTTTTTATTTTCCCTTCACCCCCCTTTGTAAAAAAAAACATAATTTTTTTTTTCTATACAATGAATCTTTTAGCTCTTTTTAAAGCATTAATAAAATTCTGTACCCCCCAAAATTTATAAATATATATATATATATATAATATATATATATATATATATATATATATATATCAACAGCATCAACAGTGCTCTCTTTATCTCTCAAAGGGAATAATTTTAAAATATACGGTTTAAGAAAAAGGTTAAATCAAACTTAACGGACCTAAATTCCACCATCGTATGTCACCCTGAAAGAAAAAAAAAATACAAAAATCAGGGAATTAACCGAATTTAATAAAATTTAACTTTGAACCATTATCTTTGAGAATCTGTGTTACACCTCAAAGATACGTGGTTCAAAGTTAACTGACCTGAAAAAATGTAAAAGTTTTTAAATAAAATAACTGGGGCATTATATCTTTTATTCATTTATATATCAACATTGAAAATTTTATTAAATTTGGTTAATTCCCTGATTTTTTTTTTTTTTTTTTTTTCAGCAGGTGATGTAAGATGGTGGGATTTAGGTCTGTTAAGTTCGATTTAACCAAGAAAAAAATCCAATAACATTACATTTGTAAGAATGGTTCAAAGTTATAGATACTTTGCATACAAAACTCCGACGATGGTTAACGGACAAAACATTTAATGTATACAGCACATTGGATATGACAAGATACAAAGTACATAGATATAAGGGTACATAAACAAGGAGTACATAAATAAAGATGAAGACACATTCATGAATGGTACAAGATAACATATAAAAGTACAGACATGAGACTAGGGATAGTCCATGCTGTGGGAGGAACTTACAGTAATGTAAGTGGGGCGAACGCCCCAACGAGACGGGGTTAGACCTTAACTAACCCACAGTGTCTCGTAGTATCAGGCACGGAAAAGAGGCCTAAAGGGTTTGAACCCGGCGCTTAAATACTATAGCACCCTAGTGGGCACCAGCAAACTAAATCGGGCAGACAACTCCACCAGGCAAATACGAAACTAACGCTACACATTTATTATGAATATTAAAATGTACACTATAACTTGTTAAAATTTATTTACTTTGAGTATGTTGTGGAAATGTTGGGGTTTTTTTTCTGCAGTGATTGCATAATTATTTTGTGAAGTAATGAAATACATTGCTGACTATTTGGAAGTTTTTTTTTTTTTTAAATCTAAATAAATTGTTTTTCTTCCTTTTTTAGAATGTGATCCTGCAGATGCTGGCCGTGCACCCCGACCTCCTCAACGACCAGGCTCCACCCCCTGCGACACAAACAGCTATTGAAAATCTGCAGTCAGTCCATGCCACACAACATGATGTGGGTGAGTACAGATCTGTGCGTGTGTGTGTATATATATATATATATATATATATAATATATATATAAACAAAAGACACATCTCCTGTTTAACAATTTTATTTTTGATCTTTTCAAGTTTTCTCGATCAAAGATCAAAAAAAAAATTGTTTAAACAGGAGATGGTCTTTTTTGTTTAATTCTGCATGTATAAATGAAAGAATGCTGCCCAAATACACGCACATATATATATATATATATATATATAAAATAATAAAATTCGAAGGCAATACAATGCGTAAAAAATAAAGACAAAAAGATGTTTGTCTTTATTTTATTTCTCTTTATTTTTTACGCATTGTATTTGCCTTCGAATTTTATTATTTTATAACATACTTAACAATGCTTCAAGCAAATTACCAATTACTTTTATATATATATATATATATATATATATATGTATGTATGTATATGAAAACCTTAATTTATCAGAAATAACTTTATTTTAGCTACCTTTACCTCTTGAAAACTATTTGATATTGAGAAGGGAATATCAATTTTAAATAGACTTGATATGTAATTCTTATCCATTATGAAATTAGACTTGATGAGGCAAAGGTAGCTGAAATAGATTTATTTCTGATAATAGAGCTGGGGTAGCTCAGTTGGTAGAGCTTTCAGCTAGAAACCACAAGGTTCCTAGTTCGATATCGGCCCTCGGACCAACTCAGCGTATGAGTAGCACAGGGATCTGTGCGGTAAAGTAAGCATTGTTGGTAGTTGTGGCGCTCCACCTCAGACACAAAAACAATCTCCTTGGTCTAGCGCTAGTGAAAAGGGGATAGACTCCCTCGCTGAATGACTCATACTGACATTAGGCCACCTGACGACGACTTTGAAGGCTTTCATATATTTATTTATTATAATATACTCAGTATATGTAAAAATTACACATACACTGATATCTATATGTATATATATGTGTGAGGGTGGCTTACGATAAGATTGCAGCAGTTGGAGGACCTCTTTGATGGGTTTAAGTAGGCAAAGAGTTAAAGGACTTTTCAAAAAACCAAACCAGCAACATATTGAGTTTTCTAAAAAAAAAAAAAAACACAAAAACCCCAACTTTTCATTAAGACCTGACCAAATCAACCTTTTTACCAAAACTGAATAAATATAACCAAATACGACCATAAAACCTACACCCTAAAGCTAAACCTATATAAAAGACAAACCTATTTAACTCTTTTTTTTTGTGGGGGGGGGGGCATGAAATGACCCACAGAGGTTGATAGGCCATTTTCTGTTACTGCATTCATCCTGGGTTGGTTTAGCCAGCTTCAACCAACAAATTCATTCCAGTATACAAATTAAAATGAATATTAAAATACATAAAGAAAGCATATTTACTACTGTAAGATTAGGGGTCCAGAAAAAAACGTTTATTGTAAAAGACAGGCATAAATGAGGGTTTAGTTTATCATAATGATTACATTATAAATTGAACCCCCACTTTGGAACTAAATGAAACTGTAACATTCTCATAAAAAGCATTAAAATGAATATATTTTCAAACAAATATTCGCTTCTGGACTAATCAAATTTTAAACAGAGTAATAAAAATAAGTCTTTCTCTATGAAAAAATATACATGTATTTTTTAATCCTAAGAAAGAAAGAAAGAAATTAAATGGTGATACTTACTACCAGCAATATCACCAAAGTAAGGTGATTCAAAAGTATAATAATATGTATTTTATTTTGAGCAAAGTAATAAAAGTAAGGTGATCGAAAAGTGTAATAATACGTATTTTATTTTGAGCAAAGTAATAAAAGTAAGTGATCCAAAAGTGTAATAATACGTATTTTATTTTGAGCAAAGTAATAAAAGTAAGGTGATCCAAAGTGTAATAATACGTATTTTATTTTGAGCAAAGTATAAAAGTAAGGTGATCCAAAAGTGTAATAATACGTATTTTATTTGAGTAAATAAAGTAAGGATATCAAGAAATCAGAAAAGGAGATAATAAAAAATCTAAAAAAATTTTTAATTTTCAAACTATTACCAAAAATCAGCGAATTGTCTGATTTTATGAAAATTTTACCATTATTCATTAATGACTTAATCTTATAATGAATATCTTATTTCATTAAAAAAAAAAAAACAAAAAAAACAACCTGAAAAAAGTAAGTAGGAGTAACAAAGGAATATGAAATTCATATGCGTTTCTGCCCTGCATGCATATCCTGGTTAGAGGAGCAAATGATATGTTGTTAAACAAAACTCAAATTCAAACCAAAAGATGCAAAAACATTAACTTGAACATTTACACTTAAAATATTCGAGAAAAAATATACCGAGGCCTTTAAGAAATTGGCTCAGTTATACACACACACTCACACGCGCACAAACACACGCGCACACAAACGCGCATGCGCACACAAAACACACTATGCGCGCATGCGACACACAACGCGCATACGCACACAAACACACATGCGCATGCCGCACACACATGTGCATGCGCACACAAACACGCACACGCACAGCGCATGCGCACTCAAACACACACACGCGCATGCGCACTCAAACACACACTCGCACATGCTCACACAAACACACACTCGCACACACACACTCTCGCACACGCACACACACACACGCACACACACACAGACACACATCCTAGTATTTCATTAACCCAAGAAAATGAAAATTTTTCCGTAAATTCTATTTATCAAATTAACCCTTTTTCTTTTTATTTTTCTTTAGATCAAGATTCCAGCTGCCCAATCTGCTTGTGTTCTTGGGAATTAAATGAGGCAATGTCCCAACTTCCTTGCCAGCACCTTTTTCATCCTCTCTGTATTCGTGCTTGGCTTGTCAAGGTACGTATCATTTCCAATGTTGGTTGGTTGGATTTTAAGGCATGGCAACCCATTGGGTTATTTTATACCGAAAACGTTTTTTGTTTTATTTCTTCTTTATAGGGTATACTTATTATGTTATTAATTACCTCACTACAATTAATTTAAATAAATATATTGCAGATGAAAAATAACATCATTAACAAAAAATTAACAACTATAAACAGTTTTTGCATTAAAAATAAAATGTAAAATATTGTTAATATTTATAATATATTAATGATTTGAAAGCAATAACAATGCACATAAAAATAAAAACAAAAAGATGTTATTTTTTGTCTTATCGATTTCAAAGTATAACTTTATCTTCAGAGACGAATTCCAGAAATGAACACGTTTTTTTTTATGTCATCTCGTGGTGTTCTTTTTTTTAAACGCCACGCGGAAAGCCGTAATAGTCATTTAGCCGTTCATTCAATTTCAATTTTATTATTTTCATCTATTTATATATTTATGTATTATTCATTTGATATATGTATAATGAAATGTACATACTGTGTACTATATTCTGAGATTACCAATGGTTCATATTACTGTTTCTATCTTAATGGAAAAACTATTGTCTTTATTTTTGCATTTGATTAAATGTTTCTGGAATGAGGATGCACGTGTGTGGATATGTTCTTTGATTCTAATGTGGAGGGGTCTAATTGTACGTCCTATTAATATTTATTAATTGTATTTCCTGTTAATATTTATTTATGTTTTCTTTCTTTCTTTCTTTTTTCAGTCTGGGACATGTCCCGTGTGTCGCCACATACTGTAGCAGCCATCAATTGCAGGACACCATCTTAAACATGCAAAGTACAAAATATTTAAGTACAAAATGGTCAACAGCTCGAACCCATCTCTTTTTTTTTTTTTTTTTTTAACTTTTTACAGTAAAAGAGAAATCTGTATTTATGTTCATTTCATATTTTGGATAAAGCTGACCATTGGCTTGACCACTCCCTCTCCATTAACAAGCCACATATCCAACATAGACGAACGAATGAGAATACAGCAGGTTAATTGACCACAAGTTGTTTATTTAATCTTTAAAAAAAAAAAAAAATGTTCAATTGATGAGATCAACAATATGCAAGTGAGAATTTGGCTAATTGAATGGAACCAGCCATTACGGTCCGTTCCCCATAACTTTCAGACAAAGACTGATTTTCTAAACTAACTTCCCATGTTCGCACTGGCAATCCAGAAGTGTAGGTCAACACACGGTTAATAAGTGCCAATCACTTTTCCTGTGTTTTCCACCAACCATTATTTTAAAATGTATGCTACACTTACTGTATATAATTAATAGGCTATCTATCAATTATGTAAAACAATTATTTAAAAATAGCTAATTAAAAATTTCACAATGAAAAATATTGAAAAAGATTACTTATATTCGTGGAATATCGGATATCTATTATTGTATTTTTATTTAGTGTTGACGAACGAATGAAAATACAGCAGGTTAATTGACCGCAAGTTGTTTATATAATCTAAAAAAAAAAAAAAAAGGTTCAATTGATGAGGAAGAACAGACAGAATATAGATGACCAATTGGATGACTCAATTGTCTAATAAGTTATAATAAATTATAATAAGTTAGAGCAATGAGGTGAAATGTTTTAGAGACTGTTAAGTACTTACTAATCAGTAAGTCTACACTTTTCTCGGTCGAACTGTGTGTTTCTCAAATCATTATAAGAGTTGAACCGTGATGTACTGACTGAAAGAGAAACCTTTATTTATTTATTGGTTCTTAAATCGCAGTCGACTGACCGAAAATTCCCACCAACTGTTTATTGGTCTTTGCAAAAATGCAAAGGTTTTGTTTTTGTTTTTTTTTTTGTTTTTTAATCTATTTTATTTTTTAAATTTTTTTAATCTTTTTTATTTTTTAAATTTAAAAAATCTTTTTTTAGTCGTGTACATTCAGCCATTTTTAACAAACAAAGATCATTGGAAATTTTTTTTTTTTTAATGCTTTTTTTTTTTTTTTAATCTATTTTTGGACATATATTTCTTCTGTCTGTCTCTTCTCTTTCTTCTTTGCTCTCTCTCTCTCTTTCTCTGTCTCATCTCTCTCTCTCTCTTTCTCTGTCTCATCTATCTCTTTTTTATTTATTTATTTTTCGACATATACTTATTGTCTCTCTCTCTTTCTGTCTCTCCCTTTCTCCTCCTCTGTCTTCTTTGCCTTTTCTCTTCTCTCTCTCTTTCTTCTCTCTCTCTCTCCTTTCTCTCTCTCTCTCTCTCCTCTCTCTCTCTCTCTCCTCTCTTCTTTCTCTCTCCTCTCTCTCTCTCTCCTTTCTCTCTCTCTCCTTTTCTCTCTCTCTCTCTCTCTCCTTTCTCTTCTCTTTCTCTCTTTCTCTTTCTCTCCCTTCTCTTTTCTCTTCCCTTCTCTTTCTCTCACTCTCTCTCCTTTCTCTCTCTTTTTCTCTCTCTCTCTCTCCTTTCTCTCTCTCTCTCCTTTCTCTCTCTCTCTTTCTCTTTCTCTCTTTCTCTCTTCTCTTCCCTGTTCCCTCTCATCTCTCTTTCTCTTCCTTTGTTTCTCTCTCTCCTCTTCCTGTCTTCTTTACTTTCTTCCTCTTTTCTCTATCTCATCTCATCTCTTTCTCCTTTGCTCTCTCTCTCTCTCCTCTTTCCTTGTTCCCTTTCTTTTCTCTTCCCTTCCCTCTCATATCTCTCTCTTTTCCTGTCTTCTTTGCTTTCTTTTTGTTCTCTATCTCTTTCCTTTCTCTGCTTTGCTCTCTCTCTAATCAATTTGACCTTTGACCTTTGTTAATTTGGCTTGCATACAAATTAACTGTTTGCTTCTTGTACAGCACATTTATGGCACGTCTCAGTCTCAACTTTTAGATAAAATCACAAGATTAATACTATTCAAATTTGGATCACTTTCTTTCAACTAAAATAGTAACAACAATAATAATAGTAATAATAATAATAATAATGATAATGATAATAATAATAACAGTATACTGTTCTAAACAAACCACCTATTTTAATTTTCATCTTCAAAATCCTTGGGGACCGGGCCAAATTGTTTAGAATTTTTTTTAACAACGAAATTAAGAGTAACTCAGAATTTTTAAGCATTAATAAAATATACATAGCTATGTATTAGTGATAATAATGAAATTCATTGTGTACAGTGCTCAGGTGCACCACAACTCATCAAAGTCTCATGTCTAGTACACTTGGTGTGTTTCGGATATGTATTTGAATAGACAGTTGTTGTGGTCACCTAATCTAATATTTCGTTTACGTTCATATATCTGGTGGGGGGAGGTTAAGATTCTTGGAAATTTCAAACCTCCAGGAATCTTTTAAAAAAAAAACCGGATACATGAACATAAACGAAATATAAGATTAAGTGACTGCGATAACTGTCTATGTTCCAACATAGCTATGTATGTATGTATGCATGTGTGTGTTTGTTTCAACTCGTGAAAGAGTGGTTTCAAAGTTTGTCTCACAGATCATTACTAACTGAGTGAGTTTGATTCTCACTGGGTGCCTCACTTGTTTTCTCGTACCATGTTAAGTTTTTATAAATAACCTATGTACTTGTGTATAGATACAAATTTGAAATGCCTCATTCTTTGGTAAAACACTGACATCGACCGAGACATTTTGAGTTTTTGTAAGGTTGAACATTTAAACATAATGGGAATGGCTTGGAGCAGCCCTTGATTTAAAAAAAAAATTTGAATTCCATAAATTAATGATTTTGAGACCATAAATCAAGGATTGACTTATACATGAGATCAATTTATATATAAGTGTATAAGGTGGGGTGTGTGTGTGTGTGTGTGTGTGTGTATATATATATATATATATATATATATATATATATAATATATTTAACAATGGAAAGGAGTAACCTACTCGAGTTTTATCGATTGATTCTTCAGGGTTACATTAGTTAAATTAATCGAGTTTTCGATTAATCTTAGATGGTATAATACATGCCTGTTGGAATGGGATTTATCCTTAGTATATATATATATATATATATATATATATATATGGTATCCAAAACTGGTAGTAAGGGATGATTCTACATGGGATCTTCAAAATCACACTGTATAATTATTGCATGTTTTAGTAGGTGCAAATACAGGGATTTTTATAAATCACTAAAGAGAACTCAATGTATAATAATCTATTTTAGATTAAATACAGAGCAATATTTACCTTAGAAAGGAAGGAAAAACTCAATAAAACGTCATCCTGTAGTAAATTTATTTTGACCAAAACTTAAAAGGCTTTTAGAAATTTAAATAAATTTCTAAAACTCCTTAAAACTCATCAGACAGGTGGCACAGATAAAAAAAATAAAATAAAAAATATGCCGCCTGTCTGATGAGACTGAAATTCTAAGGAGTTTATATATATATATATATATATATAAAATAATGTATGTATGTATGTGTGTGTGTAAATCATATGAATATATAAGGGAGGTGTATATATGTATGGTTAAAGCGTATTAGTATATAAGGGGCGGGTGTATGTATGTATACAGCATATGAGTACACATATATATTTTAGAATTAAGTCTTCAGTTGAAAAGTTATACTGAAAAATCAACTGTTTTTAGGTGAGGGACATTCTATTTTAAACATTTCTTTTTTTTTAAGTATTTCTTTTTTAACATTTCTTTTTTAACATTTCTTTTTATCATTTCTTTTTTTTTTAAGCATTTCTTTTTTTTTAGCATTTCTGGAAGTTTTTTTTAGCATTTCTTTTTTTATCATTTCTTTTTTAAGCATTTTTTAATTTTTTTTTTAGCCTTACTTCTTTAAGTCTTACAGATATTCTAATGCTGTGTGTAATGTCAGTTCAACTTATATAGATACATAGTCAATTGCATAGAAAGGTATATAATGTAAGTTAGTACGCTGACACACACATACACACACACATACATATATATACACGAATACATATACACCTACACACATGTATACACACACATACACATATATATATTCTCCAGAGTTTGATAATAAATAATATGTAATAGTATCGGTTTTGACTATACAGAGATATATATATATATATATATATATATACTCTGTACAATCAAAACCGATACGATTACATATATATATATATTATTTATTTATATTAAGAAGGCAATTACAATGCGTATAAAAATAAAATAAAATAATGTCCAGTGTCTAATCAATTTCGAAGAAACTTCATCTTCAGAGACTGTTTTTGAAATGGACGCGGTCTTGTGTGTTTTTTGTGGGTTGTTATAACGTCCAAAAACAAAAAACACACAAGTCCACGTCCATTTCAAAAACAGTCTCTGAAGATGAAGTTTCTTCGAAATTGATTAGACACTGGACATTATTTTATTTATTTTATATGCATTGTAATTGCCTTTCTTAATATAAATAATAATGATATACTTAACAATGCTTCAGTAAATTATCAAATACTATTTCATATATATATAATATATATATATATATATATATATATATATATATATATATATATATACACACACACACACATATAGACACATGTATATACATACACACAATTTCATCTGACCAGCAATTTTGACTGATAGATATGATCTAAATTGATTTTCTGGTTGAAACCTTCATTCATTTGATAGTATGTTGATCTGGTATACAACTAAACAAGTCATTCATAAAATACTAGACACAAGTCATTCATAAAATACTAGACAAGTCATTCATAAAATACTAGACAAGTCATTCATAAATACTAGACAAGTCATTCATAAAATACAAAAAAAACAAAAGGATTTATAAGTTGATATTTCTTTGGCTGCATCTCAACTAATCTGAAAATTATTTACTCAGAGACAACTCAAGAATTAAAAAAAATTGTTTACATAGTGTTTCTCCCCAACACTTTTTCTCATATATGTGCTAGAAGGAGGTGGCTGAGGGTCCTGTGTATGACGTTAAACTCTATCTGATAGTGAAGTTCCAGTTCTGGAGCTCTGGGGAGTGTGGAGTTCCCCTTGATCATTATTAATCCTAGGTCCACTCTGACACCGAGTGGTAGTACCTGTTAGGGTTCCACCTATGGATTGAATAGAAAAACATGAGTTTAAAAAAATATGTTAAAAAAATTGAGTACCCATCAAGAATAAATAAAACACAAATGTCTTCAGCATAAAATGAGTGTGGTTTCTCCCAGAATACTTGAGCCAGGCTATATTTGGCACCGCACTTAACCATACATTTGTATTTTAACTGATCTTGTGTCACATCCTGAATACATGAGCTTGACATCAGGTATTTTTCCCCATCCTCAAGCAGTAACTTCTTTCTTGTTTTAAAAAGCTGTGGGGTCACATGTTCATTACCTGAGGCACCCCCAAAAAATGGGTAATGCCAGTGGGGCCCCACCTTATAATTGGCCTTGTGTCACACTCAGCCCCTAATAGAAAGGCTGGGTAAATTACCTGAATACTGGGACTTTAGTGATATCCTTTTATATGACGGTTTAAGCCTACCAGATTTCATATTCAGATGATGATGGTCGGAGAATTGAGTGGCTGATATTTATTAAAGGTACGAAAACAACAAGAATGAGGATACTAGTCGTACTGAACTAGTCAGGATAATTTAATTTCAAAACTTTTGCCGACATTTTAAATTGTAAACACCAGGTGGCACCAGTATACTTCCTGTGGATTTAAATTAATTTTTTTTTTGCTCTTGTTACCAGAAAGTATTTCAAGCAATTGTTGGATAGAGATGACATTGTAGTATTACTCTATTGAAATATGTTTTTAGTGGCTTTGAGTGATAAATTTGTCTGCTTAAATACATTGCTTGTTCAGTGGCTCTGTGTTTATATGCTGCCGAGATATTGTAAATTATATTTTAAAGATATTTGTAATATACAGTGTGGTCCAAAAGCCTTTGTCACCCCCTACATATTGTTTTAACTTTCATTATTGTATTGGTTTGGTGGTTGGTTTTGAAGGCTATCACAATGCAAGTGTAAAGAAAAATAAGGTAACTATTAGGATGTTTGTTTATCTTTGATTTATTCTTAATGTTTCGAGATAAAGATCTCTTCATCAGAAGATTTCTGAAACCGAAGCTGTTGTTAGTGATCGTCCATTCTGCTTTGTGTCTCATATCTTCCAAATTCTCTACTGTGTGTGTGTGTAGAGGGGGAGGGTTATATGTTTGTTTATGTGTGTGTGTCTGTTCAACAATATCTGATAATCATTCCAGGTTTGGCCTACCCTTTTTGTTTTATTATTAAGCAGTAGCTTATTTGTGTGTGTGTCTGTAATTTCTAGGCCCTCACACACGCCACCTCACACACACACACCATAGTTACCTTCTTTTTTCTTTACACTTGCATTGTGATAGCCTTCAAAACCAACCACCAAACCAATATAAACACAATGCTTCAAGCAAATTATAAAACACTTTTATCATTATTTTATATTTTATAATATAATATACAGTGGTACCTTGACTTACGAGTTTTCCGAGTTATGAGTTTTCACCTTGTTGATTTTTTTGTTTTGTGTTGTGAGCTAAAATTTGAGGTGTGAGCAAGCTTCAGATATGCTTATGTTAATAAGTTCACTAAAAACATTTAAGTTTCCAAATTTATTACACCAAAGAAAAATATTATTTATAAAAGAATAAATATTCAAAACATTACAGCGCATAATTCAATACATCCTATTCTATTATGTTTTTTTATGCAATACAGTGCTATTTTTATTGGAATGGATGAATGGCATTTCAGTTTATTTCAATGGGGAAAATTGATTTGATATATACGAGGAAATTGAATTATGAGCAGAATGAATTAAACTCTTAAGTCAAGGTACAATTGTATATAAGTGATGTTTTACCTGTAAAAAAAATCTTTAGAAATTAAATTATTTTCTAGAATTTCAGGTTGTATTATATCATTATTTTACCTAAAAAAAAAAAAAAGAACTATGTATTGGGTGAAAAAGAACTTTTGGACAAACCTGTATTGACTGCAAATTATCAAGCAAAGCCTTTGTAATATACAGCATTAACCTTTAACTTTCATTCACTGTTTCTTCAACAAGTTACATCTGACAAGTAGTGACACCTGGTGGTGAATGAATTTCTGGTTGTCACTTTCATTCATTCAGTAATATCCCAATCCAATGTACTACTTGACAAATCACATCCATATATGGGTATGGCCACAATTTCGATATGATAGCTCCTCCCTCTTTCTTTGAATTTTTATAAAATGTTTATAGTTGTAAATTATCACTTATATTAATTTTTGTTTTCAAAGAACAAAACTTTCTATGAATTTCTTAATTATTGAAATATTGAAATAAATCACATTAAAAAGAGCACATCTTCAAGAGAGAAAAAAAAACAGAGACAGATAGAGAATTTAATTTATAAAATTCTCCTGTTTTTGAGACTGTAAAACAAATAATTTTTACATGTGATTTTATTTTAATCCTTCCTCTTTTAATACAGCAAAAATTACGTTAAATATCATTCATTTATTTCCCGGTTTTGTTGAATTTTAACTCTTAACATCCTGCTGAGATTTTTCAAAGTCCAGAGGTCCATTATCAAAAAATGCCTAAAAATGGCCTTTTCATTTAAAGTTACCTGGTATTTCCCTTTAATATAAGACTTCTAAATATATTTAGTATTATATTTAAACAAAGTCTATCATTTGGGGTGGATTAGGAAAACGAATGTGACTTCCGGACGGGTGGAATGAGGCGCTATAGGATGTTAAGAGTTAATTCATGGTGGGGTTAAAGAAAAATAGTGAAATTTTGGCCATACCTGTTTATATATTACTAAATCTCTCATTTTATTTGTATATATGTATGTAACCAAGAAAAATAAACAGCACAACATAGTGAGATTTTTATTAGAGCAATGCACTCTAATAAAGCAATTTCCAGTCCAAGTTACAATTGAATTATTTTATTTTTTTATTTTTATTTTTATTTTTTTGTTTTGAACTTTTTTTTTTTTTTAACATTATTTTTTTTGTTTTAACATTATTTTTCATCACATAAATTCTTTATATAATTTTTTTTTTTAAATCTAAAAAAATATAAATTAAAGAATTAAAATTAAAAATTAAATTTAAAGTTTAAGATTTTTTTTTTAAGATTCAAAATTAATTTTTAAAATTTGAATTTAAAATTTTAAGATTTAAAATTATAAAATTAATATTAAAATTTTTTAATTAATATTAAAAGAATTTTATTTGAAATTTGAAAATTTCACACAATTTCCTGTCCAATTTACAATTTAATTATTATTTTTGTTTTGTTTTGTTTTGAATATCATTTATTTTGATTATGTAAATTCTTTCTATAAGGGAGAGAACTAAGAAATGTTAATTAGAATCACTCCTTCCTAAATAGAAGCATCAATATCATCATGGACTGTTACAAATTTAAATCCAATGGATTCTTTAGTTATCCTGTATTAAATCAAAGAACAAGTTACATTCCTTCAACTGCATCTGGTGGGGAGGGAGGATCCCCATGGGGTAGTGGTTAACATAATGGATTGTAACATCATAATGAGGTTGAATTCCAGTCATGCCATTACATTCATTTTCAGACTGATACTGTCAGGGGGGTATGAACTCCCCCTCCTGAGCCCCTCCCCCCTAACTATGAGTTAAACAGTACTTCTACTGTTCTTCTACAAGGATGGCTTTGGTATTAAATAACCCACAAAAGGTTGATATGCCATTAAACAAAGAAACCCAACCAAACCAAAAACTGATGTGATATTTGCTGTGAAAATTCTGTAATGCCGTGCATCTAAAAAAAAAACAAACTCTGTATTAATTTTAGATTTTATTTACTGTCTCTTTATGAACACCATCTGACCAGCAGTGATGACCGAAATATGAGAATAACTTTTGAGAAACAGGTTTACAGTAAGGAATATTTGATTGATATTTCAATTTTTTTTTTTACACCATCATCATAGTCATATTAATGAAAAGTCCAACTTTTTTCTAAACTCTAGTCTATAGATAAACAAGACAGACTTAGAAAATAAGAAAAACTAATTTTAGATTTTTTTTCACAAGTGCAGGGGTACCTCCAGAATCTGAATTGAATTCATTCCAGGAAACTGTTCGGATTTCAAAAGGTTTGATGATAATTTTTAAAAAAACAAAAAAAAACAAAAACACCCAACATAAGTCAAAATAACGAATAGTTGAACTCTCCCCTCCTCAGACTCCCAACTATGGGTTAAATAATACCACTTCTGTTCTTCTACAAGGATGTGGTGATTGTTACATGAGAGATGGTTTTTCAGGAGTACTTCCACCAAAGAACGGAATGAACAATGCATGAAATGTGAATCAAAAGACGGGGAAATACAAACAAACACAAATTTTATATTATGTTTCAGTTTCTCAAAATGTGTTAAAATTTTCTCGAAAAAATTGTTCAGATTACAATTTGTTTGAAAAATGGGACGTTTGGATTCTGGGGACACCATTGTACTAAATTTTTATTTTATTTTATTTTTTTTAGTTGACTTTATTTAATATGGAAGCATAATATATATATATATATATATATATATATATATACACAGTCCTGTTTCTTTCTAATGGCAACCATGTTCTCTGATGACAATATAAGTATTACAAAGCCTGCATGTTCTATATATCATAGAATATTGTAAAATATTGTATATATTCAAGATATAATCAGTGATTATCTACCTGTACATTATTTTCAGTGTAAATTGTATATAAGATGTGTGTGTGTGTGTCTGTGTATATATATATATATATATATATATATATATATGAAAAAGTACAGAAAAATAATATTGACAGGTTTTGCTAAAGTTCTATCATCATCAGAAAGCCAAATGATTTTAGTACAAAAAAAAAAAAATAAATAAATTTACATTAAAGGGGAGAGAAATGTAATTTATATATTACGTCTGAATGCTTAATTTTTAAAATCTGTTTCAACAAAAAAAAAAATCAAAAAAAAACAAACAATGAAAAACAAACATTTCTTATCATTGCCACAAATTCTAATGTAACTTCAATGGCTTAGACACACATAGGAAGTGATTATTTTCCTTCATTATTGTTGGCAAAGTTCCCTTATGATTTTTGTATCTTCAGATGTGGTAGTTTTCTTTCTCTTTCAGCCACAACTTTGTTTTTGATGATAATTTCCCATTTTCTCATAATTTTTGAGGAAAACTCCAATGAATGAACAATGTCAATTCAATTTCTTTGCATCAATATCGCCAAATGACAATTTATAATAATTGTATGCAAATCAGTCTAGTGGCTCACAAAACACATGCAAAAGCAATCCATGACATGCAACACTCCACTTTGGCCCTTACTTAGGCTAGACGAGTGGTCAGAGAGGTCCCCAACCCCAATCAATCAGCTGGTCACATCAAGCCTTAGTACCTATATGATTGTCCCAACTCTATAGCCCTTATAGCAAGTCCCAATCCTTTTTATCAAATATGTGCTAGAAGGCGATGGATGCGGGTCTTCATGTCCTAGGTATGATGTTAAACTCTATCTGATGGTGAGGTTCTAATTCTAGAGCTCTGGGGAATGTGGAGTACCTCTTTATCACCATTACTCCCAGGTCCACTCTGACCCGGAGTGGTAGTACTTGTTAGGGTCCCATCTATGGGTTAAATAGAAAAAATGAGTTTTAAAAAATTGAGTACCATTAAAACTGAATAAAACAAAACGTCTTCAGCATAAAATAACCCAACAAAGGTTGACATGCCGTAAAATTCAACCAACCATTTGCAAAGGACTAATCCCAAATTAGGATTTCCAATCAAGGAAAAGAATATTGAAAGAAATTTCCAATTTTTTTGGTAATTTTGAGAATTTTCGTTTTTGGGAAATTATGACTTTTCGCTAAAATTAAGGGAAGTTTGACAACAAAAATCAATTTACATCCGGGTTTTAAAAGTATATCCCCACCCCGCACTAAATTAGATTTGGCAATGATGTATATATCGAGGTGAGAATTAGTGTAACGGATACCATCCCAGAAACTGGGAACGGCAAACCAAGTAGCAGAACTTTTGATGGAACAAATGTACCAATCTTGATTGTGACTATTTGTAAAATATTTTACAAACTGTAGTCTCCGTTTACCATTGTGACATACCAGTGACAAGACATTTTGTCAATATATTTGGTAATGAATATTATATTCATAAATTTGCTGAATTTTACCAGCACTAGTGCTAATATTCTTTGCGTATTCATTACCAAATATATTGACAAAATGTCTTGTCACTGGTATGTCACAATGGTAAACGGAAACTACAGTTTGTAAGTGGACAATTTGCTAGATTGCTGAATACTAGAAGACTAAGAAATAAATATCCTTAACTAAAATCTGTTTTTTTCCACAGCAATACAGTTAGATTTTGAATATTAGAAATTGTCGAAAATGTACAAAAATATTCACATAGAATAAATAAAGCTCAATTCATGTCTAGGGTATGATGTTAAACTGCATCTAATGGTGAAGTTCCAAATCTGGAGCTCTAGGGAGTGTGGAGGAGTATCCATTCATCACCATTACTCCCAGTACCTGTTAGGGTCCCCATTATCCCCTTTGGCATACGCATCATGGGTTGAATCCCTGTTTTAAAGCAAAATCCCATTTTTATCACTTAGTGAGCGTGAGTGGCAATAGCCAAGAACTAATGGATTGGCATTTGGCGCTATGATATTGTCACAATATATAAACTTGACATTTCATTATATTTGTAGATATACTAATGTAAATATATCCATACCTATATTCACAAAGAATATTATTATTCCAAGGACAGTTTCTGGTTTGTGTATATATGCCATCTGCCATGTTGGTCATCAAGGACCATTATTTTGGAGGACTACGTACAAACCAAAGCTCATCCATGGCCTGTGAGAAAATCCCTTCAGATTGCTTTGGATCGCCTCAGGCACTGGGCAATAAGCCCAACCCTGACCCTTTGAATCAAGGCGGTAGGTGTTGCCTGTGGGATGGCCCCCTAGAATCACAGTTTCTGGTTTGTGTGTATATGTCATCTGCCATGTTGGTCATCAAGGACCATTAAGTTGGGGACTAAGTACAAAACCAAAGCTCATCCATGGCCAGTGAGAAAATCCCTTCAGATTGCCTTGGATCGCTTCAGGCACTGGGCAATAAACCCAACCCTGACCCTTTGAATCAAGGCAGCAGGTGTTGCCTGTGGGATGGCCCCCTGGAATCACACTATTATTAATATCTTACCAGTCCAATGTCCGAAGCCACTTGACACTGGACCTGAGGGTGAGGTAAGTATGTGCACATGTAATAATAATTCAAGTAAAGGTCTCCGAACATAAAGTGTGGCAGACGAAACAAAGCTTATTAGATGATGATTCTAAGCACACAATAAAACTGGTCATATAAAACAGAACACGCTCGTAGTGTAAGGGTTAATGTTCTAGGAAATGGACATGAAGTGACCAGAGTTAGATTTTAAAATTTAAGTGTTCAGATTCTGAAGTTAAGCAGTGATGAGCCCTTTCAATACTTAGATTGGTGACTAATTGATAGCAGGTACTGTAAGCAACCTGATATCAAAAAGACTTGATTTGGAATTAAATGACCCAAAAAGGGGTTGCCCTTATGGCAAGCCCCAACCCCTTTTTATCATGTGGGTGCTAGAAGGCGGTGGCTGCGGGTCTACATGTCCTGGGAATGACGTTAAACTCTATCTGATGGTGAGGTTCCAGTTCTGGAGGTTTGGGGAATGTGGAGCACCCCTTCATCATTATTGCTCCCTGGTCCACTCTGACCCGGAGTGGTAGTACCTGTTAGGGTCCCATCTATGGGTTAAATAGAAAAATGTATTTTTTTTTTTTAAATTTAAAAAATTGTATTATCCATTAAGAATTGATTTATTTCAAAACTTTATCGGCATTAAATGACCCACTGAGGTTGATATGCCGTAAAACAAACAAAACAAACCAAACCAAAAAGACTTGATTCGGAATTAAATGACCCAAAAAGGGTTGGTATGGCATAAAATATGTAACTTAAGTATCAAAGTTAAGAGAAATAATAGGAAAGGAAAATGAGTATTAAGTATAGGGAAAAGGGTTTACTAAGCAAAGATACAAGATGAAAAGAGTAATTAGTGCTTGTTAGGTTGAATTAACAATTCCATGACATTTTCGCCAACGTAAAGGCGGTATTGGACGAACACAAAGTATCCTAGTGCTACTAGTGAAATAGGACAAATGAGGAAGAAGGGAGAGATGCCTGTCGACTTTATAGCTTAAGGAACGACATATGCAAATTATATACTGGCGCTTGTTTCTCTCTTCCAAGGTTTTGTCAGACGTCATTTATAGGGAAAACATAAGATTCCTTTTTCATGATTTAGGTACTATATAACAGAAACGAAACAACCTAATCCAAACCAAGCAGATTTTTTTATATAAATTATGTTTCTCTCCCTTTTAATGTAGATTTGTTTTTGGGAATAAATAATTTTCCTTCTGATGGTGCCAGCTTCGGGTCAAACTTGTCAGGCGGATTGAAATTGTCTTTTCATTTTCATTCTGTTTGAATCCATTCCAAATTTAACTGTGTATGGTGTGTGTGGAGAGAGAGAGAGAGAGAGAGAGAGAGAGAAGAAAGAAGAAGAAGATAGAGATAAAACATACACAGATGAGAGAGAGAGTGTGTGTGTGATAGAGAGATAAATATAGTGGATATATTGAAACTTAAAAGAATTTTAAAAAAGATTTAAATTAAAAAAAACTTTAAAAAAGAAGTGAAAACTCACTGTTTTAACTCGGTCATCAGAATTAACAGATAAATAGTAGGAAGAAACACAAGTATCAAGGATAGGGTAAAAGGTTTACTCTGCAAAGATACAAGGTGAACAGAGTAATTAGCAGTTGCTAAGTTGAATTAACAAGTTCCATGAGATCTCGTTTCTCTCTTCCAAGGTTTCACCAGGCATTTATAGGAAAAACAGATAATTCCATTCTTATTATTTAGGTAGGGTATATTTATTTTCTTTATTTTTATCTTTTAATACATGAAGCATATGCAGTATCCTCTTTTTAAAAAAAAATGTTCATAGGCCTAATTTGTGACCTTCTCAACGTCCACTCTACTTTGTATAGTAGTAGTAATAGTGACGTATTTACCCTTGACAAGCTACTTTCACATGTATTGTTTGCTGCGTATCGTTGGCCCAGTGGTAGAATCTCTGACTCTTTATGCTGAGTTCCGGGTTTCGATTTCTGTCGGAGGGAAATCGTAAGTATACATCGCTGATGAACTTAATAAACTTAAAACAGCTGTATGATGTTCTACATAGGGCTTGATATTTGCCGAGTTCGCCTGTCATGATTATTTTCATTAATTATCGAATTGTATACGCTATACGCATTGTAACTGCCTTCAAGCAAAAAAAATATAAATAATAATATACTTTACTCAACAATGCTTCTAAAGCAAATTATCTTTATATATATATATATATATATATATATATATATATGTTTTTGGGCAGCATATTTTCATTTATGCATGTTGAATTAAACAACAGACACATCTCCTGTTTAACAATTTTATTTGCGACTTTTTTCAAGTTTTCTGGTCAAGTTTTTAATATTTGGGTGAAATTCGTGGATTAGTCCACCAAAGTTCATGTCCCGAGTACTTTCGGCACTTTGAAGTGCCATCATCAGGGGTGATGTGTTCCAGTTTTTCAAATTATATTAATGGATGGGAAGGCTGGAAGGAAGAGAATTGATAGGAAAAGTGTTATAGTCATTTTAAAATGTGAGTACTGCATTGGAAATTAATTTTGTTTGAGGATGGTTTATATTGTTTTATGTATAGAGCTTCTAGTATTTGGAGTTTTTGTTTATTTTTTTTTTTTTTGTGCAGAATGTGTGTATTTTCCATTAAGATATTTCGGTAATTAGAGTGGGGGCATGATTGTAATTTTAGGTGCTGTGAAAATATATATATATATATATATATATATATGTGTGTGTGTGTGTGTGTGAAAGTTTTGTTTTAAATCTTAAAATATACAAATAACTTTGGAGAAACACTATTAAAGTAATGAATTGATTAACGTACAAAACCAGCCAGCCTATCTTTTCTGGCTTTTGGGCTGGGATCAAGGTGTGGTAATTAGCCCTGGGAATTCCAATCCTATGGTAGTACCTCCCCTTATTATAAAATAAGAGAGAAGGATCAGAGTAGTCCAATGCTTGTATGACAGCCTTCAGATATGGGTTACTTTCGGCTTGGCACACATATATATGGGACTGCATGTTAACATTGCTTGTGTCGCATTCTGCAACCCCCACCCCCAGGGAATGCAGTTAAATAGGAATAGGTAAAAACTTGAAGTTGATTTTGTGTAATGTTTACTTGTTTCTTCATATCATCATAATCATTATTGAATGATGTGAGGAAGGGTTGATAAAATTGAACACGTTTTAGTTGTTACGGTAATATTGATCTGCTATGAACATGTTTTTCAGAATCACTTTTATTCTTTACATACACACACACTCTCAACTATTTCAGACATTCCATACATATACATACACACATACATCAAATTCCAAATAATAGCAAAATAAAAAAAACGTCCTCCGGGCGATGTAAAAATAAATTTTTGAAAGATATTGCCTGAGGAGGTGGAAGTTAAAAATTAAATGTCGGAGAGTTTGAACCATAAATCATCAAATTTTATTAAAGGAGTAAAAATTAAAACAATTTGAAATCGAAACTAAGTTCTATTAACTTTGAATATCTATTAAAATAAAACAAACTATACATAAATATATGATACTGGGGATGTATCTATTAAAACTTGTTTTAAAAAACAATAAGGACTGTCTAATGTTGCATGTTCAAATTTTGAGTGTATTCATTCTATGTTATGAACAATATTATATGTTCGGGTACAGTGACATAGTTTTTGTTACAGACAAAAACCGGAAGCGAATCTCCATTATTAATAGAGATATATATATATAAAAGGACCTAAGGAGTCAGAATCTACCTAGGTAGGTAGTTTCTGACTCCTTAGGTCCTTATAATTTTGCTCTACTTAGTGTATCGAGCACTTTTTATATATTTAACTTTGATAAGTAAGAGTTATGAGTTTACCATGGTTTCAATCTAAACGAATTCTTCAGGACCCTACCTTATATTTGACTAAGTTGAAGTCGTTACTTAATTAAACTGAGATAATTTTCTGATAGTGATGGTTGAACGCTATGTTAGTTCATATTTTTTTCTTTTATAATTTTTTCTTTTTTTTTTATTGCCGTGTGTGGCTTATTCTATTTGTTTATTTCTTAGGTCTCATATATAAATATATATATAAGTATGTATATATATATATATATATATATATATATATGTAAAAGCCATATCCAAACATATATATATATACTTTTTTCTGTTGTTTCTTGTTTTTTATGCAGAGTGCTTAATATTTTTATAAATAGAGCTATATTATTAATGATTAATTAATTTAAAAATATTAATAATGGTTATAATTAGTAATAGTTATAATCAGTGTTTTTTATTTATTAATCTATGACACATGTTATGGACTCTAAAATGGAAAAATTATATTATTATTAATATTATTATTATTATTATTATATACATATATGTATATATAAAGTTTTTTTTTTCTACACAGCATTTCAGATACAAAATGACTTCCTCAAAGAACAAAAAAAAAAAGAACAAAAAAAATTGATAAAAAAAAATTTCTTTGTTTTCTGGTGGAATGATTGAAAAAAAAAAAAAAAAAAAAAAAACGAATGAAATGTTGAATAAAATGAATGTATGGATCAATCAGTTGAACTTCCCTGAACTGTTGGATTGCACTTCATATTAAAGTTCACAGCATTCTTCTTTTGAAAAACTAGAGACTGAATAGAAAGCCGAGAACTGTTTATCTGCTGGGAAATTTTGCACACGCTTTATATAAATAAGATTGTCTATATGGACATGTCTGAATGTTCATATGTATGTATGTATGTATGTATAAATGTGTGTGTGTGTGTGTGTGTAAATATATTAAAGGATGTGAGAAGGTTTTCTTTTCTTGTATACAATATTAATGATGAGCTATGTTAATAATGATTATAATTAATAATGAATTATAATCATTTTTTTTAAATCTAATAATCCATAACTACTGTTATGGACTATTAAATAAAATAAAAAATATTATTAGAATATACATATATGTATATGTAATTAAAAGTTGAGGAATAAAAGCGAATAAAACACAAACTTCATTCAATTGCTATTTCGCCTCGGTGTATTAACGAAGCTTCTTCAGAATTTTATATTATACTGAGACAAAATATCAATTGAATGAAATTGTTTGTGTTTCATCCACTTTTATTTGTTAACTTTTAATTACATTTTGTTGGATTTTACCCAATCTGTTATTTCCTTATATATATATATATATATATATATATATATATATATATATATATATATAAGATATATTAGGAAGAAATGGAAATAAATCCGACGGTATGTGGAAAAGTAATGAATAAATATAAAAAATAAGAGTTGTTTAAAATGTCGACAATAATTTTAAAATATTAATAAATCATCCTTATGATTCTTGTTTTTTTATATTCCGTACTTTTTTCACAAATAAAAATATCAGGAAGGAAAATGGAAATAAATCCGATAATATGTAATTTTATAAAAAATGGCAAAACATCACTCGGAAAATGAAACGTGTGTTTTTTATTTTTTATAAAATCACATAAAAAGTTGTTTTTTTTTACTCAGCATATCAGAATACTAAGTCGCAAAAATCTGTATATATGCCTGTATAAAAGTGTGTGTGTGTGTGTGTGTGTAAATATACAAGAGTATGTGAGAAGTTTTTTCCTCTTTTTTTTCTTCTTCTTCTCCCCTTGTATACAATCTAATTATTGTTATATCTTCGGCCATAGACAATTCCTTTCAACCTCTAAAAGTATTAACAATATAACTCACATTAAAGTCATCCTTTTTCCAATCATGTTGAGTATTATGGTTAGTATTTATTATTATTATTATTATTATTATTATTATATCACTATTTGTGAGTTTTCCACACCATTGTTAGCTGGTGGTCTTTCACTGGAGTCTGAGTGACAGCAAGTCTCCTCAGGTTTCCAGGACTCTCCTGAGTATTCTAGCCGATCTTAACAATGTTGTTGTTTGGATGGTCTTGATTCTCCCTCTGATTTCCAATTCCCCCCCCCGTCTTTATCATCATCATCATCATTATTATTTCTGACTTTAAAAAAATAAATTCATCTCATTATATTCAGCATAATAATAATAATTACTTTACTGTGACTAAAAGATCAAAGTGGAGTAACTGTTTTAACAATCTGGAAAATAGAATCGAAAAAAACAACAACTTTGCATTCCACT
Source organism: Doryteuthis pealeii (assembly GCA_023376005.1). Taxonomy (NCBI): domain Eukaryota; kingdom Metazoa; phylum Mollusca; class Cephalopoda; order Myopsida; family Loliginidae; genus Doryteuthis; species Doryteuthis pealeii. The sequence goes on along the minus strand of CM042157.1, from coordinate 33,500,222 downwards.
TGAAACTCTTTGCATCACTTTCATACTAACGCCCTTGGAAAAGGCACGAGTCCAACTTTCCCTAAACTTCTATTCTGTATCAACTGGTCTCAACACTGGTATGCCACAATATTAATCATAGAAAGAATAAATAAAGTGTGTATGTCAGTACATGGACAATCTACTCATTCATTACCTTTTAAGGTAGTGGCTGTTATATCTCTTGTCAGCTTTGACAAGTGGAGGCCAGTGGATTACTATTATTATTATTATTATTATTTCCATTAGTTTTTCACATCAGCATTAGCTGATGGTATATCCCTGGAGTCTGAGTGACAACAAGTCTCCTCAGGTCTCCAGGACTCTTCTGAGTATTCTGGCAGATTGCAACAGTGCAGTAGTCCGGTTGGTCTCAATTCTTCCCCTGATTTCCAGATTTTCCAGTCTTTTTTTCCAAGCTTTTTGGTACCGTTCCAAGTGCACCAACTACTACTGGTATCACTTTGACTTATCATATCAGCAACTGTTTTTATCATTGTCATTTTGATATTATTCGCCATATCATTACTATTTTAATTATCATTTAGTATTATTTTTCTATCAAAGATTTTTTACGATAACATTTTTATTAATTAATGGTTATAATTAACAGTGGTTAGAATCACCATTATTATTAACCATTTTTCATTTTTACGATGGTTGGTGGATGTGAGAATTTAAAGGAAAAAGAAATTTGTAGGAAATGAGAAGTTTTTTTTTTTGTTATTTCCTATAAGTCTAACATGATCACTGATAAATTATTTATTTATTTTCCCATTAAACTAACCCTAAACCCTAACCCTAACCCCGTCTTCTTGTTTTCCTAGTAGATCAATAAATAAATAATTTATCAGTCAAGAGTGGTTCCCCTTTGATCATGTTAGAATTATAGGAAATAACCGTTTTTTAAAAATATTTTTTGTATGTGTATTTATGAGAGGAGGCTTGATTTGAATAAGTGATATTTTCAGACTGTTGTCCTCATCTTTGTTGTGTATAAACACAATGTTCAGGCCACTGTAACCTCGGGTTCTGTTTTAGGTGTTTTTTATTTATTATTTTAACTAGCAAACCCCCCCCCAAAAAAAACCATCCCTCGGGTGGTATAAAGATTAATTTGTGAAAGATATTGCCTGAGGCGGGTAGGAGTTAAAAATTCAGTGTCAGAGGGTTTTTATCATAAGTAAAACATCAAATTTATTAAAGGAGTGAAAAAAATAAAACAATTTGAAATGAAAATTTAGTCCTGTCCCCTTCAGATAAAATGTTGCATTCATCTATTAATTATCAATTAAATAATTATTTTTAATATTTTACACATAATTTTAGACAAAATCGTAGGTATTTATTTATTTGTAAACTTTTTAGTTAACCTCTTGATACTGAAATAATGACTTTCATGTTTGTAAATCATTTTTGTTTGTAAAACTCTATACGTTAGATAACTTTGAATATATATTAAAATAAAACAAACTATATATAAATATATAATACCGGGCATTCATTTATTAAAAAATGTTTTAAAAAACAATAAGGACCGTCTAAGTTTGCGTACTCAAATTTTGAGTGTATATGATTCTATTAAGGTTGTTCTTTATTCAGTGTATTGAGGATTTTGGGTACTGTGACATAAGCGGTGATGTAGTTTTGGTTACAGACAAATTGAGACTGAATCTTCATCATTAATAAATTACCTTAAAATAAGTCATCTTCAGATGATTACTGCAGTTTCCAAGCTTAATCGTTACTACTCACTCAAGGGCATTCCAAGCAGCGTAAATCCTACCAGACTTATAGAAAAAATCTTTCAACTGCATTTAAATTCATGGGTAACCGTCTGAAGATGACTTATTTTTTAAATATTATTAAAATAATAAATTAAAAAAACACCTAAAACAGAGCCCGCGGTTATAGTGGCCTAAACATTGTGTTTAAATATATAGTGTGAATTCATTGGAGTCAGTTCAACCGACCCAGGGTGAATGCTGTCACAGAAGAGAAGCAGTCTAAGATTAAAATTGAAAAAATCTGACTCATCTCTACTCGCATTTATTATTAGAAATTAGGAAGAGTTTGTGTGTGTCACCTATCGAGATGGCTAAAGGGCTTCAAATTGATGTACTAAATTATAGTGAGCACATTTGTTTTATAATATATATATATATATATATATATATATATATATATAATATTAGTAGTAGTAGCAGATGAAAAGAGTTAAGGGTCTACGGTAGACCCTTAACTCTTAAACTAATATTATTATTATTATTATTATTATTGCTCTATCTTTTTAATATATATGAGCACTTTTGGATAATTTATAAATGCCACTGCAACGTAAAGGGTAAAGTGGCAAATATATATATATATTAGTTAATAATTAATTTAAAAATTAATGAATATAATAAAAAAGGAATAGAATAATTGAAAAAGATATTTTCCGAGGGACCTCTCCCAAAAGAAAAAGAAAAAAAAAATTTGAGAGAGGTCGTTAATGGAAAAGCCTTTCTCACATCCTACAGGGGAGGGGGGTATTTGCCTCATACCCCACTTGTATGGGCTGGGCACAAAGCCTCGTTTTAATGTGGGCCCACCCACAAGCTGAAGCTCATGGGTGGGAAAGAACAAAAATTGTGTCGATCCCCTCGGCATTCCCCCTCAAGGGGGTGCCTCAGGCACTGGGCAATAAACCCAGCTCTGTCCCCAAGGGGGCAGGTATTGCCTGGGGGGAAAGCCCCCTGGGATCGACGCTATTATTTAACTCTCAACACGTCCAGCGCCCGAAGCTCGCTGCCTACAGGACTCTCTATTGAAGCATTGAATTAATATAATTATTATGTAAAATAATTGAGAAGATGAAATAATGTCTTACCTCTGTGAAGTTATGTTGAGGAGTAATTCAATTTATATATATATATATATATATATATATATATATATATAGTTAAGAATTAATGCAAAAAGAATATAATAGAAATGAATGAAATGAATAGAATAATTGAAAAATATATTTTCCGAGGGAGCTCTCTCAAAAGAAAAAAATAATATAATAACTTTTGAGAGAGGTCATTAATAGAAGAAGAAAACCTTTTCATGCTCTATGGGACTCTCTATCGAAGCATTGAATTATTATATAAAAATATTGGTGAAGATAAAATAATGTCTTACCTCTGTGAAGTTATGTCGAGAAGTAATTCGAATTTTTAAAAATTATTTCTATCTAATGTTGTCTGTTCTATTTCCGTTAAAAATTTATATATATCTTCGTAATTTCTTTCTCCTTTTTTTCTTCTTTCCATCCATCATCCATCATCATGAGCTATCATTTGTGTTTTGTTTATCTTTCTCCGTTCGCATCCAGTTATATTCGTACTGTGATTCTCTCAGGCTTGTTACAGTATTATTATATTCTAATTTGCATAAACCAATCATGCCTGAATCTGACCCCTCCTCACCCCCCTATTATAGTTGGCCTTCCCCCCAGCTCCTTCCCGCAACCCCCTCACTCATGACAAACTGAACACTCGCCTATTGATGTATTATTATTATTACTATTATTACTATTATTACTATTATTTATATATTTTTTTAATTTTACACACACACACAATATTACTAACTAATCATTTAAATTAAAATTTGATTAAAACAGAATTCTTGTTGTTTTTCTTATTCTTTTTATTTTTTTCTTATTTTTTATTTTTTATTTATGCTATCCATGGTTTAGCTCGGTCTAGGAATTGCAAGATTCCTGGTTCGATACCAGTCTATGCCATCTCAGCATATGAATAGCACTGATTGGGTAATCTTATCTGTGCTGTAAAATGGAGAGCTGACGGTAGGTGTGGTGCTCCACCTCAGCAAAAACCATCTCCCTGGTGTAGCGCTAGCAAAAGGGGATAGATTCCCTCACTGTCCAGCTGATAGCAACACTTTACTTACCTCCCTCAGAACATTGACCCCCCCCCCCTGGAAACTGTTCTGAGATGACCAACCAAGCAAACTACGTCAAGGGTTAAATCGAACTTAACAGAACTAAATTCAACCATCGTATGTTATCCCGCCAAAAGAAAAAAAAAATACCAAAAATGATTGAATTAACCGAATTTAATGAAATTTTCAATGTTGATATATTAATAAATAAAAAATATAATGCACCAGTTATTTTACTTAAAAACTTTTACATTTTTTCAGGTCAGTTAACTTTGAACCATTATTTTTGAGGCGTAACACAGATTCTCAAAGATACGTAATTCAAATTTAACTGACCTGAAAAACTGTAAAAGTTTTTAGGTAAAATAACTGGTGCATTATATATTTTATTCATTAATGCATCAACAATGAAAATTTCATTAAATTCAATTAATTCCCTGATTTTTTTTGTATTTTTTTCTTTCAGTAGGGTTACATACAATGGTGGAATTTATGTTCGTTAAGTTCAATTTAACCCCTTCAGCATCTAGTATATTCTGAAAGTCTTGCTGTACTGGGCATTAAGGTAGGTAAATTTTTCACTTTTTAAAAATATCGATTTTAATGAGGCACCGAAAGTACCGATACCAAAAATGGTAAACCATTATTTGTTTTTCCATATTTGTTTGTGTTTTTCTTTCATAACAGAAAAAAATTGGTTATTTCCTATAAGTCTAACATAAACAAAGGGGAACCACTCTTGACTGATAAATTCATTTATTTATTTATTGATCTACAAGGAAAAAAGAAGACGGGTTTAGGGTTAGTTTAATGGGAAAATAAATAAATAATTTATCAGTCAAGAGTGACGGAGAGCTTTCTGCCACCGAGGGCGGTCCTGAGCCAAAATTTCCAAGGAGCCAAGGAGTGATGTTTAAGCACTTGAGATCATACTTACATACTATAATGTGGATAGATATACAAAAACAATTCAGAACAAATCAACAAGTACAATATTTACTGACTGAGTTGGTAATTTTCACCTTTAGTTGGCTAAATTCCTAGCATAAAATTGTGCATGTGCATTATCTGAAATGAACTTAATTGTTATTAAGAACACATTTTATGATATTTTATGTTAAAGCATGCAGTTGTATTGTTTTCAAAAAGTTTCTAAGACTTTCAAAATAGCTACCGGCTTAGTTCAAAGTAAAAATCAAGGGAGGTTACTCTAATTGCCTTATTTGCTAGGAATTTAGCCAACTAAAGGTGAAAATTACCACTGAGCCAACTTAATGGCAGAAATACAAAGAAACTTATACATCTATATATCTATACATATAGAAAGGGCAATTGGTGTGTATGCATGTATGTCCAGATAATTGGGAGTCCCTGACATCTGATCGTGGGCAATGGAGGGCTGCGATATACGGGGGTGCAGAACTGTTTGAAGCTGCAAGGGTGGACTGAGCAAAACTCAGGAGAGCGTGTGAAACTCTGAAATTCTGGTGATGTGTGGATCTGTGAGGAGTGTGATCGGCCCTATTGTCAAAATCAGGCTTGGTCAATCACATGAAATCACATGAGAGCTACCCGACTGCAATTGTTGTCTCTACCATGCCACAATCTAAGACCCAGCATGATCCCCAACATGGGGACAATGATGAGTATACGACACCTGTCGACGTAGTCAACACCAATCATTATGTGTGCCAGATATATTCAAGGATATGCAGGACTTTGGCGGGATTAAAAAGTCATGAACGAGCCACAAACAGACAATGGATGAAGGAGTGTCAGTCGTCTGACAAGATGTGATCAATAAATATGTTCGGAGGAAATTACAAAAATGAAACAATTAATGCCAAAGTAAGTATATATACACATTTGCTATTTACCAGATCTTGGATTTTGAGCAAAAATAATGAAGATTGAATTATATTTGTGAAGATGATTAAAAAATTAAATTTAAGCAGAAACAGCATGGATTTTTTTGCATTTAATATTTTGAAAAGGAGACACTGATTTTTATTTTCAGAGTGACTGTGCACTATTTATTTTGACGCCCCCCCCCACACACACACCAGACCAGATCAATATCACAATATCATGGATTTTATTATAATGGGGATTCAGTGTCTCTCTCTCTGTAATCGAAACAATGTCACTTACATCACAATACCGTCAGGAATTGCATAAGTTTATCAATGCATATTCAATTTATAGTCAAAATCATTAATACATAGAATCAATATTATTTATTAACGAGGTCTCTATCAAAACCTGAGTTAGATTTACCTTAAAACAACCCATGTTATTAGTGCGTTTAAAATTGTACAATGTATCTTATATATCACTAAGAAATAAAGATTTACATAATATATTGTGTGGTTAATTTGCATACTGGTCTTAACAAACTGGGTTTAATAAATAATTACTTGGAGTATTGATCTAATATCATTGTTTTATTCTACAACATATAAAAATCCATCCTATGAATGATTTTATATAGTAGCCAATTAAAATGTTGAAATAAGCGTAATCTTTTTATATGCGTTCTTATCTAATTTGATAATTATATTTCATTAGATTAAAACTAAAATAAATACACCCGGAGAGCACATATTCTTGCTAGTACATTTAATACATATATATCTAACTAATTTTGATAGCAGTATAAAAATTAATTAATGTAATTTTTTTTATTTGTCGCTTTATCTATCTTAAAAAGATGACTGATAAATTCAACTATCACTCTGTGTTAAAAAAGGAGAATTGTATTTCCTCAAGGGAAGTAACTCATTATGGTTATTGTTTTGTGAGTTTTCTCCCTTGATAAACAATTACTCGGATATTTTAACTGTAAACATTGTAACGATATTTGAGTGCCGTTGACTTTAAGAGAACTCAACGGAAAAAAAATGGACTTGGGAACCTTCTCAGTCTCGGAATCTTCTCTGTCTAATGGAATGAGAACAGTCTGCCCCCGTGGATTGAATAAAGGGTTCGATTCAAAGTTCCATGAAGGCTTCCGATTACGATATGAAGACAACCGAGTTCGACGAGGAGGTTCTCAAGTCCTAGAAGGTTCCAGAGTTCACCAAGAAACACTGGAAGAAGGTCGGAGGTTACATCGGCTGAAACGTTGTATTGATAACAATAAAGATAATGACAATAGTCCGAATAATCCAAATTAATAAATAATTCTGCGGTAATTTTCATCTTTAGTTGTTAAATTTCCTAGCATAAAATTGTGCGTGCGCATTATCTGAAATGAACTTAATTGTTATTAAGAACACATTTTATGATATTTTTTGTGTTAAAGCATGCAGTTGTGTTGTTTTCGAAAAAGTTTCTAAGATTTGTTTATTCCGCATGGAGACTTTCAAAATAGCTACCAGCTTAGTTCAAAGTTAACTGACCTGAAAAAATGTAAAAGTTTTTAAATAAAATAACTAGTTGCATTATATCTTTTATTCATTAATATATCAACACTGAAAATTTCATTAAATTCAGTTAATTCAATTTTTGCTATTTTTTTTCTTTTGGCGGGATAGCATACGATGGTGGAATTTAGGTCTGTTAAGTTCGATTTAACCCTTGATGGTGTGTTCGCTTAAAAGAGGTCCCAAAAGGGTTCCAGGCAGATTGGAGAGCTGGTTCTTGACCAGATTGGAGAGCTGGTTCTTGACCAGCCTTTGTCACATCTTTGCTTTGTCATCTTGTTACTCAAAGTATGAATTCTGAATCAGAACTCAATATATATCGCCAGTCAGTCCACAAAATTCCGACTCAACTTCAACTTCGACACCCCTTTATGGTTGTACATGATTTTTACCACTGTATAATTTAAAAAAGTCGTTTTATTGTTAAAAACGCGTTCGTATTAATTGTGGAACAACATTGGTGAATTTGGTCACTTTCAGGTACAGCCCGGAACAAACACTTCAACTTTCATGTGGGTCAATAACACCCATCGTGTTAGATTCGGCGCCGCGACAGCATAGTGTTACATTTGGTCCCGTGACCAGATCATAGTATTACATTTGGCACCCCGACCAGCATAGTATTACATTTGTTGCCGCGACCACCATAGTATTACATTTGGTCCCGTGACCAGATCATAGTATTACATTTGGCACCCCCGACCAGCATAGTATTACACCTTTGTTCTTATTTCTTGTTACTCTCTTTCTCTAGAAATCCGAATATTTTAATTTTTAATCCCAAATTCTGGTAGGCCCTAATAATCACGCTACAATTGTAAAACAGAGTCCTTCTGCTCAATTATAACCAACTAACCATCAGTTTATGCACTTTGCTAGGGAGTCGCTGTGAGCTGTTTAAAGTAGTTTTTGCACCATACCTACCATCAGTTCCCCACTTTACCGCACAAATCTAAGCTGTGCAACTCAAGCGCTAAGTTGGCTAGGGCCGATATGGTGAATATTTCTAAGCGGACTAAACGAAAAGATACTGTAGCGTTAAGGGGAGTAAACCCCTAAAACAAATCCGGAGCCGGAGTCCCTAAGATGGAATAACGCTGAACTTCAGGATTACACAGCAACTTCTGTGACACTGCCGTTGCCAAACTGCATTGGTTTCTTACCTTTCCTTTGGACCAAGCGGCAGTGTGGAAAGGGGGGATATGCTGCTTGGGCAACAGCGCATCCTCCATATGAACCCTCCTAAGCTATGTATAAAAAAAGAGTTAATTTGAAAGAGTGATAACATGTTAATAGTAATGGTAATATATTCATCTTCTTTTAATCCTGTTTTACTTGAAAACTAAATGTGCAGTATACCGCGCCATGGCTCTCAACCCTCTAGTACGGTGCAGAAGCCTGGACGATATACAAAGCGGATGCTCATAGACTACATGTCTACCACATGCGTCACTTGCGCAGCATATTAAATGTCAGGTGGTGGAACATGTTTCAAACAGGACCATCCTGAAGAGAACCGGGCTCCCTGGCATGCACGAAATACTTGTCCAACGCAACCTGAGATGGGCTGGCCACTTAAACAGACTTGGGGATGACAGACTACCAAAGCAGATTTTGTACTCTCAACTGAGAGAGGGATCACGTGGAATCAGTAGACCAAGGTCAGGTACAAAGACAACATCAAGAGAAACCTGAAGGACTTTAACATCCCCATAGGTAGTTGGCAAGACGCAACCAGAGACCGATTAAATTGGAGGAAAATGATTCGCGTGGTGTCATCATCGGATACGATGGACAGCAAGTAATACTTTTCGAGACTGGATCAAAGTGGCTGGTATTTATGGATCGGTTGTGGGTCTGGATGGCATTCTCACTGTTTTAGTCTGGAAATTACTATGCTCGTCTCCTAAAGATATCTGTCTTGTGCCGTTTTAGATTTTAATAACAACACAAAATGTTCTTGATTTTTCTCATGAGCTCATTTATTTTATCCTCAAGCCAAAATTCCTTGGGGAACAGACACACATCTTGCGTCTGTTCTTTACCCATATTCGTCTAAAACTAACTCTCATTCTATCCTCTCACAACCTTTTTTCCACTCTTCGCCACTTGGCACCTGTCGACCAATAAGAAATCAACGGGTAGCTTTGTGCTGACTTATCCAAATATCTATCCTCTACTATCTACGCGTAACTTCTTGGATTTTGTGTTTTTTACCACCTTATTATATTACAATACTATACAAGATCCATCAAAATGCGAGTTCCATCCTAGCTGCTGGGGCTGTGGAATACATAGACTGTACCTCTACAGAAGATATAAACCCTTCCCCGCCAATGGAACTTCCTGTTGGCTGTGGGTAGCGACCGGTAATATCTGAGAACAGGATCGTGATGGCTTAGCAGTCGGTGACCTGGTTACTAAGTGGCCCCGTGGCATGCAACAATTCACTTCAGTCTTTATTTGGGCTAGATAGGCGGTCGAAGTGCCCCCCCCCACCGACCAATCGGGTGGCCATGTCAAGCCTTAGTACTCGTAGAGTATTGTTGTAGGAAATAGACTTAGAGGCACGAGTTCAAATACGGGACGAGATTGTTTGCATTTAACAGAGCTCTAATATTCTTGTTGAAAGGTATTCATCCAACAATTCTCCTCCCAGCTATGGTTAAATAGTAGGGCGAAGTGGGCTCTATAACCTTGATTAGGCAACCAGTCTATGAGAAGGAAATCTCTGAATTCAAAGCCTGTTAAATTCCGCTTAAGAAATTGATCTACTTGTGATGGAGGCGTTGAATAGTAGATATGAATATAGTGCAATCTTTCTGTCTTTTTCTTCCCTTTTCATTGCGTGTTTCGCAATTGACTTTTTGGAACATATTACCTTTAGGCACCCCTTTTCGATTTCGTTTCATTAGGTAATTTTTTTTCATTTACACCGTTAACATCCGGGTTTTTTTAACAGACGATTTTTAGAACTTTACAACTAACCCCGAACCCTAACCCTAACCCTAGCAAAATATTTTTAAAATAAATACTTTTTAATATTAACTATCCGTAGAGGCACATGGAAAATAAATAAACATGTCTTTCGTTTTAAGTTTTATTTTTTAAAAGAATAACAATATTAGTTTATCTTTAGTGTTAAATTAATTTAGGGTTAGGGGTTAGTTTTATAATTTAAAAAAAAATCTATAAATCGTCTGTTAACAAAAAACCGGACAACATTAAATAAGTAAAAAGAAAAGGTGTATTTAATATAAAAACGTGTTCTTTCGTTAATTATTAACAACATTAAATATAAAAAAAAGTGTTCTTTTGTTTAATTAACAACAAAAACGTAAATAAGTAAAAAGAAAAAGTGTATTTGCAATTAAAAAATGTCCTATAAAACTGTTAATTATTCCCGTGTAAAGTTGTAAAAATGTGTCTAAAATCGTCTGTTAAAAAAAAAACGGATGTTGACGGTGTAAATGAAAAAAAATGACCCAATGAAACAAAATCGAAAAGGAGTGACTTTTTCTGTGATGTCATCTGTGGAATTCTTGTCAAACTCTGAAAATCGCAGAGGTTCATCATCTGTTCAATCTTGGTTCGTGAGGATTGCGATAAAGATGAAGATGGGGTCTTCCAATACCATCATGTTGAATAATAGATTTGAAATCTGGGGAAAGGAATTCATTGCAAAAGTGGCGTAAAATTAAAGTATTTAATTCATAGTCAAAATCATTAATACATAGATTAATAATGGAGATTCGCTTCCGGTTTTTGTCTGTAGCAAAAATTACGTCACTGCTTACGTCACATTACCCAAAATCGTCCTAACATAGAATAAAATTTATTCTACGATTTTTGGCATGTTCAAATTTTGAGTGTATTTATTCAATAAATGCATTCAAAATTTGAACATGCAACATTAGACAGTCCTCATTGTTTTTTAAAACAAGTTTTAATAAATACATGTCTGGTATTATTTATATATATATAGTTTGTTTTATTTTAATACATATTTAAAGTTTACATTTCAAATTGTTAATTTTTTAATCCTTTAATGAATTTGATGATTTTACTTACTTAGGGTACAAACTCGCTGACATTGAATTTTTTACTCCCACCCCTCAGGCAATATGTTTCAAAAATCTATTTTTACATCGTCCGGAGGGTGTTTTTATTTTGTACTAGTAGATACAATGGATCTTATTTATTAACAACGTCTCTATGAAAATCTGAGTTAGATTTGCCTCAAAACAGGCTGGTTAGAGTCGTGGGATATAGACTCGTCAACGCAAGTTCAATTCCTGTACGAAGCTGTTGGCATTTCACATAGCGCTAGTATCCGTGGAAAAGATATGAATCCAATTCTCCTTCCAGGTAAATAGCAGGGCAGACTGGACTCTTTAACCATGGCTAGGTAACCAGTCTAGGAGAAGGAAAACTCTGAATTCAAACCTGTTAAACTCCGCTTAAGAAATTGACCTTGTGTCACATCCTGCTCGTGCGGAGGGGTTGGTAAAATATATATATATATATATATATATATATATATATATATATATATATCACTAAGAAATAAAGTTTACATGATGTATGGTGTGGTTAATTTGCACACTGGTTCTAACAAAACCGGGTTTAATAAATAATTACTTATTATTAGTGTTATTGATCTCTAATATTATTGTTTTTTCTCCAACGTATTAAAATCAACCATATGAATGATTTTATATAGAAATCAATTGAAATAAAAGATAATTGTAATCTTTTTATATGTGTTCTTATTTAATTTAGTTAGTCTTTCTAATTTAATATATCTCATTACATCAAAACTTAAATACTTACGCCTGGAGTGCGCATATTCTTGTTAGTTTGTTTTATTATATTTTATTCTTTATATATTGTTGTTTTTAAGTTATTTTATTATTATAATTGTTTATATTTTTTTTTATTTGCTTTTCATTATCCTAACGAAGCGCCTTGAGAATAAACTAGATGGGAGCTGCACAAGAATGCTGCGAGCAGTCTTGAACGAGTCGTGGAAACAGCACCCCACAAGGAAGCAACTGTATGGCCACCTGGTCCCCATCTCACAAATCATCCGAGTAAGACCTGACCTTTTGCACCTGGAAATGCAGGTGATCATTTGACATGATTTAGGTGGAGAAATCTGTAGGCGTAGCCCATAGCCAATGAAAACAGCCTGCGTGGGCGAAGAGGCGTGTCTACAGAAAAACTACGTAGGTGTCACGAACAAAGAGGCGTGACACCGAGGGTCAGACTACAATAAAAGAAGCCCATAGAGATCGATTAGACAGACAACGATCAGGTTCAAGATCACTTGAAAAGAACTCCCGAAGGCTCCACGTATGCGTAACCCTGCCAACGATTCTCAACTGTACACAACCGAGGGAATAAACATCTCATCTTACATTTTCCTAAATACAAGTGTTTGTGTTCTTTGACGGGGCCAGTGTGTAACAGGAGGAGCTCCCGGGGTCGATGAATGATAGGGAAGG